>OX421244.1:6636421-7013264 GCA_949125135.1 Alcis repandata | reverse complement strand
CGGGAAATATGGCATTAGAGCCAAAATAAAAATTGACAAAAGCAAAAACAAAATTATTACACCGTTTCACTCTTTTTTTTAATTTAGTTATAAGTAGGCTTGCGTTTGACCGCCATCTCGCCTGATGGTAAGCAATGATGCGGTCTACGATGCAGCACGCGCCTAGAAGGAACCGATTCACTCGCGACTTGAAGACACCCAAATTAAATCTATCGGGAAACACCCACTCGGGCAGAGTATTCCACACTCTGGCAGTGCACAATAAAAGTGGAATCAAAGCGTTTCGCACGAGTTTTTGGTAAATGTCCCATAAAACGATGTCGCTTTTTTGTGCCCTTTGTGGCACAAAAAAGTTTTGTGTGTTTTCGTATACCAAAAACTCGTTACGAAACGCTTTGATTCCACCTTCATTGTGCGAACCGCTAGGGTGTGGAACTGTGGAACGCTTTTCCTGAGTGGGTGTTTCTACGCAGCTCTCAGTACGTTCATTTGCAAAATCTGCCCTGCGCTGCGTGGAACTGCGCCACTTGTGTCTAAAAATATATCTGTCTTTATCATTGCAAGCTATTAGACAAGGACGCTAATAGGTTTAGAAAATTTAGCTCTGTCATAAAAAAACCATCAAACTTGGCCCCAGTAGCTATCTACCGTTAGGCGAGCGCTATTCGTTTAGCAAACAGACCGGCGGACCAACGCACCGGTCGGATATGTTTTTTACTAGCTGCGCCCCGCAGTGTCACCCGCGTTTTCTGGGATAAAAAGTAGCCTATGTGTTAATCCAGATCATGAACCATCTTCATTCCAAATTTCATGTAAATCTGTTCTGACGTTTTTGCGTGAAAGAGCAACAAACATAGTCACAAACTTTCGCGTTTATAATATTAGTAGGATTTTAAAACAGCATGGTACCTGGCATACATTATGGTTTTACTTTTGCCCTCAAAGCTTAGGTACGTCTTGATTAGCTACTACATTTTGTTGTCTGACTGATACAAAATCATTCACATTTCATTGAAAAGCAATTGATATGTCCGTCTTGTCTGGTTTAATCTGTTTCTTTTCCAGCTTTGCGAGTTTGGCGGAATAGACCCTACAGTTTGCTGCGTATCATTAGTCACCACTACCACCACCACGACAAGGTACCTACAAGATGACAAAGTAGTAGTGTTCTTGTCTGATTTCATATTATTTTGACTTTAACTTTATTATTTGATCAAGAAGTTTTAATTATGGGGCTCTGAATAGCATTTTTCACTCAGAAAAGTTTTTCTTTCGCGTTTTCGTTTTTTTCTTTGAGACCGATCATTTCTCCTAAAGCATTGTCCTTCAATCAGGCATGCAGTTTACCATGTGCAAACCACAGCTTTGCGGTTGAATAACTGGTATACTTAGATAATTGAAAAAAGTGAAGAGTGGAACTTTTAAACCGTGAATAGGTTTTTCCTAGGCAAGCGTGCTACATCTTCGACCACATCATCGCCTCCCATCGGCGAAGTTGTGGTCAAACGCCTAGTCCGAGGAAAAAAACTTTTTGAATTCAAATTTTTTTTAGACCGCAAACAGGCAACTGCGTCTTGCCTCCGCATCCTGATTACGGAAGCTACGACACAAATATACCAAACAGTAGACCTGGAGATAGTTTCGACTTCTTCGTCGCCAACATCACCTGCCGCCGCGGGTACGAAGTCGATGGACCACGAACCGTCTTCTGTCAAAACGGCTGGTGGCCTGAGCCGATGCCCAACTGCGTTCGTATGTATTCTTCCGGGTAATTTTTCATCGTACAACCAAGTTTATTTTTTAATTCAAATTCAAATAATATACAGTAATACCCCGACTTACGCTATCCCGTTTTACGCGAATTCGGAGATAGGTACACGGTTTTTTATTTTGATCGCAGCGCCCACTGCGCCTTGTCAATATTCGGTTTACGATAGGTTCGAAGTCGAACGTATTACTATACGCGTGGAATTTTTCACGTACGCAGTGCACATTATTGATTATCTTTAATTATGTCACCTAGAAGACCAAAAAAATAAGTTTATTTTATATGCAAAGTTGAACCCCGACTTACGCGAATTCGACTTACACTGTTATCGCTTGGGCCCAACTATCGTGTAAGTCCGGGGTATTACTGTATTCCAATATGGACATCAATGTACACTTATTTTAAAGATTATAGAAAAAAAAATTGGCACATCAAAAAAATTATATAAAATAATTGCCATGTCAAAAAAACCAATATAGGTACATATTAAATAACTACAATAATAGGTATAATCAGTCAAGTATTATTATTACAGTCTAAACAGAATTTACGTAAAGAAACTTTATCACAGATGAAGTCGTCAATTTTGTAGTAGGTACCTAAGCCTTTTCAATTAAAAAGTCTTTTAAAATTCTGTGTCTTTCTTATTTACTAGAGTAACAGCCAACAAGTTTTTAGTTTTAAATGAAAACAATTTTGCATGGTCGTATGAGATGGACCAATTTGATTGTTTGATTACCTCACTTAATTATCACGTTTTGATTTTCTAGCAATCCTTCTTGTACCCAAGCAAAAACCTGGTTGGTCGGTTTATGTTTATCAAATTCACAGATATATTATGATTTTTTAAAGTTAATATATTTATTTGTAATGTTTTATCGGAAAGAATTAATTCAATTTGAGTATTAAAATGAAATTCCTATGAGTATTTGTTTTACTTTTTTGGTGTTTTTTTCGTGATTTTTAATATATAGGTAAGTGATGTTGTTGTCATACAGCTGCGTGCCCTCTGCAGCCGCATCCCACAGTTATATACGACTGCGTCATCTCCAACGGTAAAGTGAACGGCACGAGATATTGCAACGAGTTCGAACCTCACGGCACCGTCGTCAGGCCCCGCTGCCGGGCTCCAGACTACTTCTCTCCAACCGCGCTGCAGCCCATGAACTGCGTCGACGGGCTGTGGGACTACGTCGCTAAGTGCAAGCCAGGTAACTCCAAACTAAACAAAGCGTTGATTCTTGTTTTAGACTAAAACAAAACTAGGACTAAAATTATTTGACTGATTTGGGACCGGTTCAAGAAAAGCAATTTTGTACTTCATTTTCTTCACTTTGACTACGGAAAACACATACCTTGTGTTTTCCTTTGTACGACGCGAATTCGGCTACGCACGCCAGGCGCGTAAAACACAACGCATTTGACTATTAGCCGCACTTAAGGTAAACGCATGTGATTATTAGCCGCAGACAAAGTGTCATTCACGTGTTCGTTGTGTGTCGTTCGTGTGCCATTCTCGTTTTTGAATTTTTGGTTTTACTGCCACAAATGTTATTTGTCTCAAATTATTTTTGTAATAATATCGTTGCACGCATTTGGTACTCCATCAATAATAAAACAATATTCGTTACAGAATGCGGTACTCGAGTTAGGAGCTCGCTGTCCAAGCGCGAAGATGTGCCATGGCATGTCGGCGTATATAAGAAAACGACGACACCATACGTGCAGCTCTGTGGAAGCACGCTGATTAGCACTAAGGCTGTTGTATCAGGTAAAAAAAAAGAAAAAAACAAGTAAGAGAAAATTGTACTTGCTTGCTCCTCTGGCGCAGCGACCCAAAGTGGGTCTTCGCCTCCGACACCAGAGACCGCCATTGATCACGATCTTGTGCTGACAGATAAATATTTAATAATAATGATTAAATTTCAAAACTGCAAGATGTAGGCACATCAGCTTTGCTGCTCGCCTATCATCAAATAAATAATAAATAAAAAGTCTCTGCAACATACTGAAGCGCGAAAGCAGCGAGCGTAAAAATCAGACAGTTGCTACGTTCGCGCTTGATTTTTTGCTACTTTCGCGTCTTAAACTTATTAGTGTCAGTATTGCCGTTGCTACACTTTGCACGTGCTAAATTGAACTTTATTACAACCTAGTTTTAGTAATGGTAGGGCTATTTTGCAAAGCCCGCCTGGGGAAGTATCACACCTTTGCCAGTTATTCTACCGCCAACAGTAATGTGCAAACATTACTCTGTTCCGGTTGGAACGGCACTGTTCCCAGTAAAATTTCAGGGCAAATAGGAGATTAACATCTTCTATCTTAGGGTGACGAGCGCAGTGCTGTGGCACGCAGGGTTTTGAATTCTGCGAGTTCAAAATTCTGGGTGGCGCAGACCTGTTATGAGCAAACGTGACGTTTAACATCAGGCGAGCGATTTGCTCGTCTCGTCACTTAATTAAATTTAAAAAAAACCTAGAGATAGTCTGTTATTGAAATGACAAACTATTTGAATTCTAAAATAAAGCTGTGACATTCCAGACAAAGGAATTTAGTGACATAATATTGTAATTCAAATTAGTCTGGAATTACTTCCATATTGTATATATTGTATTATATTATATTATATATATTGTAATATATTGTATTACGCGTAATAAAATCAGCTGCTCCGTACATTTGTCGAGTGTCATTGATATTTTTTAAGGAACGGCTATTTTTTCGCGCTTAACTCTTAAACATTTTGGATTGCATTCTGGCACTACCACACAATACCAAGTGTAGCTTTTCTTAATGGGTTCATTACACGTAACGAGTACAGTAGCGAGACAGTAAATTGGCATAGTCGGCCGAACAAACGAGTCATGGTTTTAGTGACTGTCTCGCCTCCTCAAACTATGCAAACCGAGTACTCGGCCGAGGGCTCTATCTCGCCACTGTACGCGTTACGCGTAATCAACCCATAAGCATTTTCTCATCTTGCCATTAATATCTGGTTACAGCTGCCCACTGCTTCTGGAGCAATGTTGAACGCAAACAGCCCGAGTCCGACTATGCTGTCGCAGCTGGTAAAGTATACCGGCCATATGATGATAGTCAAGACAAAGACTGGGTCCAGAAATCTGATGTAAGTCATTGCGCCTTACGCCAGCGGAAAAAAGGCGGGTGACAGGAACGGCCCAGGGTGCCAAACGCCAAGTGACAACCACAACTCACTAGCACGGCTCTACAAAGACATATAAATACCAATAAAATGTATTAATAGAAAAAAAATACATTTTAAATAATACTCAATCAAGTTAAAAATCAACACCCTTTTGTGTCACTTTTTTTCAAATATTATATGAGCAAAGGTGTAATTTGGTGTGGCAATATCAAACTATACAACTAGGCACCTATTAACGCCCGTTAGAGTTTAAATTTGAAGCATGCATTTAAAAGTAATATATTTATTCAAAAGATAAGAAACAATGAAATCAGTTGTTGCCCTTAAAATATGGTAGAAAATAAGGTTTCATGTTTTTTTTTGTCTAGATAAAGGAAATCCATTTACCAGCGCGGTTCCAAGGCTCCGCGGCCAACTTTCAAGATGACATCGCAATGTTGATCTTGAAGCATCCGTTTGAGTTCACGGAACGCGTCCGGCCTGTATGTGTGGACTTCAATGTCGTCGCGGAGAGGCGGCAGCTGCAGCCCGGGAAGAAGGGAAAGGTGAGATCAGCAATACGTAAGCTTCTGGGTCAAATTTTAAAGTAATCCTAAAAAAAAAAAAAAATTGGAAGATCAACACTTGGTGTGCTCAATAAGGCGAAGCGGTACTTCACGTCGAGTCAATGACTTTTGCTGTATAATAAACAAGTCCGACCTCATGTGGAGTACTGCTCACATCTTTGGGACGGAGCACCCAAGTCTCAACTTAAGCCTCTTGATGCACTACAGCGTAGGGCTGTCAGAATCGTCGACAACCCCAAGCACCTAGAGCCGCTCAGCAGCGTAGAGACGTCGGAAGCTCGCAGTACGACTCCTGGTTTTTTTATAATTCTCTGTGGCAGATTTCTCATGAATCAGACCCCATACCAAAATGTTCATAGCTCTTCAGTAAAAGTTCTGCAGCGGTTTCGAAAGCTCTGATTCTTGGGCCAATGGCAATACAAATTCACGTAATACTAGATAATTTAAAAGCATATATATTTGACTTTCAATGTATATAACTAACTATGTACCTACTCGTGACTATGTTTCTTCGAGTGGAATTTCTTTGTGTGGAATCTTGCAGCTCAATTTTGAACCACTTCCCGATGTCCGCTTGAACACAAATCTGGTAAACGTGTGCAACTCCGATGACAATGCAATTACCTTTTTTAAAACATTTTAAAAATAAACTTATTCAACAGATCGCGGGGTGGGGCCTCACAGGTGAGGATGGCAACGCGTCTCCAGTACTGAAAGTAATGGAGCCGCCGTACGTCGACATCCAAACATGCATTGCCGAAGCGCCGCCCAGTTTCCGCGAGTATATAACCAGCGATAAGATGTGCGCGGGCTCCATGGATTGTACGTACACTCTATGGCCTCTTATACCCTCTAGCCCAGGGATGGCAAACACAAAAGTTTTAGATCTATATAATACCTACAACTTTGCCATAAAACTTTTCTCCGTAGAACTTGTAGTTTTGTCGGAAATCGAGCTAAACCGTTTTTTACCCTTAAAACTCACTCCCTTCCCCTTCCCGACCTCAAATCGCGAGTAAATTATTTTTCTTATCTTTTTTATAATATTCTCCTTCTTTTTCAATGGGTTTCATCTTACTATTATTTTTTTTGTTTCAAAAATTATCGACTTCAGTTATTAGTTTTCTATTGCATTTGCGTTCATAGATTGCAACTTGGCTAAGCCATAAATTGCATCACAATGTTCCATGTTGCAGTCGATTTCGTGCCAAAAACCGACTGATCATTTTTTGTTTGTGTCTAGGGGAAATCCCAATGTGCAGGGGCGATAGCGGTGGAGGCTTGGCGTTTCCCGAGTCGGAATCAGGCACAGAACGATACTACTTTCGTGGCGTAATGTCGACAGCACCTTACAATGAACACCTCTGTAACACGAGAGCGTATGTCGGTTTTACACAACTGACGAAACATGAACACTTCATTCGAGAGTATGGAGATCTACCTCAATAATGACTAAAGAAGACACTGGACCCAAGTTTGAAGGCATTTTAAGACAGATCTAAATTAACTAAAAATATATCTGTCTTTATCATTGCAAGCCATTAGACAAGGATGCCAATAGTTTTAGAAAATTTAGATCTGTCTTAAAAAGCCTTTAAACTTGGGCCCACTATCTAAGGGCTCAGCTTCTTACGTCAGTTGCTCAGAGAAAGCAACTGACGTAAGAAGCTGGCACACAACGTTACTAATAACGCACACTACCGTCAGAAAAGACAGCGTCTGAGATTAATAGTGTAACTATTTTAAAAAGTAGTTTTGGTTCATTCAATTAGCGCTACTTATAGCACCATTATTTCCTTGTCATATTATTTTTTATACTGAGTCAGCTTCTTGTTTGTTTTGATTTGTTTTGGTTGAATAAAATCAGTTTTTTTAAAGTAGGCTAAAAGTGTTTTGTGGCTTTCTTTAACAATAGGTACATAGTGTTAAAGTTGTTCAGGTTGTGTGCCGAGTGTGAAGGAAATAAAAATTATGCGGGTTTTAAAAACTATCTTTCGATGAAAAAAGGAAAGTGAAGTGATTGTAAAAGATCGCGATTTACAGAAGTTAAGCTTTTAAAACTTTCTGCCTACCCTGTTTAAAAATTCTGTGCACGCCATGTATTAAATTAATTATTATATGTTATAATATTTAACGGCTGATAGAAAGATCAAGTGACTAAAGGGCTGGTGATTTTCTCGACCAGAGAATTACTTAGCATTTTCATTCAAAGAGGCAACGTCGCCGTCGCCAGCCTTAGCCCGCGGATAGAAACTTGAGCTCTGTTTTTTATCTGAGAAATTATATATTATTTAGGTTTACGTAGTGAAAGACTCAATACTAACTCAGAAGGATTTAAATGAGAGATGGCACTGATTTACTTTGATTGCAATTTATTAATATTTTATCTTCATGCTACTTCAAACAACCGTCCCTAACCGTCAATAATAATTTATATCCTAATAATTCAAGCACAATGAGTTTGTTGCGTTACCGCATCACTCTTACAGCTGTCATATTATAAGTCATATTTATTAAAGGTATTCAGTAGAAGCACCGAAGTCGATACTAGATCGATGAGTAGAAGTAACAAGAACATTATTTTACAAAACAAAAAACAAAAACCGACTTCAAGAGACCGACTATTGAGTTATTCATCTATTTGTCGCTCACGTACTTAATGCAAATTTAAGACTTATATGGTTTTCTCATGGATACCATTATCAGAACTGCACTAAATTGAAATGGGACCAAATGGGAAGCGTCAGCTTTCTGATAAAAAAAGAATCATCAAAATCGATTCACCCAGTCAAAAGTTAAAAAAAAAAACATACAGTCGAATTGATAACCTCCTCCTTTTTTGAAGTCGGTTAAAAATATATTATATTCATTGAAAATTAACTTAAAACAAAAATTTGTAATACGGAATTTAATTGCTCAATTCGTTATTTATTTTCAAATGTAATGAATAAAAGTGACATAAAATACTGGAGGTCTTCACCAGCACCTTGCAAATGATTAACATAAATGTAATAGGTACCTATCGTCAAAAAAAAAAATTAACACTTCACATACAGGGTGTTTCTGAATGGTGTTTTGCTTAAGAGCGTTCTTTTACACGTCAAAGTGAACAACTTCTAGAACACAAGATTACTAAATTCGAGATAGAAAACATCGAATCTCCATAGAAAATTGATCACGTGACCATTTTTTTTGTATATTATTCGATTTTTTTTTTCGAACTTTTATCAAAAGTTGTTCAGAAACACCTTGTAAGTATAATAGGAAAAAAAAATGTTAAAAGTTTATATTTTGTATGTTTTTTGCTAAGAAATAAAAAGGCCTTTTTAAATTATATTTTATTTGTTTATATAAAATACTGTGCTGCGTAAATAATTACTGTACCATAAAATCCTTGTTTGTGACAAACAATTAGCTCAATATGTTATTAATTAAACCTAGGTACATAGAAATTAAAGTTTAAAATTTTTCAATAGCCTAAGATTAGGTTAGGCTAGCGTACCTATTTTTATATGTATGTACGTGTTTGAATATTGTTTGTGTTGACTTGTAAATTTTGATTAGAATAAATTCACGAATTTGGAAATACGATTAGGTTGTAATTTTGAAATGTTTGAAATAAAATTTAAGAAAAATTAAGAATTATATTTATTTAATCATGTGCAATAAAATATAGATAAACATATTCCCGTAACAACCGTCCGTACAAAAAAAAATTGAAAAAAAAGTAGGTAATTAAATAAATTATTTCAACAAAAATACGGACTAGATTATTTATCAAATTAAATATTTATTATAGCACCCTCTAGCGAGTTAAAGCCATAGCATTTATTTTAAAACCATTATAAAGAAATCACAAACCTTTTACAGAAAGTTGTCAAAATGTTGCGACACCTAGCGCCACAGAATACTTAGTAATAACTATGCATGGTGCCCTGCGCCACAAAATACTAGATTGTTATAGCCAAACCGTTTATCTTAGTCCTCGCCTGCGCGGTGCAGAGGCGCGGGGGGGGGGGGTGACGGCAAAGGGAGCGCTTAGTGTGATACACACGCACCCACCGCCCGCACCTCTCTCAGTCCCCTTTGTCGTCATACCCCCGCGCCTCTGCACCGCGCAGGCGAGGACTAAAATAAACGGTTTAGCAATAGTATGAATTAAACAAAGAATGATGTCTCATACTCGTAAGTAGTCCGCCCTATACTATTGTATCGAATAGACGCTGTAAAAGTTCAATAATTGTTTTATTAACCTCTCTTTCTGTCACGTGCCATCGACTTCTCATAACTGACAACTTTTGTCAACTTACTGGCTTCGCGTTCGTTTTAGAATCAATGATAAAAATAACAGTTAAAAACTGAATAGTTTGCATTTGTACAGGTACGTATGTCACACAAGCGAACGATCGTGAACTCGTAGCATAGCTCGACTGGGTGTGCCTAACCGATCACCGATGTTAACACTTTGACTGCGGCTAATAATCACATGCACTTGCCTTATGTGCAGTTAATAGTCAAATGCGTTGTTTTACGCGCCTGGCGTGTGTAGCCGCACTCGCGTCGCACAAAGAAAGGATTGTTTGTCCTTTAACAACAATCCCAGGCTTCATCCTTAACACTTTGACTGTAAAAAACACATACCTTGTGTTTTCCTTTGTGCGACGCGAATGCGGCTACGCAACACGTAAAACACATCACATTTGACTATTAGCCGCACTTCAGGCAAGCGCATGTATTAGCAGCAGTTAAAGTGTTAAGGCCTACCTACTCGGCCTACACGATCTTACTTATCATTATCACCAAATTCACCAATCCCAAAACCTTTTCACCAAAAGTTCATGCTTGATCAGCAGAGTGAACGGTTGTCTAATGTTTGCCCGAAGAATATAAGCAATAATTCTCAAATGCCCGAATTTTACTTGCCCGAATTTCATTTGCCCGAATTGTTTGTTTACCATAAAAGTTATGTGACATACTCTTGTTTGCCCGTACATTAGATTTAATAATGATACGAGTGCCATACGTATTATTATCCATTTTATTAATTGCAATAATATTATTTAACAGAATATTTCAACGCCATACTAAATTAATTTCAAATACATCAAAGCCCAAAAAAAAACCCATTAAAATTGTTTTTATTTCTGATACCTACTTATCACTATAATCGATCCATGTCGCTTCCGTAGAAATTAACCTAACGCCTTTGTCCTAAAAAGCGATTGGCTTTCTAGCACTTCGCCGGCCGCTGCCGCGGCACGCTCGCTACGGTCGCTCGGCTCGTGCGTTGTTTTTCATGTTCTAACATAACCTAACCTATTGATCGTTTTTATTTCTAATACCTACTTATCACTATAATCGATCCATGTCGCTTCCGTAGAAAATTAACCTAACGCCTTTGTCCTAAAAAGCGATTGGCTTTCTAGCACTTCGCCGGCCGCTGCCGCGGCACGCTCGCTACGCTCTCTCGGCTCGTGCGTTGTTTTTCATGTTCTAACATAACCTAACCTATTGATCGTTTTTATTTCTAATACCTACTTATCACTATGATTGATCCAAGTCGCTTCCGTAGAAAATTAACCTAACGCCTTTGTCCTAAAAAGCGATTGGCTTTCTAGCACTTCGCCGGCCGCTACCGCGGCACGCTCGCTACGCTCGCTCGGCTCGTGCGTTGTTTTTCATGTTCTAACCTAACCTAACCTATTGATCGTTTAGTTTAAACCGATCTTATGATTTTTTTCTAGAAGTAATTTCGATGGCAAATGATATTATGGCATATGATAATTACGCCTTACAATGATGATAACAAATGATAATATTATTGAAATTGACTTTATGGAAAACAAAGTTTCTAGCACGTGACTAATATAGTAAACAATGAGTATAACATATAAAATTATGAGAAACAATATTATGTCTGTTGACCAGTATAGCAGATAAAATTATGGCAAATGAAATTCTAGCAAATGGGTGTATACCAGAGTGAACGTGGTGTAAGTATTCGCGTTGCAGAGAGCGAGCGTCATTGACATTTCTTATTTTAATTTTTTTTACAACAAACTAGACATGCGTTTGGCCACAATCTCACCTGATGGGAAGCGACGATGTGATCGAAGATGTAGCACGCTTGCCTAGGTAAAACCTATTCACTCTACTTTTAAATAACCCTGGGTTGTACTTTTAGGGAAGACAGACGCCGGCAATGAGTTCCAATTTTTATGAAACAAGGGAGGTGAGTTTCGGTCTATACAGCGATTCGAGGGCCGCACTGGAGACAGTCGCTAACCATGGCTCCCTCCACCCCCTAGCTGTTGAAGTCAGGGATAATTTGCAAACGGCTTTGACCCAGGGAAAGGATGTCTCCTTGTTCTGGGTCAAAGCTCATGCGGGACTCCCGGGCAACGAACGCGCCGACGATCTGGCCAAGGAGGCCGCCCTGAACTTGAAGAAGAAACCAGATTACGACCGGTGTCCAATTTCACACGTAAAGCGCCTAATACGAGATGCATTCTTGACAGAATGGGACGCTAGGTATAAGGCTGGCGACACCGCGTCAGTTACTAAACTGTTTCTTCCAGACGTTAGGGGCGCGTATCGGTTCGTGCGAAAGGCCAAGCCGGCGGGTATACTCACCCAGATACTCACAGGACATGGTGGGTTCTCCCAGTACTTGCACCGATTCAAGTGTAAGGAGAGTCCATCATGCGCCTGTGAGCCAGGCGCTGTTGAAGATATCCCGCACATCCTTACTCAATGCCCTATTCACGCAGTACTGAGGTTCAATCTGGAACAAAAGCTTGGAACAAAGATCGAAGCAGATAATCTAAGTAGTATGATAACAAATAAAGTGAGTACCGTGGAGTTTGTGGACTACTGTACTCAAGTGTGTACAGTAGTAATAGATAGGAATAAAACGTAGATATATTATAAGCAATCAATATATATAAAAGTGAAGGTCGTGACTGACTGACAGATCAACGCACAGCCTAAACCGCTTAAGCTACAAACTTCAAATTTGGACAAAAGTTTAATATCAAAAAGCGGACGCACACTAAGAAAGGAATTTGCCCAATTCAACCCCTAAGAGGGTGAAAAGGGGTGTTTAAGTTTGTATGAAAAAAATATTTTTCTTAATGCTACGATTATCAAACTTTGCGAATATACTAAAGTTAAAAAAATAATTGACACCTATTTCAACATTTTTTGAAAATCAACCCCTAAAGGGGTGAAACGGAGCAATAAAGTTTGTATGAAGATTTTTTTTTTAATGCTGTGGTTATGAAACTTTGCAAATATACTAAGCTTAAGAAAATAATTGACACTTATTTTTTTGTTTTTTGAAAATCAACCCCTAAAGGGGTGAAACGGAGTATTGAAGTTTGTATGGAGATTTTTTTTTTGATACTGTGGCTACGAAACTTTGCAGATATACTAAGCTAAAAAAAATTATTGACACTTATTTTTTTGTTTTCTGAAAATCAACCCCTAAAGGGGTTAAACGGAGTGTTGAAGTTTGTATAAAATTATTTTTTTCCTAATACTTCGATTATTTAACTTTGCTATTGTAATAAGCTAAAAAAAATATTAGATACCTGTTTCATTATTTTTTGAAAATCCACCCCTGAAAGGGTTAAACAGATAAAAGTGAATGTCGAGACTGACTGACAGATCAACGCACAGCCTAAACCGCTTAAGCTACAAACGTCAAATTTGGACAAAAGTTTTATATCAAAAAGCGGACGCACACTAAGAAAGGAATTTGCCCAATTCAACCCTTAAGAGGGTGAAAAGGGGTGTTTAAGTTTGTATGAAAAATTTTTTTTTCTTTATGCTACGATTATCAAACTTTGCGAATATACTAAAGTTAAAAAAATAATTGACACCTATTTCAACATTTTTTAAAAATCAACCCCTAAAGGGGTGAAACGAAGTATTGAAGTTTGTATGGAGATTTTTTATTTGATGCCGTGGTTACGAAACTTTGCAAATATAATAAACTAAAAAAAAATGGACATTTATTTTTTTGTTTTTTGAAAATCAACCCCTAAAGGGGTTAAACGGAGTGTTGAAGTTTGCATGATTTTTATTTTCCTAATACTACGATTATTTAACATTGCAATTGTACTAAGCTAAAAGAAATATTAGATACCGGTTTCATTATTTTTTGAAAATCAACCCCTAAAAGGGTTAAACAGATACAAGTGAATGTCTAGACTGACTGACAGATCAACGCAAAGCCAAAACCGCTTAAGCTACTAACGTCAAATTTAGACAAAAGTTTTATACCAAAAAGCGGACGCACACTACGAAAGGAATTTTCCCAATTCAACCCCTAAGGGGGTGAAAAGGGGTGTTTAAGTTTGTATGAAAAAAATATTTTTCTTAATGTTACGATTATTAAACTTTGCGAATATACTAAAGTTAAAGAAATAATCGACACCTATTTCATCATTTTTGAAAAATCAACCCCTAAAGGGGTGAAACGGAATATTGAAGTTTGTATGAAGAATTTTTTTTGATGCTTTGGTTACGAAACTTTGCAAATATTCTAAACTCAAAAAAATAATTGACGCTTAATTTTTTTTTTATTCAACCCCTAAATGGGTTAAACAGAGTGTTGAAGTTTGTATCAAAATATTTTTTTCTCAATACTACGATTACTTAACTTTGCAAATGTACTAAGCTAAAAAAATACTATGTATCTGTTTCATAGTTTTTTTTTAAAATCAACCCTTAAAGGGGTGAAACGGGGTATTAAAGTTTGTTTGGAAATATTTTTTTCTTAATGCTACGATTATTTAACTTTGCAAATGTACTAAACTAAAGAAAATAATAGATACCTGTTTCATTATTTTTGGAAAATCAATCCCTAAAGGGGCGTGGTAAATATAGTACAGAGAGAGAATTGTAATGACTCACTGACAGACAACGCACAGCCTAAACCGCTGGTCGAAGAAATTTGAAATATGGAGGGTGTGTTTGTCTTGATGAGTAAACGTGAACCAAGAAAGATTTTTTTGAAATTCAACCTCTTAGGGGTGAAATAGGGTGTTAAAGTTAGTATGGAGAAGCATTGTTTTTTGACGCCTCGGTATTGAAACTTTACAATAATACGAAGCTTAAAAGAATAACGAACACCAATTTCACCATTTTTGGAAAATCAACCCCTGTGGGGGTGAAATGGCGTGGTAAACATAGTACGGAGAAATAATTAGTTTTGATGCTAACTCAATGAAACTTTACAGATGTACTAAACTTAAGGCAGGTAAACAACATTCTGAAAAAATCTAAAACCTTCGGAAAGTCCAATCCTCGAGGTGGAACTGCTAATTATCTCGAAAACTAAAAACATTTTTACCAAAGCGCTGAGACTAAAAAGTCACCAAAACCTCGGACCTTTCTGGAGCCATTAAAATAACATTAAAAAAATGGCCGCCATACAAACTTTGAGGGCCTATATCTCCGAAACGGTTGAAGATGGGTGGGTGTTTGACTAAATGTCATCGGAGTTAGCTACTTGATGGTGGCGGCGAAAATACAAATGATTCAAAATGGCCGCCATTTTTCTAAATGATTCGAGGGGGCTGATTTATTTCATCCGGGGGTTTTTTGGGGTCCCTGCTTCAATTTTGTGACGCTTTTTACATGCTCTCAAAAAAGAAGGGTTAAATTAATTATTGGTTCCCGAGGTATAGTCCACGCGGGCGAAGCCGTGGGCGGAAGCTAGTTGTTAAATAAAATTATATAATAATATTATATAAGCATTAGCAATATTAAGACCCTAGATTAGTAATAAAGTAGAGGTAGTTCATAAGCATAACTTATGCATTGTAATCCAATCCTGAAAAAATATTCGGGGATTAGCACAAATAATAAAAAAAAAAAAATATGAAACAGCAGATTTTTTATTGATTTCACGTTTGGTCCTATAGTCTTATAGAATCAGAATCAGAATATTTTTATTGTTAAATTGTGTACATAAGGTGTTGTTATTACAATTTGCAGTTTGGTCCTATAGTCTTCTTAATGATGAGTACTATGAGCCCTTATCCACGGGTCTCACTCATAAACACTGCTTAGTCAGTCATTGTTTAAAATGTTCTGACAACTCCCTGGGGTGTAATGTCACGTCTCACGTGCGAAAACAGGACGAACAATTTAAGCATTGATTAAATTTAAGCAGGCATTATAAGTAAGGCTGAATATCATATGTATAAAGAAACATTTTCTCTTATTTAATTTCTCTTCATCAACTCGGATCCTCGGCGCGGCGCGGCGCGGCTCGGCGCCATATTTGGATCCGCGGATACCTTACGGATCCTTTATATTTATTCACAAGTAGAACATATTGTTCATATTCTCTTCGTGCTTGTAGTCGTGGTTAAGCATTGCGGTGAGTTCCTCGACCCGGTGTTCTTCAAACGTTATTTTTCTTTCATTCTCCTGAAAAAAAAACACAAAACTTACGTATTATGATCACTTCATAGTGTTCATAGTGTCTTTATTTTTTTTAACCGATATGCCACGCTATAGCGTACAATCCTACACCATATGACGCTACTCCAACCCATGCTACGCCACTCTAAGCCATGCCACACCATGCTACACTATTCCAAGCCATGCTATTGCGCAATAAAGCGTACAATCCTACACCATATGACGCTACTTCAACCCATGCTACGCCACTCTAAACCATGCCACACCATGCTACAATGTTCCAAGCCATGCTACTGCGCAATAAAGAGTACAATCCTACACCATATGACGCTACTCCAACCCATGCTACGCCACTCTAAACCATGCCACACCATGCTACACTATTCCAAGCCATGCTACTGCGCAATAAAGCGTACAATACTACACCATATGACGCTACTCTAAGCCATGCTACGACACTCTACGCCATGCTACCATGCTACGCTACTCCAAACCATGCTACGCCACTCTAAGCCATGCCACCATGCTACACTATTCCAAGCCATGCTACGACACTCTACGCCACACCGCCATGCTACGCTACTCCGAACCATGCTACTCACCTTGCCCGGAGACGGCTGAGCACTCTGCACCGAGACGGCGCCCAGGACCCGCTCCAGCACGAAGTAGATGATCTCCGCGAAGCTGATGAAGCTAGCTCCGAGGAACAGGCCTGTTGCTCCACCAAATGATACTGAAATGATAAATTATTGACCGAACGAGCGAAGCGTGTGTCCAAATTTTCTTTTATATGTCCAGATGTTTGTTTGTTTGTGGGTACTCGCGTACAGCGAA
The DNA here is from genome assembly GCA_949125135.1 of Alcis repandata. Lineage (NCBI taxonomy): Eukaryota > Metazoa > Arthropoda > Insecta > Lepidoptera > Geometridae > Alcis > Alcis repandata. Next base: position 6,996,493 of record OX421244.1, on the reverse strand, counting down.
CCAGCAGAACTACTAGCTATATGGTCATGTATTGTTATTACAACTACATATTTATTATAATATATTTCGGTATATTATAATAAAAGTGGAATCAAAGCGCTTAATCAATTAATAAGAAAAATCAAAACTCACCAACCAGATCCTGGAAGTGGAAAACTATCTCTCTTGTGTACCTTATCTTGGGAGGCTGGACTATTAGCTTCATGGACCCCTGAGTAGACCACGGTCCTTTGTCCCTAGAAACAAACGGCCTTATTTATAAAGCCTGCTTTAAGTTAGTCACTGCTTAAAATGCTGTGTATGTGTGTTTAATATAAGTAAGAGCCAAACTCATTTTAGTCTAGAAATGATTACAGGTAATAAATCAATGGCGAAGGCACTGCCCAATAGCATATACACAGTTCTCATGAAAGTGTATGCTACGCCGAAAAGGGCTCATAGGATATAGGGATATTCATCATTATGAACAACTTCTACTATGGGACCAACCCGAAATTCACGAAAAAATAATCAGCTGTTCCATACATTTTGTCGAGTGTCATTGACATTTTTCTATGGAACAGCTGTTTTTTTTTCGTGAATTTCGGGTTGGTCCGATAGAAAAAGTTGTTCATAATGATGAGTACTATGAGCCCTTCTCGGCTTAGTATACCCTTTATGAATAACCCTATATACAAAGTTCTCAAAAAAGGGTATGCCGAAAAGCCTAAAAGGGCTCATAGTATTTATCATTATGACCAAGTATTACTTTGGAGCCACCCTTAAATCGCGAAGAAATCCAGCTGTTCCATACATTCTATCGAATGTCATTGACATTTTTCTATCGAACAGCTCATTCAATATAATGAATAATGATATTATGAAGGAGGTCTGTAGGAGAAAATCTCTATCGAAAGTCAACAGTCCAACTCACCAAAACTGGTCATTATATTTGACCTCTCGAAACACCGAGTCGAGGCATTGTGTACCGCATGCGCACTTGTGTCCTCCAATACTGGTGAGGTTCTGGGCATACCGCGCCAAGCATGCCATGCCAGAGGGAGAGCAAGGTGGCCCATCTATGGGAACAGAATACCAGCACTGGTCGTATACAGCCAGCCTATATTTGTAGTGGTAGGGCTCTTTTGCAGACCCCACCTGGGGAAGTACCACACCTTTGCCAGTCATTCCACCGCCAAGCAGTAATGTGAAAACATTACTGTGTTCCGGTTGGAAGGGTATTGTTTCCAATGAAAGTACAGGGCAAATAGAAGATTCAACAACTTATATCTCAGGGGGACGAGCGCAGTGCTGTGCCGCGCAGGGTCTTGAATTCTGCGAGTTCAAAATTCTGGGTGGCGCAGACCTGTTATGGCAAACGAATGCCAGTGGGGGATCAAGGACTTTGGGTTCGGTAGGGCTTGAGCCAAGTGATAGCTCCAGTGGACAGCGCTAAGGGGGAACAGCTCAGGGCTCTAGTGGGTAGGCCGACACCAGGGTGGAAATTTCCACATAACTACAATATAAGATGGCTGAGAGTTAAGAAAACCAGGGTAGGGTTTACAGGCGTTTGGGGTGCTCTTGGGCTTGAGCCCCCTAGCCAATCCCTCCCTCCTTAAATCATCCATCAGTGAAGCCATCATTTTCAAAAATTCAAATATATGGTGGACAACATAAGGCAGGATCCATGATTTAGTAAGTATCTTAAAAACTGTGTTAGTTACAAATTACAAGAACAAAACAACAAAAAAATTAGTAACTTTATAATATTAATCACCTTCATAGAAATAGAAGAAAGGCACGCATTTACACAGCTCCAGCGCCAGTTTACTCCGGCAGGACTGTCGGCAAGCATTTGTGCTGTAAACCTGCAAAAATTATAAAAAAATTACCAAACTTTTTCGTTAAAACTGAAGTAGAACTGTAGTGTGAACTGTAGTAGAACTGAAGTTGTTCAAAATGATGAGTACCTACTATGACCCCTTTTCGGCTTAGCATACCCTTTATGAATAACCCTGTATAGGCGAGTGTGATCGCTTACCATCAGGCGGCCCGTTTGCTTGTCTGCCTCATATAGCATAAAAAAGAAATTACCTTCCTGTTCTTCAAAGGCTCATCAGTAAACAGACAAGCCCGCCGCGCCGGGCTGAGGTCCCTCACTCCTCTCCCGCACAGAGTCTCCATCACACTCAGCTCCGCCGTGCACACGTAGCCGGGGAACACGTGGACGGCCGTCGTTGTGATGTCCACGATGTCGTACGGGGAATGGTAGTAAAACTGGAATAGGAGAGGCTTTTTCTTTGGTTTGCAGGAATTGCAGGTCGACGAATATGGATTGCAGGTCAGCGGATATAATATAGGTAGTTTGCAGGTCAGCAGATATGATTTGCAGGACAGCGGATACGGTTTGCAGTACAGCGGATACGGTTTGCAGCACAGCGGATACGGTTTGAAGGTCAGCGGCAACGGTTTGTAGGACAGCGAATACGGACATTCCTCACTCTTCCACACATTGTCTCCACTCCCTCCCTCACTCTTCTTTAAAATAACTCGTTTCTGTATTTAATATAGGTGTCTTCAAATCGCAAATAAATCGGTTTCTCTTAGCGTGCTCCATCGTAGACCGCGTTGTTTCCCATCAGACAAAATGGCGGTCAAACGCAATTCTATCATGGAATTAAAAAAGACCAGCCAAGTGCGAGTCGGACTCACGCACGAAGGTTCCGTACGTTTGTGAAAATTCACGTTTATTGTATTTTTATTGTCTGTATTGGAGCCCCCTTAAATATTTATTTTATTGTCTTTTTTTAGTATTTGTTGTTTTAACGGCAACATAAATAAATAAATTTCAACTGTCTAACTATCACGGTTCATGAGATACAGCCTGGTGACAGATTGACAGGCAGACGGACGGACAGTGGAGTCTTAGTAATAGGCTACTGTTTTACCCTTTGGATACGTAACCCTAAAAATACTCATCTACTTACATGGTAGTGGTCCCTGACTTCCAGCATGACGTGGCAGGATGAGGTTCCCCCGTACTTGCAGGTCAGAGGGTACAGAATCGTATCGTTTGGCTGAAGCTTCCTGCAAACCAGTTATTCAATAAGGATGACATTTTAGCAACTTCATTAGGCACTTGTTTCTTGTAGCAAGCTTTCATGAATAAACTACCTCGTTTTTATTAAACCATTCCAGTATTAGAGCAAACAAAACAAAAAAAAATATTCAAATCGGTCCAGCCGTTCTCGAGTTTTAGCGAGACAAACGAACAGCGATTCATTTTTATAAAGCAAAAACAAAAAAAAACTGCTGGTAAACCGCCGGCTGCAGCTAGTTTATTATGTTTATCATCAGCAACCTTTAATCCTCCCACTGCTGGGATGCAGGTCTACCCCTCGAAGGGTGATTAGGCCGTACTCCACCACGCTGCCCAAGTACGGGTTGGTAGATTCCCATACGCCATTGAATTTCTTCTCCGGACGTATGCTGGTTTCCTCACGATGTTTTCCTTCACCGAAACGCCAGTGGTATGTATTCGTACATAAGTTCCAAAGAGCTCATTGGTACGAGTCGGGGTTTGAACCCGCCACCTCATGATTGCGAAGCGGCTGTATTATGTTTATCTGAGAGTAAAAGCATTAAGTCTACATACACCAAAGCGCCATCCCCAACAGCCAAAGAGTTGATGGAGTAGCACGCCCCAAACTCCGTCATGACTGGGATCCACTTCATGAACCCGTTTTTGTTCTCTACAGTAGTCTTGATATCGAAATCTGGAACCACCTGCAAAAAATAAACTAGTAGGTCTGTGAACAGTAGACCGCGCGAGAGTCCGGATGTTTGTACAGGTCGCACTTCTGAACAAATCTCGACGAAACCCGGTATACAGGCTCAACGATTTAGTAAATTTTTTCGTCGTCGGAACCTTTTGATTGGGTATTTCCCTCAGAAAGGGGGTAAACCCGCTGCAGCGCCATTTGCCGATTGTAGGATTAGATTCCTACTGCTGCTGATAGATCACTACCGACGCGAGATAAATAAAAGACGCTTGTCTAATAAACTGCTATATTCGGTAATGATCGCTGATGCTATGAGTGCGATTAATGCGGCGGTTGCTGGTGCACTGGTTTGAGTAAGTCGCGCGGGCCGCTGCTAGCGGCGCGTGCGACCTACTTAAGCCAAAACGCTGATGTGTTCGGAATTAACCGAACATGCTCCCGACGGGACGAGAACACGAGATGAGATGAAATGAGGCGCTACAATTTACCTATAGATTAGTTGGATGATACATAGGTGATACAATGTTTTGCTTAGGCTAAATGAAGGTTAAAACATTTTAGATGTGCTTACTCTATGTTATAGTCTATATTATTATGATGACTAAAAATGCTAACTAATCCCTATCTATATAAACACTGCTTGTTTCCTTGTTGTTGTTGTTGCACGTTTGGCCTCACAAACACTATACCCTAGCTCGGACATGGGTAGTTCACACGCACTCACACTGACACTTGCACTTGTGTTCCTTGTTGCGACCGGTGCGGGCGAGGGCGAAGCTGCGGGCTCGCGCGCCGCGTCCGGTGAGCTGGCTGCCCGTCTGCGTCGCCTCCACAAGAAATAAAGGAGAACTGCGATGGCTGCTGCTATTAGCAGAGATGACATTGTGTAGTGGTGGATGTCATGCGTGTTTAGGGTCACCTCTTGCTGAGCTGCATCTTTCATGGCGGCAATCTGCTCGCCAAGTTGTTTAATGGAGCTATTGAGGAACATGCTGTCATTTTCTGTTTCTATAGACGGTGGCGTAATATACTGATGATGATGTATTGGATTCATGTTATATGATGCTAAGTCTAAGTCTGGCTTGAGTTTGAGCGTGTTTTTATGCTGATACGAATAAAGTGTTATCACGGCCCTTTGCTACGCATTCTTTGGTCAGTTGAATGAGCTCGGCCTTGCTGACTCGGCGAGCTCGAGTTTCACTGTCACATATTATGGTCATAGAATAAGTGTCTCATGTGAAATACAGATACGACGATAAATCATGTAGTTGTGTCCACTTATCTTTGCAGATTTCTCGCCTGACCAGGCAGGTGTCGTTCTGTTCTGTCTTCTTCTTTTCATTAGTTGCTTTGCTCGATCGGTAAAATAGATAATTTGACTATCGGTCGCTTTAGTAACCCATTTTTGGTCTTTAATGTCACTACTCTGACAAACCCATCATTGCCTTCATGGACTTCTACCACTTTCCCAACTGGAAACTTCCCAGAAGGGAAGTTATCGTCATGAATAGTAACCATGTCTCCGACCTTTATATTTATTTTTGCTTTCAGCCACTTGCTGCGAACAGATAATTGGCTCAGATATTCTGTTTTCCACCTTTTCCAGAGGTCTTGGTAAATTTTGTTCGTTAGATGCCACCTGGTTCTGGCGTCGCTGGCTGTTTCGATAACTGTCAGGCCTGCTCTGTTGGTAAGGAAGTGAGCTGGTGTAAGGCAATCTAGATCATTAATGTCTTCTGATAACGGACAGAGAGGCCTTGAATTTAAGTTTGCTTCAATTTGCGCTAAGACGGTGCTGTATTCCTCGAAGGTCAATGCTTGCTCACCTATGACTCTCTTCAGATGCTGTTTTAGGCTTCTTATTGATCGTTCCCAGATTCCTCCTGCGCTTGGCCAAGAGGGACAGTTCCAGCGCCATTCTATGTTCATTTCCGCTATTTCTTTATAGAATTTGTCACCGAAAATTTGCTGTAGCTGCTGATACTCTTCTTTTATGATATTGTTAGCTCCAACAAAGTTACTTCCATTGTCAGAATAAATAAATTTTGGCGCTGCGCGTCGTGCTGCCATTCGTCTCAATGCTGCTATAAAAGAGCTGCTGCTTGCATCGGACACCAAATCTATGTATACAGCTTTTGTTACCATACACTTAAATAAAACTATGTATCCCTTCGTCGTCTTTATTCCTCGCCCTTTATTCGCTTTTACTGGTACAGACCCAGTGAGATCTACGCCTGTGTGATAGAACGCTGGTGCTGGGTTGGTTCTAAAGGCAGGTAAATCTCCCATAATCTGCTGTAGTTTTCTAGGCTCCTGTTTTTTACAGGTCACGCATCTCTGAAGCTGTTTTTTGACTGCTCTATTCCCTTTGATTATCCAATACTTTTGTCTAAGAAACGACAAAGTAAGTTGAGCTCCTCCGTGAAACGTGAGCTCGTCCGCTTGCTCGATAAGTAGCTCAGTTAATCTGGCACTATATGGAATGATAATTGGACATTTCATTTCGACGCTTATGTTTGCATTTCTGAGTCTTCCTTTTGCTCTTAACATCCCGTCCTGATCCAAATACGGTTTTAGGCAGGTAAGCTTGCTGTCTGATTTAAGGTCTTTGTTACGTAATAAGCGGTCAATGTCTTCAATGAACTCATTACGTTGCACGTGTTTTATTACAATGAGTTTTGCTGACTTGATTTCATGTAATGTGAGATACTTCGGCTTTTGCTTATTTATCGGATTCAACGCTCGACGTATCCATGCTAAAATACGAGTAATTTTTGTAAATGAGCTGTATCGATTAAGTAAATCTTCGATGATGCTGTTGCTGCTGCTGCTTTCGATGCTTTTTTGAATTACATTCACTTGTTTTTTAGCTTCTTCATGAGTTATGTACTTCTCATCTTGTTCTTTAGGTTTAAAGTTTGGTGATGATAAAAAGGTAGGTCCTTGCCACCACAGTGAATGCTCCATTAACTGTGATGTCGTCAGGCCTCGACTTGCTGCGTCTGCTGGATTTTCTTGTCTTTCTGCTAATGACGTCGTGTCATTGTTTACGATTCTCGCATATACCACACATGCATACGCTTTCATTGACGCGTCACAGAACCCGTGTAGTTCGATGATGTCACCTTGTCTGCTTTGTATCCACCGAGGCAGTTTAAATTGATTTATCAGGTTCAATTCGTCCTTGCTTGAATCCAATCGTATACCTAAAGTTTTTGCTGAACTTTCAGTCTTGAATGTAAACAATGGCTGTTGTTTATTTGTAGTTTGTTTGAATTCTTCTAACAACTGATTATTATTTGCGGACCATTTTCTCAGTGAAAACCCTCCGCTCATGAGACATGCGCTCATTTCTGCTATCATCCGCTTTCCTTCTTTAATGCTGTGAGCTCCTGAGACCCAATCGTCTATGTACAGCTCTTCTTGGATGCATTTTGCTGCTTTAGGAAAGTTATGCTGTTCATCTGCTGCTAATCTACGAAGAGTCATCATTGTCAGGAACGGCGCTGATTTGGTTCCGTATGTAATTGTCGATAGTTTATACGTCTTGATAGGTTGTTCTGGACTCTCCCGCCATACAATTTGCTGTAGATTTTGGTCTTGCTCATTGACCATAATCATACGGAAGCATTTTTCTATATCGGATGTGTATGCAAATCGATATTGTCTCCATCTCATGATAAGCTCTAGAAGGTCTTTTTGTAAATTTGGACCCTTGTACATCAGATCGTTGATGCTGTAGCCTGATGACGTTTTAGCTGAAGCGTTAAATACTACTCGTAGTTTTGTTGTGCTAGACTCTGCTCTTTGGACCGCATGATGGGGAAGAAAACATTCTATTTGATTTATTTGCTTGCTGGCATAAGTTGCTAAACTCATGTGTTCGAGCTGCTCGTACTCACACATAAATTGTTTATACTGCTTTGCTAGATCTTGTTGTCTGTTAAATTTACGCTCTAAATTTTTAAATTGTGCTATGGCTATCTCTTTTGAAGATCCCAATTGCTCTTTTAATTCCGCCTTCATTGGCAATCTAACTTCATAACGACCATTTTCTAAACGTTTTGTGGTGGCTTCATAGAAGTTAAGACATTCTTGATCTTCTACAGACATTTCGTTTTGCTCCTGGATATCTTCAATTTTCCAAAACTGGTGGATATCTTCAATATTATTCATGATGACGTTGCATTGGAATGTTGTCTTCACATTGCCGCCGCATAGTAACCATCCTAACTGAGTGTGTTGCGCTAGGGGCTCCGATGGATCCTGTCCGCGCATTAAGCCTTCCAAAAGTATATTGGAGTATACCTCAGCACCCAGTAAAAGGTCTACCGGCCGGCTGATATTATAATCCGGGTCTGCTAAAAGGATATGCTGTGTGTGCTTCCAAGTTGATTTGCTGAAGGTTTGATTCGGTAAGTCCTTAATCAAGTTGTTCATTATGAAAGCCTCCGTAGTGAACTTATAATCGTTGTGAGTCGATTGACAGGTGATTGTGAGTGTCCCTTTGCAGTTATTTTCCCGCTCTCCTACACCGACAACAACTCCTCTGCATGGTTTTCTTTTTAATCCTAGCTGCTGTGCTGCTTTTTGGCTGATCACGGACACCTGCGAGCCCTGGTCGATCAGTGCTCGCATTACGTGCTTGGTGTTGTCTGCTGCTGTTACTTTCACCAAGGCCGTTGCTAATAAGATCTCAGAAGATGTTTCTTGTTGAGATGTGTGTCCGCCGTTGCTGTAGTTTGCTTGAGCATTGCTATCAATGTTCTGTTTCGCAATATTTGACGTGTATTTCGGTAACGATTGAGTTGCGAAACAATCATGTAGGCTTGTATGATGATTTGAATTGCATTTTCGACACCGTTTTGTCGAGTAGCATTTGACCCCTTTATGATCGTAAATGCAATTCACGCAGTAATTTAAATCTTTGATAATTTTTATTTTTTGTTCATTCGACGAATTCATAAATTTTTCGCAATAAATTAAATTGTGCAATGCTGAACAATGAGGACATTTACTTGCTGATTCAGACACGTGTAAGGCAACTTCGTGTCTTTTGGTGTATTTGTACTCGCTATTTGGTTTATGATAATTGTTGTTACGATGCTGAAAGTTTGATGAACTCGTATGTTGCTGAGCTGACGCTGATTTTGTAGATGTATCTTGACGTCGCCGAGATGATTCTAGCGTCATGAACTTATTCTCTAAGAAGTTAAGAAATTCTTGAAGTACTGGCAACTCCCGCGAATTCTTCAGTGATTCTATGTAGTCAGAGTACGAATCATTGTCTAACTTCTGCGCTAATATGTACACCAGTAGAGGATCCCATGTCGTAATATCGACACCCAAGTTTTTTATGGCATGAAGACTCTCTAATGTGACGTCATGAAGTCGTTTGATCGATGCGTACGACTGCTGCTGGATGTTGGCTAGGTTGTAAAAAGTGCTGACGTGTGCTGTAAAGATCTGCTTCTTGTTATCAAATCTATGGTTCAAGATTTCCCAGCATGTCCCATAGTTACTTGAACTGATAGGAAGATGTTGAATCAAACGCTCGGCTTCTCCTTTGACTTTGCTTTTTAAAACCTGCATTCTTTGGGCGTTTGATAATGCGGGATTCTTGTCTATAGCTTCATTAAATAAATCTTTAAAGGATGTCCACTGATGGATGAGACCGGAGAAAGTCGGGATTTCCATTTTTGGCGTGGACTTATCTCTGTACGAGGCTGACCACATACCCGAGTTGATGGCTCTGCGTAAGGAGTTGTAAGTTCGCTCATGCTTGCTGTAGTGAGCTTCGTACGCGTTGTCTTCCTCCAACTCTACCATTATATCCCAATGGGCTTTGTCTACCACCGCCCAGCGAGTTTGTAAGACTTGCAGGGCGTCTTCGAACTCCCATCGGTCGCGGAATGACTCGACTTGAATGCTTTCCGCTGCTCTCGAGAAAGCTATAAAATTTATTTTTTGTTTGCGGAGCATGTCGTCTAGCTTGCTGTACGTTTCCCGAGTCTCCTCGGTGCGAGAATGGGTGAGAACGGAATGGCTTGCTGGTGTTGCTTGAGAAGTATGGCTCCCTTCTTCCTCAGTAAAAGCAACTGCCTTGTTTTCCCGACTCAGCTCCTCATAACACTTGTTTATCATTTGTTTTGTGGCTTGGTAAGATTTAGCCGTTTGCTCAAACTCAAGATTGACGAAGTACTTATGACCTTTTTGCTCATAAGGCGCCAGTTTTTCGTCATTTTGCTGGTATTCTTTCCAATATGTATCTAAAAGCTCTAACCGTCTCTTGCAATAATCAACAGTTTTGCGCTGTTGACTATCCTTTTTAAAGTTCACGCATATTTTGGCTATTCCCTCAGCCAACTCGCTCTGTTGGAAATACAGAGCCTCCATTTTGTTGAAAATAAAGAAGAGGTAAGAAAGGAACGCTCTTACTTGATAACCGCGCTACGGTTGCTGCTGCTGGGCCTGTCGTGGGTAGCTTCCCACGGGCAGGGCTGAGTTGATGCTGGATGCGAGCGGCTGACTCGCTGCTGATGCTGCTCTGACGCGGGTAGCTCCCTTGTCAGTATTGTTGTGATAGGAAGACGTCACTTTCACACTATCACTAGATCACTTGATTGCTAGCTTGCTGTAATCTATAGGCTACTGGTATTTTAATAGTTCGAAGGACCACTATGTAGGATTAGATTCCTACTGCTGCTGATAGATCACTACCGACGCGAGATAAATAAAAGACGCTTGTCTAATAAACTGCTATATTCGGTAATGATCGCTGATGCTATGAGTGCGATTAATGCGGCGGTTGCTGGTGCACTGGTTTGAGTAAGTCGCGCGGGCCGCTGCTAGCGGCGCGTGCGACCTACTTAAGCCAAAACGCTGATGTGTTCGGAATTAACCGAACACCGATCGATTTTGATAAAATTTGGCAGAAGTTTATACAGGGCTATTCATAAAGGGTATGCTAAGCCGAAAAGGGCTCATAGTACTCATCATTATGAACAACTTTTACTATGGGACCAACCCGAAATTCGCGAAAAAAAATCAGCTGTTCCATAGAAGAATGTCAATGACACTCAACAAAATGTATGGAACAGCTGATTTTTTTTTCGCGAATTTCGGATTGGTCCCATAGTAAAAGCTGTACATATGAGTACTATGAGCGCTTTTCGGCTTAGCATATCCTTTCTTTATAACTCAGTGTTATTATAGTCACCGCGTTGCCAACTGAGTCGTGCGGCCATAAATCATTTCTCTATGTATATCTCGCTCGCACTTGTGGGTCTTATGCGATGTGCGTAAGATGGTTATAGGCGCATATCGATAAGAATAAAATCAGATAGAAACATAGTAGATAGTATTGTGGCCCTGAAAAGGGCCGTTTGTAATGGCCCTACGACTCAGTTGGAAACGCGGTGACTGGTTTCAGATACTCACATCCACCGCAATTTGGAACAGATCCAGGTCCAAGCTGTCATCGGCTGCGAACTCTTCGTACACCCCTAGTGTCAGCAGCCCCGAGTCGCTGACAGCTCGCACGAAGCGGCTGTAGTATGCGAACTGCTCGTCTGAGGGACCCACGTCCCAAGTCTCGAGGATCAGGTCTTCCAACTTTGTTGGGTCGGAGCGGTTCTGAAAAGGAAAGTCGTAGAAAGGGTAGCCGAGAAAGTGAAAAGAAGAAGAAGAAAGAAGAAGCGTGAAGAAAGGAAAGACGAAAAAATAGGAGAGTAAGAAGTAAAAGGTTAGAAGGGAAAAAAGAAGATAGATGAAAAAGAGAAGTAGGAAGAAGAAAGAAGGAAGATATATTTATCCAACGCTACGCAGACCATACATAAGGACTACATAAGGCTATAAGGAAATAGTATGCTAAGCCGAAAAAGGCTCATAGTACTCATCATTATGAACAACTTTTACTATGGGACCAACTCAGAAACCGCGATTAAAAAATAGCATTTCCATAGAAACATTTCAATGACACTAGACAACTGTATGGAACAGTTGATTTTATTCGTGTTTTCAAGGTTGGTCCCATAGCAAAAGTTGTTCATAATGATGAGTTCATAGTAGGTACTATGAGCCCGCTTCGGTTTAACATAACCTTTCTTATAACTATGTATAGAATCTTTCTTGGCTGCCGACATCCTTGTTTCCTAAAAATATAATCTTGGTCTTTTCAAGGTAATAGGTATCTAAGTGTGCGTGCTTCATCTTCGACCACATCGTCGCTTACCATCAGGCGAGTTGGTGGTCAAACGTGGACTTATTCGCACCGCTCTCGACACCTCGGTCTAAAATGCTCTATACATTGCTGAAGACAGGAAACGTTGGCACAACATCATGAGAGAGAAACTGTATGGAGGGTCCTCATATCTGAGGATCGTGACCTTGTGGTCACGTCACGACCCTCAGATATGAATGTCAAAAAATGAGGAGGATTCGCAATAAAAAATTTTTCGATACCTTATGACATGATACCTTGAGGTGGCGGGTTCAAACCCCGACTCGTACCAATGAGTTCTTTGGGACTTATGTACGAATATACGGAATATACCACTGGCTTTTCGATGAATAAAACATCGTGAGGAAACCTACATACCTTTGGAGAAGAAATTCAAAGGCATATGTGAATCCAGCAACCCGCACTTGGCCAGCGTGGTGGAATACGGCCTAGTCACCCTTCGAGGGTAGACCTGTATCCCAGCAGTGGGAAGGATTAAAGGTTGTAGCTGTACCTTATGACAAACAGTCACGGCCGGCAGACTGAACTGCCACGATCGGAAGTCCTTCTCTAGCGTGACGACGGTGGGGCTCTCGTTGTACCGCTGGAGCTGGCCGAGGGACACGTGGACTACTCCCCATATGGCCAGAGCGGTCGCTGCCACCCACAGCAATCTGAAAAGACGCACAGGGTTAAATGAAATAATAATAATGTTTGTTTTTTGTTACTTGTTTCTTGTTTTGTTTTTTATGTTTATCTCAGGATGACGAGCGCAATGCTGTGCCACGCAGGGTCTTGAATTCTGCGAGTTCAAAATTCTGGGTGGCGCAGTCCTGTTATGGGCAAACGTGACGTTTAACATCGGGCGAGCGATTTGCTCGTCTCGTCACTCAATTACATAAAAAAAATAATAAAAAAAAAACACTAGGGCACCCCCCTAGGATAACCTTTGCCATGGAACACGCAAAGACAAGTGCAACTAACCCAGACCCAGAGCAGACATTTAAATTCATTATTCAAACGTTTGCCCGGCCGGGAATGGAACCTCTGGCTCATAAGGCGGAAATATTATCGCTGAGCCAAACAGGTCGTAATAAAGAAAAAGTATGAAAAGTCGAAAACGGCTCGGCTCATCATTATGAACAACTTTTACAGAAGGACCAACACTCTGAAATTGAGAAATACCTAGTATGCTTAGCACAAACGATGTAAAATACGCAGCGAGGGTTCGATAGATTTTATGCAAAACTAGCTGTTCCCTGCGACGCTTCACTGTGGATAAAAAGAAATAGATAAACAAGAACATTATTTTACAAAACAAAAAAAAACAAAAACCGACTTCAAAAGACCGACTATTGAGTTATTCATCTATTTGTCGCGCGCGTACTTAATGCAATAAGACTTATATGGTTTTCTCATGGATACCATTATCAGAACTGGACTAAATTGAAATGGGACCAAATGGGAAGCGTCAGCTTTCTAATAAAAAAAGAATCATCAAAATCGATTCACCCAGTCAAAAGTTATGAGGTAACAAACATAAAAAAAAAAAAAAAAAAAAAAAAAAAAAACATAGTCGAATTGATAACCTCCTCCTTTTTTGAAGTCGGTTAAAAATAAAAACAATCCATGATGCGTAATATATCATGCTAAAATTTCTGCTCGATCGGTGCAGAACTTTTTGAGTTTTTGAAGCGTACACAAACCAACATAACATTTTTATATACATATATATAGATGGGATACCACTTCATTCTCAAATCGAAACTGCATTGTTAATATTTTTTTCTATCGATAAGTACTCGTTACGTTCCTCGTCGTTTGTGCTAGGTATGACCTTACTTGTAAAGATTTCGTAAAGTCAAGTGACATTTGCTTGTATATGTATATGTAACCTTTAATCTTCCCACTGCTGGGATACAGGTCTACCCTCGAAGGGTGATTAGGCCATATTCCACCACGCTGGCCAAGTGCGGGTTGGTGGATTCACATACGCCATTGAATTTCTTCTCCGGACATATGCAGGTTTCCTCACAATGTTTTCCTTCACCGAAAAGCCAGTGGTATGTAAATTCGTACATAAGTCCCAAAGAACTCATTGGTACGAGTCGCGGTTTGACATTTGCTTAGCATTGCGAAATTTTGTTTTGCACAAGTTAAATGATATTTGAGAATCTTACAACTGCCAAGTGTCGTTTGTACTCGTAACTAAGGCCCTAAAAGAGTGAGAATTCAATGTTAATTAAAACACAAAAAGCTTATCTATAGGCCTATTTGGCTCAGCGGTACTGCGGTAGTGTATCCGCCTTATAAGCCAGAGGTCCCGGGTTCGATTCCCGCGGGGCAGATGTTTGAATGATGAATTTAATAAATATCTGTTCTGGGTCTGGGTGTTAGTTGTCCTTGTCTTTGTGTGTGTTCCATGGCATCCCCGACACAGGATTTATTCCTAGTGGAGAGCTATGAATGTGAAACGTTTATTTATCTATCTATCTAAGGGATGGCGAACAAAATATGGCATGCGTGCCAAAATTTAGGCACGCCACCACCCAATTATCACCAAGCATAATTATTTGACGGCACGTCTTTTTAGACGTGTTATCAATCCCATCATACATTTCTTTATAAAAATTAGAAATAACAATAAATTACAAATTGCCAATCTTTCATTAGAAAAATTGGCATGTTAATTCACAAAGGTTCGCCACCCCTGTTCTAGTGTGAAATAAATTTCTCAGCCTGTATCTGTACCTCTCTACCCAGTGTCTTCTTGGCTCCGCGATTTGCCTGAACCCGTGCATACTGGTCTCCATGCAGAAGTCTCTGCCAATCGACGCCGCGGGCGCGAGAAGTGCAGAACATGAACGATGGCGCTTCGGTACTTCGTGTGTATACATTACTAACAACAAAAACAAATATTTTATCTACTCTCATATATCGTAAAATTCAAATTACAAACGAAATTACGAATTTTAAAACGAATCTTTTATGATATACTTTATGAGGCACAATAACATAATGGAAAAAAAAAAGTTTCATTATAACACTATTTCCCTAACAAAATAGTGTTATAATGTATGTTAACTTTTTTTGTCATTACAGAACAGCCTTTAATTTTTTTTACAAATTTTTTACTCACTCGCTTAGTGCGAGTGAGAAAAAAAAATCCGTTCTTTTTAGTAGTTTTTATGCCAAAATTGAGATTTAAAAAGAAGTCCAATTGAGAACCACCTCTTTTTTGAAGTCAGTTAAAAATCCAGAATTACTTATTTCGTAAAATGCCTAAAATTATTAGAAACCACTGTTATGGGTTTATTACGTAACGAGTACAGTGGCGAGTCAGTGGCCTCGGCCGAGTACTTGAACAATAAAATATGACGAGGCGAGACAGTCACTAGAACCAAGATTTGTTTGCCCGGCCGAGTGTGCCCTTTTACTGTCTCGCCACTGCACTCGTTACGTGTGATCAACCAATTATATCAAGGGCAACAAATCCACTGTTGATCAGTGTTATCTGTGTAAGAATATTTTTTACACGCTGTTTTTTTAACACGCTTACTATATATTAGCTTCACCTGTATGTTTGTAACCGACTCCTTTGGGCGCGATTTTGACCCACTTTAAACGACCGGATTTCGTTCAAACTTTGTAGATATATCGAGGACCTATGACAATACACTAAACAAAGCGTGTTTTTTAGTTTTTTTGAACTATTAATTATTGAATGTTCGACTTACCTAATAATACGTGACTACCTCCGTGTTTTACAACAAATTCTGTCTAAACTATATTAGGTACTTTTCATTTTAGAATAAAATCTGGTCTAGTATTTCTAGTACAATAAATTAACAAGAAAATGCTTTTAAACTAATGACTTTAAAAAATTACGAAGCTAAATGTCATTTTATTGCATGCAGCACGCATGACCTAGGCTCTTGTTTTTTTATGCCATAGGTGGCAAACAAGCAAATGACCCGCCTGATGTTAAGCGTTCCCCGTCGTCTATGGATACCTTACCATTAGGGTTTTGTAATTTTGTATCGATTCACGAAAGTTTGTTTCATGTGATCATTCGATTATTTAGCATTTTCGTACTGGCAGGTTGTCAATTGTCTTTGACAGATGAATGTAATCGCGTTGGTCACGGGAGTGGCGTGATGGCACTCTCAATTAATACAGTATTACTCTATGGATGGCACATGGCATTGGGAGACCGCCATTGATTGTATTTGGTCGCCTTTGAAAATTTAAGAATAAACTTGTGCTGCAATAAAAGTAATATAATTAGCTGAATTATTGTATTCTTCTCTCCGGGTCTCCATTTCTAACAATAGAAACGAACTTAATTGATTAATTATAAAATGAATGTTTTTATAATAATTATCTAGCAATAGGTACACGAACAGAATGATAATAATGAAGATTAATTTACAAACATATTTACAAGTTCTAAGAATTGGCAGTAACAGGAAAAGCTACAGAAACATTAAATAGCAATTATGTAAAATTAATAAACAAAAGTTAATACACAAAGCGCGAACGACTCGCGCTGGGCAAAGATGATTTCAAGAAGCTGACTGCCAACCTTGATCCAGAGAGTCACTTAAAGAAGAAGAAGAGGTAGAATAGGATTTTTTTGGCGTGACAACGTCTAATAAATCGATAAACGCCGGGTGCACGCACGAAAGTGTCCCGTTACGCTCATTGTGACGTCACGATCGGAGCGAGAACAGTATGCAATCATTTCATCAATGTTTTGTTATGACGTTGTCACGTTAACTATCGTCCGTAAACCGACTTTCAGACAACCAATTTTTTTTTAATTGTTTTTTTTTTAATCGGCCTTGTGGTTTCGGAGCTCTCTACAAATACATAAGCTTTACCTCTTTATAATATTAGAAGTATAGAAGATAGGTATATCCAAACAAGTTTCTTAAAACCGGACCTTTTAAGATTCTAATGTTACAACCATTTCAAGCCCAGATTGTAATAGAAGGTAAGTAAGTATACTTATTAAGTATTATTTAGACTTCAGAATATAAGATGTCGGTCTGTCTGCATATACATAGATTACATAGGGCTATAAAAAGGGCTATAAAAAATAAGAAAGGATATGTATGCTAAACCGGAAAGGACTCATACCTACTCATCATTATAAACAACTTTTACTATTGGACCAACCCGGAATACGCGAAAAAAAATCAGCTGTTCCATAGAAAACGACAAAATGTATGGAACAGCTGATTTTTTTGCGCGAATTCCGAGTTGGTCCTATAGTAACAGTTGTTCATATTGATGAGTACTATGAGCCCTTTTCGGTTTAGAATACCCTTTCTTATAATAATAATAGTTTTTTATAATGTATTGTTTTTTTTTTATACTATATTGTAAAAAACATAAAAGCTAAGAAAAGTAAATGAATATCTGAATAATAATAAATAATGAATTTGTGTGAGTGAGTTATAATTATTGTCACCCCTTAAAGTGCAGTTTCGAAAACGGCGTGAAATTAGAATTTTTAACTGTTTTTTCGTTTTTGGATTAAACCGCTTACCGCTAAGAGCGATCTCTTCCATGCAATTTAACGTGTCAGCCGATCCACGGTGGTGCTCAGTTGTTAATGCCCCGGTCACCCATCCGAAGACTGACCGTGTCACCCGTTGCTTAACTTCGGTAATCGGTTACGACCTGGTCGAGCTATGCTAATGGGTTGATAACGTAACGAGTAGTGGCGAGACAGTGCCCTCGGCCGAGTACTCGGTTTGTATAAACAGTTTGACGAAGCGAGACAGTCACTAGAACCATGATTTGTTCGCTCGGCCGAGTGTGCACATTTACTGTCTCGTCACTGTACTCGTTACGTGTAATCTATATCTATAACTTCTTTTAAAAGACTTATACCAATACAAGGACTTCAGAAATGCCGAGAAGGCAAACGATGTAAGCCGAAGTAATACAACCTCCATTTCATTTCTGGTCACCTGGTAGGTACTCGGTTTTCTAGATAACCTCAGATCAAGTAGAAAGGATAGATAGATAGATAAACTCTTTATTGTTCACACCATAAATTACAAACAAAAGGATTATAACACCTAAAACTAGTGCGACCTTATCGTTAAGAGCGATCTCTTCCAGGCAACCTTAGGATGGAGAGGATAGATAAAAAAGTATAAAAACGGGATGTGACTGTGAAATATAGAAGAAAACTGTGTCATATAAACCTACATAAAAATAATAACACAATAATATACTAAAACATAAAACAAGGCAGATATAGTCCCACCTTAGATCCAAGTGAAGCCAAAAAAACTACCCTACTGCCCATATAGGAGTACGTATACTTCAATCACATATTGTCGCACAAAAACTACCCTTATTACTACTTATTTTTCTTGTCCACGTTCTCTGAGCAACTGACGTAAGAATTAATTGATTCGGGTAGTTTGTAAGCGTCAAATATGTGCTTGTAGTATTCCTGTAATACGTACACGGGAAGTAGTGTAGTTTTTTTAGCTTCACCTGTATCTTAGGCGGGATCCCTTCTACCTTTCTACTTGATCTGAGTAGTTAAATAAAATAAAAAAATAAAGTTTAAAAAAACACGCATTGTCATCGGTCTTTGACAGGTGTGCAAAGTTTGAATTAAATCTGATCGTTCAAAGTTGGGCAAAATCGAGCTCAAAGGAGTCGGTTACATACATACATATTTATATTACATACAGGTGAAACTAATAAAAGCGTGTTAAAAAGCGGATATTAAAAAGATAAGCTCGTTTAACGTATTCAAAAAGCGACTTACTGCGCATGTACTTAAGATGCAAGAGTATCAAAATTGTTATTTATTATTAAGTGTTTTCTGCGGCGACGAGCTGCCTAATGTTTTTATTTTAAGTGTTCTCATGGAGGTATAATTGTCTTTAAGAATAAATAATGTCTTTAAATCTAAACCTAAAAGCGCTACCTTTTTTGTGAATTACCTCAAGTGAGCCCACAGGATTATACTATAGTCTATTTCAAATAGAGAGCGAAAAACGGACATTGACCTTTTAGTGTTGCGCAGGGAAGACCAACCTTCTTTGCATCAATAAATTGTTTTAATAGTTAACAACTATTTTGTCACTATCAAAATTCAGGTTTTCAGTTTTTACCTAACAATTATCATTACATTACTATTATCACTATTTAACTCAAAACTGTAGATCAAGTTTTTCGTGTAACTATCTACCTACACATTAGTAAATTAATCATCTGACATTGGCAGGTGTAATTAGTTTAAGATTTAAGTGTGTGCCAAATAAACTATTTATAATTATTATTACCTATTTATAGGAAACGATTATGAAAATAAAATCAAACGAATAAAAAAATTACATTATATTAAATCTGAATCAGAATTACTATCGTCTGACGAGCTGCTGTCTGATGTTTCGCCTGTTACGTTTATGATAAATGAATCCACAGTTTTATCCACTTCCTGGTCTAATGAGGCTAATTTTTCTTCTTCTTTTTTTACATGGCTTATACAGTTTTGCCATTTTTCGGGGGTAATGTGGCTTAGCGCTTCATGGAGTAGCTTTTTTACATCCGCTAACTTGAATGTTGTATTTTTTCTTGATACGTATCCCTTGACATCTGCCCATATTAATTCAATAGGGTTAAATTCACAGTGGTATGGAGGTAATCTCAATACCTCCACACCAACTGCTTTAGCCATTTCGTCAATGACGTAACGCTCGTGATGTTTTTTTATATTTTTTACTTTTTCCAACAACTCTACTTTTGTTTCCTTTTCTTCGTATGAAATTTTTTTCGCCGACAGCCATGTTTGAATTTCATTTTTTTTCCAACTTGTTACTGGTACTTTCTCCTGGCGTCTTGAGTGGTAGCTGGCATTGTCCATTACTACAACAGCATTTGACTCCAGTCTCGGAAGCATTTTTTCAAACCACTGTTCAAATTTGGTTGCGTTCATTGACTCATGGTAGTCTCCTGTGTTTTTGCATTCAAACACAAGTTCGGACTCTGGGACAAATCCTTTGTCACTTCCTATGTGCAGCACAATTAACCGGTTTCCTTTCGAAACAGGGTTTTTAGCACCGGTGGACAGACCCTCCAAAAAAGCTTGTTTACGAGACTGTATAGTCGTGTCTTCCCAAACTTTACTTACAGTGTGTCCTGAAAAAAAAAACCTATGTCAATTTTTCGTTTAACAAACAACATCACAATCATGTCAGATTAATGCCAATCGTTGTTTAAAGTCGACAGTAAAATAAATTCAAGTAAATACATTCAACAGGAAAATTATAGAATCGTTATTAATTTGTAAACAAAAAAATATGTACCTGCATTGACCCACGTTTCGTCCAAATAATATATCGGTCTTTGTTCTTTTCTAAACTTCATAATTGTTTTCAAGTACTTTATGCGCCACAATACAATATCGTGTCTCTCGATTAAGGCACTGTTTCTTTTTCTTTTAAGATATTTGAATTTCAAATGTTTTAATAACCGCCACAGCGCCGTACGGCTAATATTTGGCAGCATTTCGTCAGAATTAACTGCTTCCAAAATTTTATTTAATGTCGGGACCTCGCTGTTCAAATAAAATTCATGAACTTTTTTTCTAATGCATGACTTGTCAAACTCGTCAATCTTTTCAATTATATTCGGACCACGTTTTGGTGATGCAGGCGGCCTTATTGTATCCATTTCTTTATATTCTTTTAAAACACGATATACAGTTGCCTTGTTTATTCCCAGAATATCGGCAGTCTTTATTTTCATTTCCGTTTTGGACATATATTTGTCTGAAGGACACGTCTCTTTCACATATTTATAGACGTTAATTGTCATCATTTTTTCATTTTCCGACAGATGAGATAACTTGCGCTTCTTTCTAGGTGAGTTAAAACTTTTAAACGGTCTTGATGACGAGGAAGACGACTCCGATGATTCCATTATCACTCACAAACAAAAAACAACACAAAACAAATATATGTCCTAACAAAAACAGATATAACTAATTTAACTCAACAAAAAATAACAATTAACAACCAAACATTCAAATAGCACACTAAAACAATCCGAATCCAAGCGTATTCCAGAGCGGAATGTGGGCCCCAGCCATATCTTACCGAAAAATGTCAAAACAGGTTTGCAATATCTGATGGACCTTGTCGCTCGCCTCGCCCGGTACCACGAAACACGGTAAATGCGTAAGCGACAGGGAAACGATACATAAATGTATGGATAACGATACGCATCGTTTGTTTTCGGTGCTCTCGTGGTACCGTGGCGTGAACGTACGTTTTTCGCTCTCTAGTTGAAATAGACATTATTAATAACTAAGTAATAATTTAGCTGGCGGCAAAAAGGTTAGTTTTAATAGATGGGTAACGAGCAGCAGCGGTCAGTTGATAGATAAAGCTAGGGCCAAGATGTTGTGTCTGCCGCTCCTCTTCTTATGTAAGTTTACATTGAATATTATCCAATTTACAAGTTTTCAAGTTTATTCAAGACTAGTGTTCCGGCGCGGGAGACGGCAAGGGGGTGCAAAAAAAAACAATAAAAAAATTTAATTAAAAATAATAAATATTAATACTTTACTTTACATATTTGTCTAATTGTCTAATTGTTGTCAAAATTCCAGAAGAAAACATGTATATTTTTTTATTAGATATACCAGCTGCGTCCTGCAGTTTCAAAGTAGCCTTTATTTTAATCCAGACCATGAAAGACCTTCATTCCAAATTTCATCTAAATCCGTTCAGCCGTTTTAAAGTGAAGTAACAAACATACTCTCAAACTTTCACTTTTATATTTTAGTGAGATGAGATGTATTTTAGTCTGTAAGGTAGGGGGCGTCCATTAATTACGTGAGGCATTTTTGAGAACTTTTCGACCCCCCCTCCACCCCTTGGTGAGATATTGTAAGATTTTCCTCAACTCCTTCCCTCCCCTAATCCCACGCGAGATTCTTCATTTATATTTTGGCTGTAAACGTGGATTATTGAGAAAAAAAAACAAAAACACAACTTGTATACGACAAATACTATTGTCTCAGATTTGGCCATATTTTATTGTAGAAATATTTTTTCACGCAATTTTACACCGTTTTCTAGCGAGAAAAATAATTACGTGATATTTGCCAAGACCCCCCCTCCCCCCTAAGTGAGATTTGGAAAGATTTAGCTTGATCCCCCCTAGAACACCTTACGAGTACGTTGAACGGACGCCCCCGTATTTGTTAATATGGGCCTATGTAAAAGGTCGGTGTGGCTTAAAAGGTCGGCAGCGTATCTGTGATGCCTCCAGTGTTACAGGTATCCAGGCGACGGTGATCGCTTACCGTCAGGCGGCCCGTTTGCTTGTCTGCCACCTATGCTGTGCTGTGCCGCGCAGGGTCTTGAATTCTGCGAGTTCAAAATTCTGGGTGGCGCAGACCTGTTATGGCCAAACGCGACGTTTAACATCAGGCGAGCGATTTGCTCGTCTCGTCACTCAATTACATAAAAAAAAAAAAAATATGGCATAAAAAAAAAATGTTTCCTGAAATAATAACTGATTGAAATCACTTTTCCTGCTGTTTCAGATATTTCAAGTACTCAATCATATTGTGAAGGGGAAGAAACACGAACGTAAGTGGCTTCAAAATAATGTACCAGTACGAGTATAATATTGTACACCTTAAAAAGACCAACGAAAAAGTCTAGTTTAGTTTAGTTTAGTTTTATGTACCAAAAAAACACATGTTAAATTACATTTACAATCACCAAAAAAATTATAACATTTAAAAAAATATATATCTATACTAATATTATAAAGAAGTAAAGTTTGTGTGTTTGTATATTTGTTAAATTGTAAGGGGTAATCTCGGGATCTACTGAACCGATTTTAAAAATTCTTTCACCAATAGAAAGCCACATTATTGCTGAGTGTCATAGGTTATATAAAAAACCGAAAAATAAAAAGGCTTTTACGTGGTAGTCCGTTTTGCAAAGTGAATCGGAGAAAAAACGGTCCGGACGGCGCGCGATGGCTTCGGGTTTAATTAACATTATGCCCAACGAAGTGGGCAAGGGTCAGCTAGTTAAAAATAAATTCGAACAAATAATCTTAAACTCTAGGCAGAAACTCATCTACTCTATAGAATGACTCAACAAGCCATTTTTTTAACCGTATCTTAAAAGAGCTTCTTGACGTCCGCGATGATATAATATGTCTATCTCATAAGGATAACCTAACCATTTTTTATCCTTTACATTTTACGTAAAAAATGGGTTTTTTACGAAGTGATTTTAAGCAATACAAACCGGAAACCTATCAATAACGGGTAAAGTGTGGAATAAATCTTATCTTATACATAAAAATGAATCGCTGTTCGTTTGTCTCGCTAAATCTCGAGAACGGCTGGACCGATTTGAGTGAATCTTTTTTTGTTTTGTTCGTTCTAATACAGGAAAGGTTTAAAAGTAAAAAGAAACAACAAGTGAAACCGCCGAGTGCAGCTAGTAATTATATAGTATTATATAAAAATGAATCGCTGTTCGTTGGTCTCGCTAAAACTCGAGAATGGTTGGACCGATTTCGCTAATTTTGATCTTGATATATTTGTAAAAGTTCAGGGAAGGTTTAAAGGAAAAAAAAAAAGAAAAAGCGGGTGAAACCGCCGGGTGGCAGCTAGTTTTATAAAAAAACCTATTGCAGTAAACTGGAGCAGATAAGTATGCACAATTGCACATCACAGCGTTGGCTGTTTACAAAAAGTTTTTGGGCGTTTCACACCGCGGTGTAAAATCAAAATTATATAGAAAACCAAAAAATAGAAAATTACTTAAAAAAAATTTTGATTAAGAATAGTGTAATTTTTTTTAAAAAATAAATAAATACTAGTGTAAATAAGAAAAATGTTTAATTGTAAAAAAGCGTGGGGTGCTTTTTAAGATACTATCGAAATGATAATCTTTCTTCCCATATCTGTCACTGAAATGTTTATGCACCCCACGGTTTTTTTACAAAAACATTTTTTTCTTAATGACAATATTATTAATTTATATTTATTACAAAAAATTACATTTTTAAATTTATTAAAAATTATTTTCTACTTTTTAGTGTGGTTTATTTGTAAAAGCGTGTTTTTTTTAATAGCATAATCTTATGAAATTAGTGTACCTATTGTCATCGGTCCTCGACAAATCTACAAAGTTTGAATGAAATCTGACCGTTTAAAGTGGGTCAAAAACGCGCCCAAAGGAGTCGGTTACAAACAAACATACTAACAAACATACAAGTGAAGCTAATATAAAGCGCATAATATAGCGTATAATAAAGCGTATAATTACCTAGCTCTTGGGCAATTCACACCGCTGTTCAAACCGGTCGCGGTGCAAACGCTCAGCGACCCGTTTATTTGGAGGCAGTGGTCACCCTGACATGTCAGATACTATCATTCAATTGACTTTTAACTAAATTGCATTGCAAGCTCAGATGACTAAAAGCGACATCGTTTTATGGTATACCAAAAACTCGTACGAAACGCTTTGATTCCACTTTTATTGTGCGCACTGCCAGAGTGTGGATTTCCCTATAATTTGGGTGTCTTCAAGTCGCGAGTGAATCGGTTCCTTCTAGGCGCGCGTGCTGCATCGTAGACCGTATTAATTGCTTATCATCGGGCGAGATGGCGGTCAAAAAAAATGAAGTAGTCCACCTAGAGCACCCGTCCGAATAGCACCTGCGCGAAGAGCACCCAGCCTAGTCCAGGAAGAGCACCTATCCATTTTTTTGGCAGGTGCTCTTAAATGAGGAAAAAAGTGGTTTTAGCAACCGGTTTGAACCGCTTGTACTCGTATGAGCCGCTTGTACTCGTATGAACCGCTTGTACTCGTATGAACCGCTTGTACTCGTATGTCATAGATGTTTTATCGCGCAAGCTCTTATTCAGTAGTAGTAATATACTATTATTATATTATACTAGCTGACCCGACACTGTTGTTAACTGTGTCTTAATTTTCTAATGTTCCGCTCCACTTCCTTGATTTTTTCTTTCATAGTAACCTTCTCCTGACAATAATTAACACAACAAAAAAAGAATTAGCGAAATTGTTCCATCCGTTCACGCGTGATGCGATGACCAAGGGAAATAGGGATTCATTTTTATACAGGGTTATTCATAAAGGGTATGCTAAGCCGAAAAGGGCTCATAGTACTCATCATTATGAACAACTTTTACTATGGGACCAACTCGAAATTCGCGAAAAACAAATCAGCTGTTCCATACATTTTGTCGAGTGTCATTGACATTTTTCTATGGAACAGCTGTTTTTTTTCGCGAATTTTGAGTTGATCCCATAGTAAAAGTTGTTCATAATGATGAGTACCTACTATGAGCCGTTTTCGGCTTGGCATACCCTTTATGAATAACCCTATATATAGATTTTTATCACAAACACAAAAACATTTTTAGGAGCAGACAGTAGTGTCTCCCTAAATTACTCACTTAACACTTCGGCTGCGGGAAACACATAGGTACTGTTTACGCCTACACTCCACTTCATAGCAAGATACGCCTGTCCGTCAAACCATTAGATTTAAGAAATGAAATGTCAATTAAGTCAGTCTCAATACAAGTTTAACCTAATAAACATCTTGGCGACCGTGACAATACTAAAGCAATATTTTAATCATCTTCAACCATTACAACCACGGGAATACTGAAGCCTCATCCATTGCAGCCACCGCCGGCCGATTAGCAATAGTTTTGTGTCGCAGCACAGGCCAATGCAGATAAGTTTCCTTCCTAATTTCATTTCCGTGCATCCACACCCATTTCACAATCAAACACGTCAATTCACTTTTTACCTATTTACTGCTATATAATATTGTCTACTATTTGTGCAAATTACTTAGATATAATCATTTTTATAGATGAATCTAACATTTTTATAGCTTAAAATTAATTAATTATTGTAAAATATCGAAAAATAAATTTATTTTTCTACCCGCATTTAAAAAAAAATATTAGAAAATTTTGTTCAATTTTGCAAAAATATCACGTAAATTGTTATTTTATGTTGATTTCATTGTCTAATTAGTGTCCAAATAGCGTCATTTCATATTAAAAACCATCAGAAGACATTTTTTCATCATTTTTTTTGCAATAAACTCACGCCTATATGCCGAACATTTCAGGGTTATCACAGCGACCTTGACCCAGTCGCAACGAAAAATATCCAGCACTGCAAGCATTTCTGGACAGCGAGTCCAGACGGCAGTCAGGGCCGAATCAAGGTGGTACCGGCACATTGCGTGAGAGTTTTTTTGCTATTTATTTTAAAATCAGATTTTTTTTGTACTAAGTTTCCCATCTATTTTCACTAGTTTAGTATCCATATTTAATACATGATGGGGGGCGATGCTAGTGCAAAAGATTTACTTGATCTTTTCGTCAAACGTAGCTCGATAAAGGGTCAAATCACTAAGTTTAAGAATTATTTAAATAATTTACTAACTAAGGAAACGCTAACATCAACTGAGTTAGCAGAATTGACACTTAAACTTGGGAAGTTTGAGTCTTTGTCGAACCGCTATGATGACTTGCAAAATCAGATTGATATCTTAAACTCCAATAATTTAACCGAAGAAGTTGATGAACGAGATGATATTGAGCAGCTATTTATTTCAAACATTGCTTCTGCCCAGAGCCTAATACAAAAATACAACTTAAGTAAACATGAGGAAAGCATTTACAGAGACTTAAATGCATCTCATTCTACATCAGCTCAATGTAATGTCGATCATCACAACCCAATGGGATTTAAATTGCCCCAGATACAAATTGCAAAGTTTGACGGTTCTTACTTCCGTTGGCTCGAGTTCCGTGACACGTTCTTATCTCTAATTCATAACAATGAGCGCATCGCTCCAATACATAAGTTTCATTACCTTATTTCATACCTGACGGGTGACGCAGCGCGCATTATTTCCAATTTTGAGGTTTCCGATAACAATTATTTGAATGCTTGGAAAATTCTATGCAATCGATTTGATAATAAGCGACAATTGGTGACTCATCATTTAAATTCTTTGTTAAACATCCAACAAGCGAGTCGCGAGTCTCACGGATCCTTAAGATTTATAGTCGATCACATTTCTAAAAACCTACGCGCCCTATCTAGCCTCGGACTTCCCACAGATAAATGGGATGTTCTAATTATCCATATATTGAGCACAAAGCTCGACGCCCACACTCTTTTAAAATGGGAAGAATGTCGTAGCGTTTCGGACGATATACCCACTCTTGAGCTATTTTATAAATTTTTAATCGATCGTGCTAACATTCTTGAATCAGTAAACCGAAACCAACCAAAGTCAGCTACTCATTCTACCGCCAGGGCCGCATCTAGTATGAATAAAAACAACAACCGCGTCAATACTAAATCGTTTGCTTGCGTCAGCGATGCTGGTGAGACTATCTCTCCTCCAGTCACGTGTGTTGTGTGTCAGGAAGGACACCGCATATATGACTGTCCTACGTTCCTAGCCAAATCTATTGATGAGCGTATAGCCGAAGTACGTAAATTAAAATTGTGTCCTAATTGTTTACGAGCTGGTCACAAACTACAAACCTGTCGATTAGGTCCTTGTTTAAAGTGCAAAGGGAAACATAATACTCTCACGCACAAACAATCCAATACAAACAATAATCAATATCCTTCTTCTACTTCCAGTGTTGCCACAGCCGTGCCTGACAACACTGACGATATTATCGCCAATTTTTCCAAACAAAACTCGAAGCAAGTGCTTCTATCAACCGCTTTTATTGAGGTGGCTAATCCTCAAACGAACCAAACCGAAAAGGTTCGTGCCGTTCTAGACTGTGGAAGTCAACTTTCATTCATGACGCAGTCTCTTAAAAACAAACTGTCGTTACAATCCAGGTCAGATTGCAGTATCAATGTAATGGGTATAGGCAACACTCAGACTGGTAAAGTCACAGAATCTTGTGTAGCTCAATTGAACTCCTTAGTTAACGCTTTTAAAGTTACTTCTGGTTTTCTGGTGCTTCCACAATTGACCGGTCACATTCCAAAGTTTCCTATTGATCCCAAATTATTACAAATATCCAATGATTTAAAACTTGCAGATCCAATGTTTCACCAGCCAGCGCCGACTGATGTTCTCATCGGTGCCGATCTATTTTGGGACATTATTGGCCGCGAGCAGCGTACTCTCGGTCCTAACAATCCGAAATTAATTAATTCCCAATTTGGTTGGATTATTTCAGGTCCTATGATGGCAAGTCAAACTAACAACACTATACAATGCAACCATTCCATCATTTCGAATAAATCGAATGATGACGATATTCAAATTCATCAAGAACTCACTAAGTTCTGGGAGCTCGAGGAAGTTCCACTAAAATCAAAACTTAGTGAGAGCGAGAAGGCATGTGAATCGAATTTTTTATCTCGCACCTTCCGCTTAGAATCAGGTAGGTTCTCTACTGGCCTCCCTCTCAAAGATTCACCCGATTGTCTTGGGGACTCATATACATTAGCTAAAAATAGATTACTAAATTTAGAAAAAAGATTCAGACGACAACCAATAGTTAAAAAACAATATGTTGAATTCATGCGCGAGTACGCCGCTTTAGGTCATCTATCGGAGTCTCCTATACCTATACCTAAAAATTCATATTTTTTATGCCATCACGCGGTATTCAAAAACAGTAGTGAATCTACTAAAATTCGAGTAGTGTTCGATGGATCGGCTCCATCGACCTCGGGACATTCTATCAATGATATTCTCCAGGTAGGTCCTAATATGCAGGATTCTCTTTTTTCCATTCTCCTCAGAGCTCGACAATACAAGTACCTCCTGAATGGCGATGTCGAGAAAATGTATCGGCAAATACTGATTCATGATGAGGATCGAAATCTTCAGCTTATACTATGGAGAGAAGACGAATCCAGTCCTATCAAAACGCTGCGACTAAATACTATAACTTACGGTATGGCAAGTTCTAGCTATTTGAGTACACGTTGTCTCTGGCAGCTCGGAGAAGAATGCTCAGATCCCGATATTAAACAAATAATACAACACGATTTTTTAGTAGACGATTTGATTACAGGAGCAGATAGCGAAGACAAATTACAGTTTATTCAACAAGCTGTAACTGCAGCTTTGTCTAAAGGCTGCCTAAATTTAAGAAAATTCAAATCAAATTCAACTGCTCTACTAAAGTCTGCAGCTATTAATTCAAATGATCAATTAATAGTCAGCGAATCGACATCCACATTAGGAATGGGCTGGGAGCCATCCAACGATCAGCTACATTTTCCATTTAAAATGCCGTCACTAACCAATAATACAGCTTCTACTAAACGATCTATTCTTTCAGCTCTATTTAAAATTTTCGATCCCTTGGGCTTGCTGAGTCCGTGTATAATTAAAGCTAAAATGTTGTTGCAACAGTTATGGTTGCACAAGCTAGCCTGGGACGATCCAGTACCCGATAATATTGAAAAAGATTGGAATAAATTTGCTACAGCCGTGCCCAGTCTTCTGACTCTCGGAGTACCCCGACGCGTGCTTTGCGATGAACCCGTGTCTGTTTCTCTACATTCATTTAGCGATGCAAGTCAGAAGGCCATGGGAGCCTGTATCTATTTACGGTCTGTAAATTCAAACCACGAAGTAACGGTTAGATTACTTTGCTCTAAATCTAAGGTAGCTCCAATTAAAGCTACTACGATTCCCCGACTTGAGCTGTGTGCCGCTCTATTGGCAGCTAAATTATGCAAATCGGTTAGGGAATCATTACGATACAATATACAAGAGGAAGTACACTGGTGCGACTCTACCATTGTACTTGCCTGGCTACACAGTAGTTTTCAAAATTTAAAAACATTTGTTGCAAATAGAGTTCTAGAAATTAGTGAGCTTACTGACTCTACTTCATGGCGTCACGTGCCTACCACTGCTAACCCCGCTGATCTAATCTCTCGCGGCATTGACCCACAACAACTAAGTAAGATGGAATTGTGGTGGTCTGGTCCGTCGTACCTATCAGAACCAGAAAGTACTTGGCCTATACTAAACGCTAAAATAGAAAATGAAATTTTACCTGAAACTAAAGCTATCACTATAACTAACTTAACGACTAACAACGAACCTATTTTACAATTTACAAACTACTCTAGCCTAACTAAACTAAAAAGAATATTAGCCTATATGCTACGATTTATGTACAATATTAAAAACTCTAAATCTCGACTTACAGGTATTTTATCCGTCAATGAATTGAACGACTCTTTTCTACGCTTATGTCAATTTTCACAGCGAGAGTCATTTCCGATAGAGTATGAGATGCTCTCCAAAAACAAAATTTTGAGTCCCAAATCTCAGCTTCTATCACTAAGTCCATTTTGCAGCGATGACAAAGTTATTCGAGTAGGTGGTCGTTTAGACGCCTCAGATTTTAATTTTGACAAAAAACATCCTATTCTTTTGCACGCTAATCATCATCTCACTAAAATTTTATTCCAATATGAACATGAACACAACCTACATGCTGGACCGCAATTATTACTAGCGACGATTCGTGAATTCGTGTGGCCTATCAACGGTAGAATGTTAGCTCGACGCATCTATCGCAATTGTTTTAAATGTAGACGTCTTCAAGGTAAAACAATGAAACCTAAAATGGGTAACTTACCTTCCGAGCGCGTCACGCCGAATTTCCCATTTTCGTCTGTAGGTCTAGATTTTTCCGGAGCCTTCCATATTTTAAATAGAAAAGGACGAGGCGCTAAGCTAGAAAAATGCTATTTATGCATATTTGTGTGTCTACGTTATAAATGCGTCCATCTTGAAGCGGTTTCCGACCTAACGAAAAACGCTTTTGTCATGACGTTTCGCAGATTCGTGTCACGCCGTGGTCGGCCATCGGAAGTGTTCTGTGACAATGGAACCAACCTAGTATCTGGTGCTAAAGAGATAAGTAATTTTTTGAAAACCAATGCTAACTCTATATCTGATTTCGCAAGTGAAGACGGGATCACATTTAAACTCTCACCAAGCGCCGGACCCCACTTCGGGGGAATTTTCGAGAGTGCTATTAAAAGTGCTAAGTTTCATATTAAACGCGTAATGGGCAATTCTCATTTAACCTACGAAGAACTATCAACGTTATTTGCACAAGTAGAGTCAATATTAAACAGTCGTCCGCTATGTCCTTTATCCTCCTCACCCGACGACTTCCTTTGCCTAACTCCTGGAAATTTTCTCATTGGTCGTGCGCTCACTGCTTTGCCTTCACCGGATTTGGATGACTGCAACCCAAACTATCTTCAACGCTACGAGCGAGTCCAAAGAATATACCAGCACTTCTGGAAGAGATGGCAACGCGAATATATAGCTGAGCTGCATCACCGCCGCAAATGGAAGACGAGCTCTACCAATCCAAACGTCGGAGATTTAGTCCTGATCCAAGAGGACGACATCCCACCACTTTGCTGGAGACTCGGACGCATCTCTAAATTATTTTACGGACCTAAAGATGGAATTTCACGAGTAGCAGATGTGAACACCTCCAGAGGATGCCTTCGCCGCCCATTAGTCCGCCTGTGTGCACTTCCCACCGCAGAAGAATTAGAAGGTTGAAAACCGATGCTTTTCAACGGGGCAGGATGTTTACGCCTACACTCCACTTCATAGCAAGATTCGCCTGTCCGTCAAACCATTAGATTTAAGAAATGAAATGTCAATTAAGTCAGTCTCAATACAAGTTTAACCTAATAAACAGGTACCTTGTTTTCCTTTGTGCGACGCGAGTGCGGCTGCACACGCCAGGCGCGTAAAAAACAAGGCGTTTGACTATTAGCCGCGCCTGGGGCTAGCGCATGTGATTACTAGCCGCAGCCAAAGTGTTAAATGTAATATTTCTTTAATTTCTATTTAATATTTTACATTTAATGATAAAGCGTTAACTCCCGATATACAGCCAATACTAGATATGGCTATAGTCAACACAAAATAAGAGGCCCGTTTTGACACTTGAGAAAAACCCTAGAATGTAACTTGGAACGCTTTTCGCGCATACTTTATAGTAGCATGCAATGTGAAATTATAACGAAACTGTCAGAAACAGTTACGTTCTCAGTCTTCTTTTTTCAAATATTAGTGTTGTAACCAATTAATTACTGAATTTCACCAGCTTCATTCGATGTTAATAGTAATTAAATATTGATCGGCTGGATCAGTTACTGATTCCAGTCTAAAACTACAAAAGAATATCACGAATAAATGGACGCAAATAAATTCACAGAGTGGTTTACTAACATTCGCTTTTTCTTATTTGTTTGTGATTGAATGTTATTGTAACTAAAAATATTAAATTAAAGACAAATTGACCTTTCGTATCACTGTATCATTTCAAAATACCTACAATATTATAGATTAAGTTAAATTTTCTAATCAAAACCTTAATCCAATGAACTTACTTACAATATACATAATGAAATCGATCAAATACTAATACAAACTTGAATTGATTTATCGTGAGTATCGAATACCGAGTCGTATGGTAACATCACTAGTCGCGGTTTCACCCACGTTTTCCGCGATAAAAAATAGCCTGTGTTAATTCAGACCATGAACAACCTTTCTTCCAAATTTATGTAAATCCGTTCAGCCGTTTTTGCGTGAAAGAGTAACAAACATACATTACATCTATCCATCCATAAATAAATAAAAAAAAAAAAAAAAAAACGTTATAAATAAACGTTTCACCGTTTCAATAAACGTTAAACGTTGACTAGGATACCGTGTCGGGGATGGCATGGAACACAAAGACAAGCACAACTAACACCCAGACCCAGAACAGATATTTAAATTCATCATACAAACATCTACCCGGCCGGGAATCGAACCCGGGACCTCTGGCTTATAAGGCGGATACACTGCCACTGAGCCAAACAGGTCGTCAAACAAAATCAAATAGTATATATATACAACAAAGATTTATTTACAGCACAAACCTCTGCACTCTGCCCCCGCATCCGAAGAACGCTCACTACCAGGTCGTAAAGCCAGAGATTCCCAACCTGTCTCCCGGAGACAAGGTCCGCAACTTCACCTTGATTGTGCACTGCGACCTTGGGTACATCCCGCACATCAATACTCATTACAACGTCTTGGGGTGCTTCGAAGATGGAACCACTTTTGGAGAAACTGAGTGCTTACGTAAGTATGATTGGGTAGTTTGATTGGATTGGTTGTTTTTTGTGTGGTTAGTTTTGGTTGTGTGTTTGTATGGTTCTTCTTGATTCTTATTCATACAACAGCGAAGGTCTATTCAATAGATAGACTCTATTGTATTGTGCGCCATGTATTGTAAATAGACTCTATTGTATTGTGCGCCATGCAATAGGACTTTTAAAACTAAATTTGGGTTTGCCAGCCACATTCGTGCTCATAAGCGTATTTTGTAAGCCAGGTTCGCCATTGACGGACACGTCAAGGAGGACGATATATATATACCGGCTGACTGGTTAGACACTTGACATATTCTAGGTTATCATAGTACTCATTATTATGAACAACTTTTACTATGGGACCAACCCGAAATTCGCGAAAAAAAAATCAGCTGTTCCATAGAAAAATGTCAATGACACTTGACAAAATGTATGAGATACGAGATACGAGATACGAGATCTTATTTATAAGATACGAGATTATAATGATATGTGATATTTTATAATTTTATTCACTAGCTGCGTCTCGCAGTTTCATTCACGTTTTCAATTCAATTAAATTTTTAATTCAGACCATGAACAGTCTTCATTTCACATGTAAATAAATCCATTCAGCCGTTTTTGCGAGAAAGTTGCAGTGTGTTGAAGTGAAAGACCACTTTTGTGTTTGTAAGTCTTCTACTTGGGTAGATATTGTTAAATTAATACAGGTACCTATGCTTCGCTAACGTTTTTTTTTAAAGTGCCGCCATTTTTTATTGATGGAGGAAAAAAAATCCGTAATTCGTCGATAAAATTAATTGCATTTTAACCCCTTAAAGTATCGGACATCGGAAAACGGACACATTGTATAAATTAAACTATTTTTTTTTTCTTTTTGTAAGTACTTTTTTCATCAGGCTGATCGCTTCCTCAACCATTCTTTTTATAAAACTTTTTTTTTTGGAATGATTAAATGCTGTTGGCCACTGAGGCCTCTACAGCGCACCGGGTGTTTGGCGAGCGCAAATGGCGTTTTTGGGGGCGACAAGCGTAAAGGCACCTCGGAGGTACGAGCCTCGGCTTGGGCCGTCGCGTCGCCCGAGGTGGGGAATCAGACTTGCTCTGGCACCCCAGAAGGGGCGTGCCCTAGAGCCCTAGTAAAATGATCAAGTTGATTGTTTTGATGTTCATTTATTATTCGGGCAATCGGGTATATTGATTTAGAACTCTTTGATTATATAGACCTGGTTTGATTAAAATTAAAATTAAAATTATTTAAAGCAAAATCAACTTGACCTGATTGAGAAAAAAAAACTTTTTACAGCTATCTGTAAGCAAGAGAAGAACAACGTGATATCGTGTGGGGTCGGGAGGGGGGAGGAGGTCCGCTGCGTCGCGCCGAATTCAAACTTGGGTATCATCTCACGTTATACACCCATGGTGGAATCAGGTAAAGAGTAAGCTAATAGGTTGATTACACGAAACGAGTACAGTGACGAGACAGTGAATGGGTACACTCGGCAGAGCAAACAGATCATGGTTCTACTTCTAGTGACTGTCTCGTCAAACTGTTTATACAAACCAAGCACTCGGCCGAGGACGCTGTCTCGCCACTGTACTCGTTACCTTAATCAACCCATACGGACTGAACTTCTTCGGTCGTGGAGTCTCGAAACTGTGCTACAAGAAGAACTAGAAGAACAAGAACTATGCCAAGGTAGATAGTAATATTTTTTCATATTGAGGGGGCCTTGGCATGAAAAAGGTTTAAAAGCACTAGGTACTCTAGAGTAATAAGTAATTTATTAATTTTCCGCTTGCAAAGAGTTTATCTATCTTTGAGTATAAAAAAGTTCATGATTTTCAGTCGGTGCCAGTCAAAGTAAAATCAGCAAAACTGTCCCTGGCTGGCACCGCCTCCAAAAATAACTGATTCTATTATTTCTTTAGTTGTCCTTTTATGCTCTTTGCTTTAAAGTAATTAATTGAAATATTTTAATTGTTTTTTTTTATTGTTATACTTTCTACTTTTTACTTTTTAGTTTAAGTTTTTAAAAGTAGTCTTGAAGTTGGGTTTTTTTTTTGTAAAAATGATTTTTAGTAATTTTATTTGTAAATTGTTTGTAATTTTATTTTGTTTCTGTATGTGTGTCATGTTATTTTGTTTTTCTTATTTTATTACACCTTTATTTACTTTAAATTATTTCAGCTTAAGATTTCAATTCAAGTAACGCCTTGATTTCGTCTGTAAAGTTGTTTGTAATAAGTATACAGAATTTGAAAAAAAATTGAATCACTTTGCAACTTTATTTCTCTGTTTCTTCCTTCCTCAGTATGTGGCCGTCCCCCTCTAGCTCCAGTGCCGATCATCGCCGGCGGCCGTCCAGCGGAGCAGCACAAGCTGCCCTGGCACGCTGGGATTTACACGAATCCTAGTGGGGAGCTATGACGGTGCAACTTCATTTCTCTCTTTCTTTCCTCCTTCCTCAGTATGTGGCCGTCCCCCTCTACTTCAAACGCACTTCGTAGCCGGCGGCCGTTCAGCGGAGCAGCATGAGCTGCCCTGGCACGCTGGGATCTACACCAAGACGAAGCGCCCTTACATGCAGATCTGTGGAGGAACCCTCGTCTCGGAAACCGTTATTATATCTGGTGAGTCCAGGTTCAGAATTCTAAAAAGCAGTTCCTTAGTAAAAAGTATGTAAGTATAGAAATCTGCAGATATATACAGGGCAATACAAAAGAGTGTTTTGTGTGATTTGTGTTCTTTATATTCTTTGCCATTTCGTTTCAGCTGCTCACTGCTTCTGGAGCGAGGTACAGAAGCAGCTCCCAGCTTCCAACTACGCTGTGGCTGTCGGCAAGCTGTACCGACCTTGGGAGGACCAGCAAGGCGAAGTCTCGCAGAAATCTGATGTAAGATACACATGGGGCGTTTTATAAAGGGCCTCACCGGCAAAGCATCACCAACACTGCTAGTGTTACAAGTGTTCATAGGGGGTGGCTTTGCTAACGGTCTGCCAGTTTGCCCTTCTTATAAAAAGAGTTATAACGAAAGGGTATGCTAAACCGAAAAAGGCTCGTAGTAATCATAATTACGAACAACTTTTACTATGAGGCCAACCCTGATATCAAGATAATTATTTTTACAAAACAAAAAACAAAAACCGACTTCAAAAGACCGACTATTGAGTTATTCATCTATTTGTCGCGCACGTACTTAATGCAAATTTAAGACTTATATATTATGGTTTTCTAATGGATACCATTATCAGAACTGGACTTAATTGAAATGGGACCAAATGGGAAGCGTCAGCTTTCTAATAAAAAAAGAATCATCAAAATCGATTCACCCAGTCAAAAGTTATGAGGTTTTTTTTTTTTTTTTTTTTTTTTTTTTTTTTTTTTTTTTTATGTAATTGAGTGACGAGACGAGTAAATCGCTCGCCTGATGTTAAACGTCACGTTTGCCCATAACAGGTCTGCGCTACCCAGAATTTTAAACTCACAGAATTCAAGACCCTGCGCGGCACAGCACTGCGCTCGTCACCCTGAGATATAAGTTGTTTAATCTCCCATTTGCCCTGTAATTTCACTGGAAACAATGCCCTTCCAACCGGAACACAGTTAATGTTTGCACATTACTGCTTGGCGGTGGAATAACTGGCAAAGGTGTGGTACTTCCCCAGGCGGGCTCTGCAAAAGAGCCCTACCACTACAGTATACAGAGGTAACAAACATTAAAAAAAAAAACATACAGACGAATTGATAACCTCCTCCTTTTTTGAAGTCGGTTAAAAAACTAGCTGTTATATTGATTTTGTCGAGTGATATTGACTATTTTCCGGAACAGCAGATTTTTCTAGACTAGACTTTCAGAGTACTGTGAGCCCTTTTCACCTTAGCATACTCTTTCTTTATAAGCCTGTATATAATAATAATAGGGCGTTGTTTCCAGAGAAGTTTCAGGGCAAATAGGAGATTAAACATTTTATATCTCAGAGTGACGAGCGCAGTGCTGTACCGCGCAGGGTCTTTGAATTCTAAGAATTCAAAATTCTGGGTGGCGCAGACCTGTTTATTACTTTAACATCAGGCGAGCGATTTGCTCGTTTCGTCTCTCATTGTCATACGTTTAGCTTTCTTCTTCTTGACTTCTGGTTCTTCTTCTACCGTCCAGGTGGCAGAGATAAGGCTCCCAGCCCGCTTCCGAGGCAGCGCCACCAACCTGCAAGACGACATCGCCTTGGTGATCGTATCTTCACCATTTAAGTTCACGCGCGGAGTGGCGCCTGTGTGCTTGGACTTCGATGTGGAGCTGGATAAGGAGCAGCTGGCAGCTGGAAAACTGGGCCAGGTAGAAAGAACTAACTAACTTTCTTGGCGCAGCATCCCTTTATTTATTTACTACTACCACGATTCGTTTCCTTGACCGAGTATGCCCATCGAGTATGCCAACTGTCTTTCTTTTCCATTAACATTAGCTTTCTTTCTTTTCTTTTCTTTTCACCAGGTGGCAGGCTGGGGTCTCACGAGCGAGGACGGCCCGGCGTCTCCAATTCTGAAGGTGGTAGAAATGCCGGTGGTCGCCATCGACCAGTGTATCGACGACTCGGACCCCTCGTTCAAGGCACACATCACTAGTGACAAAATATGCGCGGGCTACCAGAATGGTAAGCCTGTTCCATGATTTTCATGCATAGTAAAAGTTGTTCATAATGAGAAGTACTATGAGTCTTTTTGACTTAGCATTTCCAATTCCATTTCCTTATGACTTCGTGTACTCAGGCACAGCAGTCTGCAAAGGCGACAGCGGCGGCGGACTGTCCTTCCCCACTTTGCTGCTCGGCTCCACGCGCTACTTCCTCCGCGGAGTGGTCTCCGGCGCGCCGCAGAGCGACCACTTCTGCAACACGCAGGCCTGGGCCACCTTCACACACCTGCTCAAACACCAGCACTTCATCAGGGAGACGGTGAGGAACCCACACAGAGTTAGAAGAGAAAATAATGGGATGGGACGGGATGGGATGAAATGGAATGGAATTAAAATGTACCAAAAAGCTCATAGGCAAAGACTCACTTGTTCGGACTAAGCTCCAGAGTCTCGAGAATCGCCGCAAAGTTGGTAGTCTGTCGGTATTCTATCGGATACATTTCGGGGAGTGTGCATCTGACCTGCATCTCTAGCCCATTCCATTATCGGACCACAAAGGGCACACAAAAGCGACATCGTTTTATGGTAGACATACTCTTTGATCTTTGAAACGCTTTGATTCCACTTTTATTGTGCGCACTGCCAGAGTGTGGAATACTTTACCCGAGTGGGTATTTCCCGATAGATATAATTTGGGTGTCTTCAAGTCGCGAGTGAATCGGTACTTTCTAAGCGCGCGTGCTCCATCGTAGATCGCATTGTTGCTTACCATCAGGCGAGATGGCGGTCAAACGCAAGCCTATTACAGAATAAAAAATTATAAGGATTGGAATAGAATGGAATTATATTGGAATTTAATTAAATAGCATGTATTAGCCAAAAAGTGATATCATTGATCTCATTCCGAACCACACTTGTTTATCTTAAGGCTACTACACACAGTGCCGGCGGCAGTGCCGCCGGGTTTTTGCCGAGCGGCCATGCCGCCGGCATATGCAAGCCGCCAGCACATGCCGTATAGCATCATTCCAGTTGTGACAGCCATGCCGGCGGGTCGTGTGTGCAGCAAGCCCGGCGGCTCGAATACCCGCCGGCACTGTGTGTAGTAGCCTTTATAGAAATGAGGTTTTATAACCTCATTGAACCTTTTTGATTTCCTTATGGAAAGGTTACGCTAATTCGAAAGGGGCTCATAATGTGTCATTATGAACAAGTTTCACTATGGGACCAAACCTGAAATGGCGAAAAAAATAGGTATTCATCATACATTTTGTCGAGTCACTGACATTTCTCTATGGAACTGCTCTTTTTTCCCAATTCTAAGATTGATTCCAGCAAAAGTTGTTCATAATGATAAGTACTAAGTATGCGCCCGTTTCGGTTTAGCGTACCCTTTCCTTATAAAACTGTAATAAGAAGTTACTTATTTTTGTACTTATTTGAAACCCTTTTTCGTGACTCAGGCGCCCGATCCCCTTTATTGTAGGTATCGGTTGTTTGTTCTTTAATACAACCGCTAGCCATGTCGGAGGCCCTCAGGCGGCCCAAATACTCTGACACCGCTAGCCAATCGGCCTATACAAGCTTACTTACCTTTTACCCCCCCCCCCCTCCTCCCCTCCCTCCCCCACTTCTGAAACCACTCCTTATTCTGATCTTTTTTTTATTGTTCGAAGGTACCAGCAGCAGTAGCCTGATGATATAAGTTACCTGTTACGGAAATGACAACAACCTACCGCCGACCAAGCTGAACACTCCTCCTTACGCCAGCCGCCAAACCAAAGCCCCCTTTGGCTTGGCATGGTGGCTTTCCTCTTGAAGTATATTTTAAGCCATGCCACGACATTTTAATGCCAATTTGGATATACCTAATTCGTTCTTGAATAAATAAACTGAACTTTACCTACTCTTCATGTTTGTTATCTCATCCCGTTTTATAATGGAACAAAATTCATTCCATTCGATAAATACGTATACAGGTACAGGGTTATTCATAAAGGGTATGCTAAGCCGAAAAGGGTTCATAGTACTCATCATTATGAACAACTTTTACTATGGGACAAACCCGAAATTCGCGAAAAAAAAATCAGCTGTTCCATAGAAAAATGTCAATAACACTCGACAAAATGTATGACAAAATGTATAACAGCTAATTCATTTTTCGCGAATTTCGGGTTGGTCCCATAGTAAAAGTTGTACATAAGAATGAGTACTATATGCCCTTTTCGGCTTTGGACACCCTTTATGAATAACCCTGTATAATCATCGCTTTGATCCGAAGTGTTCTAGCACTATTTTAGGCCTTTGAAGTGTGTCATTTTAATCATTTCACCTTAAAATGTTATTAGTAGGGACCGCTTTATATGCATCAGCATATTTGCATATACAATTGCATATTTGTCGCATTTTCAGGGACTACTTATAGCACATTTTGTTAATTTCATTATTATATTTACTACATTTTTACGAAATGTTGAAAGAATACCAAATAAAAATAAAAATATAATAAAAGCTGGTTTCCATAGAAAATCGGGTGACTCAGCTATGTGGTGGTATTTATTACTGCGATCTCGGAATTTCCAAAGGTTTGAAGGGCGTTTGAAGAGTGGACTCCTGGAGGACAGGAGCAGGTGCTGATGGTTTCTCTGGTACCTTCGAACAATAAAAAAAGGTTCAAATTAGGAGCGGATTCAAAGGGGGGGGGGGGGGGGGGGGCTGACCTACAAACAATATATTAAAAGTTGTATAAAATATGGAAATAACTTTTCTAGTGACGATGGTGGCAATTATCTTTAAAAGATGATTTTTACTATGGTTTCCGCTAGGGTGGTAGAACGCTTTGCCTGAGTGGGTGTTTCCCGATAGATATAATCTAGGTGTCTTCAAGTCGCGAGTGAATCGGTTTCTTCTAGGCAAGCGTGCTCCATCGTAGACCGTATCGTTGCTTACCATCAGGCAAGATGGCGGTCAAATGCAAGCCTAAACAAACAAAAAAAAATGAGACCAAACCCTGAAAACGCGAAAAATTGTTCTTAACACTATGAGCCCCTTTCGGATTAGCATACCCTTACTGTTAGGATATCAATAAGGTTCAATGAGGTTATAAAACCTAATTTCTAAGATAAACAAACAAGTGTCGTTCTGAATGAGACCATTGATATCACTTTTTGGCTTATACATGCAATTCAATTCAATTCCAATATACTACTCTCACAAACACTGCACAAGGTCCTTAAACATCGCAATTTTTTTCCCCAACCTAATACATAATTCCATTCCATTTCATCCCATCCCGTTCCATCCTATTATTTTGTATTCTGAGTGTGTAGGTTCCTCACCGTCTCCCTGATGAAATGCTGGTGTGGGAGCAGGTGTGTGAAGGTGGCCCAGGCCTGCGTGTTGCAGAGGTGGTCGCTCTGCGGCGCGCCGGAGACCACTCCGCGGAGGAAGTAGCGCGTGGAGCCGAGCAGCAAAGTGGGGAAGGACAGTCCGCCGCCGCTGTCGCCTCTGCAGACTGCTGTGCCTGAGTACAGGAAGTCATGAGGAATTGGAATTGGAAATGCTAAGTCAAAAAGGCTCATAGTTCTTCTCATTATGAACAACTTTTACTATGGGACCAACCCGGATGTCAAGAAAAATATCAGCAGTTTTATAGAAAAATGTGATTGACCCTCGGAATTTGAAGTGTGAGTGATTGAATTTGTATGAAACAGCTGTTTTTTTCTTGTTTTCGTGGTCGGTCCCATAGAAAAGTTGTTCATAATGATGATTGTATGTACTTGTCCAGATTTGACTTTTAGATTTTTAAACGTCCTTTTTCAGACTTAGATATAACCTTTGGGAAATTTAGTACTAAAACGAGACGAGCAAATCGCTTGCCTGATGTTAAACGTCACGTTTGCCCAATACAGGTCTGCGCCACTCAGAACTTGGAACTCTTAGAATTCAAGACCCTGCGCGGCACAGCACTGCGCTCGTCACCCTGAGATATGACATGTTTAATCTTCTATTTGGAACTCATGGAACACGCTTACCATTCTGGTAGCCCGCGCATATCTTGTCACTGGTGATGTGTGCCTTGAACGAGGGGTCCGAGTCGTCGATACACTGGTCGATGGCGACCACCGGCATTTCTACCACCTTCAGAATTGGAGACGCCGGGCCGTCCTCGCTCGTGAGACCCCAGCCTGCCACCTGGTGGAAAGAAAAGAAAAGCTAATGTTAATGGAAAAGAAAGACAGTTGGCATAATCGATGGGCATACTCGGTCAAGGAAACGAATCGTGGTAGTAGTAAATAAATAAATAAAGGGATGCTGCGCCAAGAAAGTTAGTTAGTTCTTTCTACCTGGCCCAGTTTTCCAGCTGCCAGCTGCTCCCTATCCAGCTCCACATCGAAGTCCAAGCACACAGGCGCCACTCCGCGCGTGAACTTAAATGGTGAAGATACGATCACCAAGGCGATGTCGTCTTGCAGGTTGGTGGCGCTGCCTCGGAAGTGGGGCGGGATCCTTATCTCTGCCACCTGGAAGGTAGAAGAAGAAGCAGAAGTCAAGAAGAAGAAGAAAGAAACAAAAGGAAGAAATAAAAATAATAAAATAATAAATAAAAATGGTATAAGCCGAAACCTGGTGTGAGTTTTTATTTTAATATAATTGAGTGACGAGACAAGTAAATCGCTCGCCTGGTGTTAAACGTCACGTTTGCCCATAACAGGTCTGCATCACCCAGAATTTTGAACTCGCAGAATTCAAGACCCTGCGCGGCACAGCACTGCGCTCTTCACCCTGAGATATAAGTTGTTTAATCTCCCATTTGCCCTGTAATTTCACTGCCAGTACCAGATACCAGTAGTGTTTTTACCAGGACTATATTTTTAAAAGAGGGGTGCGATCTGCTGTGTGCCTTGATTTTTCAAAATATACAGGGCTATAAGGATGCTAAGCCAAAAAGGCTCCTCACTCATCATTTTGAACAACTTTTACTATAGGACGAACCTTGAAATCAAGAAAAAAATCAGCTACTCCATAGAAAATTGTCAATGACGACGAAATAAATCGAACAGCTGCTTTTTTCTTGATTTCATGGTTAGCCTCAGGGTTTCAGCGTTTTAGTAAGAGTTGTTCATAATGAGTACTGTGAAACCTCCTCTTCGAAGCATATCCTTTCCTTATAGCCCTGTACAAAACACAAACTGTATGTATGACGCCCCATGTGTATCTTACATCAGATTTCTGCGAGACTTCATCATGCAGGTCCTTCCAAGGTCGGTACAGCTTGCCGACGGCCACAGCGTAGTTGGAAGCTGGGAGCTGCTTCTGGACCTCGCTCCAGAAGCAGTGAGCAGCTGGAAACCAAAAATTAAAATTAAAAATGCAGGGTCTA
The DNA here is from genome assembly GCA_949125135.1 of Alcis repandata. Taxonomy (NCBI): domain Eukaryota; kingdom Metazoa; phylum Arthropoda; class Insecta; order Lepidoptera; family Geometridae; genus Alcis; species Alcis repandata. The sequence goes on along the minus strand of OX421244.1, from coordinate 6,953,235 downwards.
AAGGAAAGAGTAAGTATACTAAGCCGGATTGGGCTCTTGGCACCCGGGGCGGACCACTACAGCCGCCCTAATCTATCCTCTCCCTTTCCTTACAGCCCTGTAACTGAACCCTGTGACTGTCTTAGATAGATAAACTCTTTAATGTTCACACCAGAAATTATAAACAAAAGAATAATAACAATTAAAACTAGAGCAACAACAGGGGGCCTTATCGCTAAGAGCAATCTCTTACAGGCAACCTTAGCAGATACAACACCCAGATCTGGCAAACTATTCAGTATTTGGTATAGTCCTATTTGCCCAACTATTATAATTATATAGTTTTAATATAGTATACATGTTGTTGTATAGTACAACTATATATTTGAACAAATTGGACCAATTTGTTCGTTCAACCAGCTTATCAGTTGAACATATACAACTAGTGGATCGCGTATTGGACTTTTTTTTTATGTAATTGAGTGACGAGACGAACAAATCGCTCGCCTGATGTTAAACGTCACGTTTGCCCATAACAGGTCTGCACCACCCAGAATTTTGAACTCGCAGAATTCAAGACCCTGCGCGGCACAGCACTGCGCTCGTCACCCTGAGATATAAGATGTTTTATCTCCCATTTGCCCTGTAATTTCACTGGAAACAATACCCTTCCAACCGGAACACAGTAATGTTTGCACATTACTGCTTGGCGGTGGAAAAACTGGCAAAGGTGTGGTACTCCCCAGGTGGGCTCTGCAAAAGAGCCCTACCACTACAATTCCTACAATTTGTTCAATTTATTTTTTATTCAGTACTAGGCTTGCATTTACCGTCATCTTGCCTGATGATGGTAAGCAACGATGCGGTCTACGATGGAGCATGCTTGCTTAGAAGAAACCGATTCACTCGCAACTTAAAGACACCCAGATTATATCTATCGGGAAACACCCACTCGGACAGAGCATTCCACACCCTAGCAGTGCGCACGATAAAGGTGATATCAAAGCGTTTCGAGTATTTGGTAAATCAACCATAAAACGATGTCGCTTTTTCAGGCTTTTGTTTTGTCGCTCAATCAGGACACTCACCAGATATGACAACGGTTTTCGAGACGAGGCTGCCTCCACAGATCTGCATGTAAGGGCGCTTCGTCTTGGTGTAGACCCCAGCGTGCCAGGGCAGCTCGTGCTGCCCCACTGGACGGCCGCCGGAGATGACAGCCACTTTAGCTAGAGGGAGACGGCCACATACTGGAGCTACAAAGAAAGAAAGAGAGAAAAGTTGCATGGTCATAATTTTTTTTTCAAAGTCAAATTCTTTACACTTATTACAAACCACTTTACAGCCGAAGCTAAGGCGTTGCTTGAATCTTAAGTTAAGATAATTAAGCACGTAAAATAAAATAAGAAAAACAAAATAGCATGATACACATACAAAAACAAAATAAAATTACAAACAATTTGAAAATAAAAGTATTAAAAAGATGAAACTATGACTTATAGTCAGGCCATTTTAATAGGTCACATTTGACAATTCATCAAAATTCAACAACGTAACCTTGTAACGGCGGGCATAAAATAATATATTTTTTCGTTTTGTTAGAACTGCACAATTACTTAACTTTTTTCAATTACGATTACATATTTACTGTAATAATGACCGATACGAGTTATTTTATGATTTGTTTTTTAATAAATCATTTTAAACATAATAAACAATTACTGATCTACGAGATTATTTTCGATCTCGTAAAGAACTGAACGTTGTTACAATGTTGCGTCAGTTACCCCTTTTTCCTTTTAAACACTAGGGATGTTACTCTAAAAATCGAAAGCTGATAAGTTGAATCGATTGCAATGAATACTTGTGAAAAAATATCACCATAAATTAATAACCACGTTGTGATTATAATAAAACATAAATATTTATTATTCTTAGTTCCGATAGTTCAACTGAATAAATACATTTTTTTTTGTTAAATTGTGTACTTGTCTTATTTTGCTCCTTAAATTTACGAAAGAAAAAATAATAATGAGACAGGGATTCGTCTGATGATTTTTAAAATTCACACATGTTTCAAGTGAGAATTGATTCATTCACTTTAATCGATGTTTTTACGCACAATTTTATCTTTATAGTGAAGTCACTTTAAAGATAAAATTGACAGACGTCAAATGTGGCATATTAAAATGGCCTGACTGTAAGTCATAGTTTCATCTTTTTAATACTTTTATTTTCAAATTGTTTGTAATTTTATTTTGTTTTTGTATGTGTATCATGCTATTTTGTTTTTCTTATTTTATTTTACGTGCTTAATTATCTTAGCTTATATAGTTATAAATGGTGTACTATCATCCACAGTAGAAGTCCAAGAACCTTTATATTCAAAGATATTGCACATTACAAGCAGAAAAATAATAATTATCCTATACCCTTTAGCAGTGCTTCTCAACCTTTTTCATACCGCAGCCCCCTTAGTAGGTATGTAAAAAAAATTCTACCTATGGCATAGTTCTTCATCGAAACTAGTTTCGAAACTCCGGTTTCGTACACGACCGAAGAAGTTCAGTCCTTATGGGTTGATTACAACCCGGTCACAATATCTGTGCACCTGACCTTAACAATAAATATTAAAAAACAAAACAATACCAAAGCGAAAATAATCAAAATTATCGGGACGTGTATACTGTATAGGGTTACCATATCTCAGGATTTGTCCTGAGATTTCAGGATTTTTCGACTTTTCTCAGGATTGCGGCAAATCTCGTGATATCTCAGGATTTTCCATAAAACACAGGTTAGATTTTAAAGATCTCTTTAATTAAAAGTTAACCCAACTAAAAATTATCTGTGCGGGGCGACGGGCGGTGCCGCTGCCTCCCCCCGCCCCGCCGCTTTGAGTGTATTAGGTTAGGAATATTTATAGTAATGTTTTGTGATCAAACCTCCTGATATCTCACATGGAATCATTACGAAAATACATAATAATAATTTATATTAATGTAGGATGGATGAAAGCCCGCTATGCGCGTGAGTGAGAGGATGTATATATGTAAGAAGGGGATGCAAGATAGACGAAAGGAAGATGGCGAAAAGTGCGGTGTGATTGAAAGGTGGTTACGAGTGCGAGAACGAGAAGTACCTAGTTAAAATTATATAATTGTCAATTATTCTTAAGTGAGAAGTGAAACAATAAAACCCCTAGACCAACGACGATATATTATTATTTGCCTAGCCCCAGAACCACAAATGAGGGCACGTCCGTCGTATCTTTTACAGTAAGTTTCATAATAAATATGATTAAAAGTATTTTAGTCAAAAGTACCACTCTGTCCGCCATTACTGCCATGACGTTAGCCATCGTTACTGGCTCGGGATCGGTCGGCAGTATTCGTGGACGGAGTGGTGGCGTGATGTTGTGAAGTGAGCCGATATTGATTGTTTAAAAACTAACGGCTATTTAGTTAAGGGGCTTTTTTGTGTTTGGCGGCTGAACTGTGAGGACTATAGTGAATCACTGAAAGTTAAGTACTTCTTTGTTACTCTGTTGCTTTTGTATTATGTTATTATTGTAAAAATAGTGTTATGTGTTTGGAAGATTATGATGGCGCTGAGTTTCTTGCCAGTTCTTCTCAAGCGTCTAGGGCCTTACGAACTTGGCGTAGAATCATTGTTGAGAAAGGAGTACCCTCTCGGGGCCCATAGAATAAAAGATAACTATTATTTGTGTGTTTTCCTTTTTATTTATTTAAAAACCCCCTTTAGATTAAAGTTAGGTAGATGTTAAGTACCCCCCCATATTGTCAATTAGTGACAATATGATGGTTTTACTAGTCAATCGACTAGAATCAGAGTTTTAACTATTATATAAGATTCTAACAAGTGCGACGTGCAAGTTGGAACGCGTGAGCTAGATCCGCAGTGTATAAAACGATTAAGTATAATACGTTTTTCAGAGAAAATTCTCAAACTGTATAAAATCTCAGGACTTTTCCATGGAAATCAGGCCTTTTCTCCGGTCTTTTGATTTTCTCATCTGGTAACCCTAGACGTGTATCGTCCCGTCCCGCTCCGAGTATATCACGATAATTTTGATTATTTTCGCTTTGTTGTTGTTTTGTTTTTTAATATTTATTGATAAGATCAGGTGCACAGATATTGTGACCGGGTTATAATAACGATTACAGTGGCGAGACAGTGTTCTCGGCCGAATACTCGGTTTGTATACAGTTTGACGAGGCGAGACAGTCACTAGAACTTGTTTGCTCGGCCGAGTCCCATTTACTGTCTCGTTTCGTTGTGTTTCGCTGTTTCGTTTCGTGTAATCAACCCATTAGCTTACTCTTTACCTTCTTCCTCTACGGGTGTATATTGTGAGATGATACTCCAGTCCGGTTGCGGCGCGATGCAGCGGCAAGTCTCCTCCCCCCTCCCGACGGCACACGACACCACGTTGTTCTTCTCTTGCTTACACACAGCTATAAAAAAATATAAATAAATAATGATGGAGTTTCTCTTTCTATTCATCTAGAAAGTGTAACACGCTAGCGGCGTTGATGATGCCAGCCTCTCTTCTCTCTCTTCTTGGTCGTAACGCCCTTGACAGAGCGGTTGTGGTCGTCATGCAGTATCATTGGCAGCGGCAGATGCAATGCGCCTCACGACGTCTCGCCATCTCGCTCTGTTTGAGGTCATTCGAGTGCACTCGTAAACGGGACCGCCCACAGCAGACTTGATTTGATTGGCCCTCATGGGCGATCTCCCCGCGGTCGAACGCTTTTAACCTTGCCCTGCGGACGACAAGACGCTCTATGGATGCCAGCCTAGGGAGGCGTTTATGATAATGATGCCAAACTATTGACTCAATTCGTGAAACTTGTTAATTATATATAACATTATTTTAAAATTAATGCGTTATTAAAAAAAACCCCACCATCGAAGAACTGATATTTCTCAAACGGTCGAACTTTTCTTTTCTTTGATTTTCTTGAATCGTAGCCAGCTATCGTAGCTAAAAACACTTTCTATCGAGCCACCTTTCAGACGAGAAAATTAAATCTATTGGTTCCGCTGTTTGGAAGGTACGATGCCACAGACAGACACACCGACACACGGGAACACAAAGCTTATTCTTTAACACTTTAACTTTAACACCCATATTATTATGTATTTCGTGTCAGGGATTAAAAAAGGATAAAAATATTATTTATTTGCAAACAAAAAAGTCATACTTACGTAAGCACTCAGAAATTTCTCCAAAACTGGTTCCATCTTCGAAACACGTCACGAGGCTGTTATCAGTATTGTTGTACCCAGGGTCACACTTCACTCCCAATGTAAAGCTGTGGAGCTTGTCCCCCGGAGACAGGTTGAGAATCTCTGGGTCTAAGACCACGTAGTCACCGTTCTTTGGTTGCGGGGGCAGAGTGCAGAGGTTTGTGCTGTGAGTTCAAAGGTTAAAATCACACCAAATGCAATTGCTTATTTAGGTATCAAATAATGTAAACTTAGTTAAGATTCAAACTAGTAATAGTAATAGACCTGGGCCCGTACCGCAACCGTACCGTAGACTGTGTACATGTCGGGAATGCTTTATCATTCAATGTAAAATATCAAATTAAGATAATTAAGATTGGGTGTCTTCAAGTCACGAGTGAAGCGGTTCCTTCTAGGCACGCGTGCTCCATCGTAGACCGCATCATTGCTTACCATCAGGCGAGATGGCGGTCAAACGCAAGCCCATCATCATATAGGTACCTACTTATATAGGGTTATTCATAAAGGGTTTTCTAAGCCGAAAAGGGCTCATAGTACTCATCATTATGAACAACTTTTACTATGGGACCAACTCGAAATTCGCGAAAAAAAATCAGCTGTTCTATACATTTTGTCGAGTGTCATTGACATTTTTCTATGGAACAGCTGATTTTTTTTCTCGAATTTCGAGTTGGTGCCATAGTAAAAGTTGTTCATAATGATGAGTACTATGAGCTCTTTTCGGCTTAGAAAACCCTTTATGAATAACCCTGTATATCAATCAATAAAAAAATAAAAAAATAAATAACATTTAATTTAGGAGGACGCTGTAGTGTTTGTAATAAAAATAATATTGAATAGGAGCTTGTGCAACAAAACTTCAATGACAAAGAAGCGGTTCAAGCCGGTTCAGAACCACTTTTTATTTGGTCATCTAAGCTTTTGGTAACGCCATTTAGTTAAAAGTCAATTCAATGTTAGCATCTGACACATCAGGGTGATCAGCCACAAAATAAACAGCCAACGCTGTGCTGTGCATATTTGCTCCAATTTAGGTCCAATCTTTTTTAACACGCTTTTATTAGCTTCACCTGTATGTTTGTATGTTTGTATGTTTGTATGTTTGTATGTTTGTATGTTTGTATGTTTGTATGTTTGTATGTAACCGACTCCTTTGAGCGCGTTTTTGACCCACTTTAAACGGTCAGATTTCTTTCAAACTTTGTAGATATATCGAGGACCGATGACAATACACTAAACAAATCGTGTTTTTTAGTTTTTTTAACTATTAATTTGTTTAACACGCTTTTTCTATAAAGTTTCTTTAACTTTTAATACCGTTTAACTTACAAATGGTAATTTCGTCATTCGTGTCAGAGAACAGAGTGGCGCAGTGGAAGCGTGCTGGGCTCATAACCCAGAGGTCCCTGGATCGAAACCACGCGCTAGAAATCTTTTTGCTCAATATTTTTTTGTTACGCATCAATTTTATTTTATGAGGTCTGAGGATCGAAACCACGCGGCTACAAATCTTTTTGCTCAATATTTTTTGTTACGCATCAATTTTATTTTTAATTTGCTTGAGCAGACGGCCAAAATCGGATAACACCAACACATTTGTACATATTAATAATGGTTAATAGTTAGCAAATCGAACTAAAAAGCGAAAAATAAATAATAGTTAAAAAAAAACTAAAAAAACACGCTTTTTATAAAAAACCGTACTAAAAAAATAGAAAATAAAATTTTATAAATTTAAATTAAGAATAGGGTTGAAAGTTTCAATAAATATAAATTAATAATAGTGTAAATAAATAAATATATGTATTTTATTTTTAAAAAAGCATGGGGTGCTTTCTAAGATATTATCAAAATGCTAATCACTCTACTCATGTCTGTCAATACAAAATGTATCTACAAAATATATAATATGTATTGACCCATGCACCCCACGCTTTTTAAAAATAAAATACATATATTTATTTATTTACACTATTATTAATTTATATTTATTGAAATTTTCAACCCTATTCTTAATTTAAATTTATAAAATTTTATTTTCTATTTTTTTAGTTCGGTTTTTTATAAAAAGCGTGTTTTTAACACGCTTTTATTAGCTTCACCTGTATGTTTGTATGTTTGTATGTTTGTATGTTTGTATGTTTGTATGTTTGTATGTTTGTATGTTTGTATGTAACCGACTCCTTTGAGCGCGTTTTTGACCCACTTTAAACGGTCAGATTTCTTTCAAACTTTGTAGATATATCGAGGACCGATGACAATACACTAAACAAATCGTGTTTTTTAGTTTTTTTAACTATTAATTTTTTTAACACGCTTTTTCTATAAAGTTTCTTTAACTTTTAATACCGTTTAACTTACAAATGGTAATTTCGTCAATCTTGTCAGAGAACAGAGTGGCGCAGTGGAAGCGTGCTGGGCTCATAACCCAGAGGTCCCTGGATCGAAACCACGCGGCTACAAATCTTTTTGCTCAATATTTTTTTGTTGCATCAATTTTATTTTATGAGGTCTGAGGATCGAAACCACGCGGCTACAAATCTTTTTGCTCAATATTTTTTTGTTGCATCAATTTTATTTTATGAGGTCTGAGGATCGAAACCACGCGGCTACAAATCTTTTTGCTCAATATTTTTTGTTAGGCATCAATTTTATTTTTAATTTGCTTGAGCAGATGGCCAAAATCGGATAACACCAACACATTTGTACATATTAATAATGGTTAATAGTTAGCAAATCGAACTAAAAAGCGAAAAATAAATAATAGTTAAAAAAAACTAAAAAAACACGCTTTTTATAAAAAACCGAACTAAAAAAATAGAAAATAAAATTTTATAAATTTAAATTAAGAATAGGGTTGAAAATTTCAATAAATATAAATTAATAATAGTGTAAATAAATAAATATATGTATTTTATTTTTAAAAAAGCGTGGGGTGCTTTCTAAGATATTATCAAAATGCTAATCACTCTACTCATGTCTGTCAATACAAAATGTATCTACAAAATATATAATATCTATTGACCCATGCACCCCACGCTTTTTAAAAATAAAATACATATATTTATTTATTTACACTATTATTAATTTATATTTATTGAAATTTTCAACCCTATTCTTAATTTAAATTTATAAAATTTTATTTTCTATTTTTTTAGTTCGGTTTTTTATTTTAGTTTTTTTTTAACTATTATTTATTTTTACTCAGTCACTGTGATAGGTTTGCATTTGACCGCCATCTTGCCTCATGGTAAGCAATAATGCGGTCTACGATGCAGCACGCTTGCCTAGAAGAAACCGCTTCACTCGCGACTTGAAGACACTTAGATTATATCTATCGGGAAACACCCACTCAGGCAAAGCGTTCCACAATAAAGGTGGTATATTCATAAATTACATCACACATAAAGTCAAGGGTAGGGGCTCGAATTAAGTGTGCTATTGTGTAACAAGGGGATAGGACCCCTTCCACCTCCTTGTCACAGCCCCCCCCCCCCTACCCCTCCCACCACCTTCTAAGTGTTGTGATGTAACTTTTAAAATCTAAAGTTTTAAAAGTAATATTTTAGTAAAATAATTGCAGCTGTGAGAAGGAAAAGGAGTTTAAAAAAAATCAAGAAAATCGTGACGTAATTTATTATGGCCCTTTACTGCATTGAACGAACTCCACTGATTTGCAATGATGAATTTAAATATCTGTTCTGGGTCCGGGTGTTAGTAAAGTTATCCTTGTCTGTGTTCCACGGCATCCCGACACAGGGTATCTTAGTGGGGAGCTATGAGTGTGAAACGTTTATGTTATTTTTATTTTTTTGTCGACATAAGCTTTATTACAAAAAACCACTCACGTTTGTGTTTCTCCCCCTTCACATAATTGAGTGCTTGAAATATCTGTAATAGCAGAAAAAAGTGATCATAAATCAGTTATTATTTCAGGAAACATAGGCCCATATTAACAAATACCTTACAGACTTACCTACAACCCGGTCACAATATCTGTGCACCTCGCTGGAATGCGTATAGCCTTATATAGTCGCACTGTCGCACCGGGGAGTGCGCGGAGAGGTGACAGGGGAAGCGGGAGCTCTCGCTTGTTAATATGGGCCTGTGCGGGAGAGGCTCCCGCTTCCCCTGTCACCTCTGTTATTACATGCTCTGTTATAAATATATACATGCACACTACAATCATTATGTTTTATGGATTTGTAATTTTGTTGTTTATTAATGTAACATGGATTCTTACGTTATTCGAGTAATTAAAGTGTAAATTTACATCAAAACTAATGTTATAAAGAGGAAAGATTTGTGTGTTTGTAATGAAAAAACTCAAAATAAAGTGTAAATTTACATCAAAACTAATATTATAAAGAGGAAAGATTTGTGTGTTTGTATTGTAATGAAAAAACTCAAAATCTTCTGGATAGATTTTAAAATTATTTCACCATATTCAATTCAATTTAAATATTTTATTTCAGATAAAAATAGAAAATCCATGCTTATTACAAAATAAAATTAAAATTAAAATGAAAATCAATTAACATACAAATTAAAATCACAATCAAATTAAATCCAAGTTCAAGTCAAAAATAAAAAATAGGCCCAAGTTTGAAGGCATTTTAAGACAGATCTAAACTAACTAAAAATATATCTGTCTTTATCATTGCAAGCCATTAGACAAGGATGCCAATAGTTTTAGAAAATTTAGATCTGTCTTAAAAAGCCTTCAAACTTGGGCCTAATAATTAGATTAAAATAATTACGCAAAAACAGTCAGAAATTAAATATTTAAGGACAATAATAACAACGCAGACCTAAATTATTATTTGAGACAGTGACGAAGTATGATGTAGTGTATATAAAGCTACATTATTAGCGAGTAATTATATAGATTATATTTCATACCCGTGCAAAGCCGGGACAGGTCGCTAGTATCTCATAAATTTAAATTAAAAATGATGTGTTCTTCGGGAATTTGCCCTTGCCGTCTCCCGCGCCAGAACACTGCTCTTGAGTAAACTTGAAAACTTGTAAATTGAATAATAATTCGATGTAAACTTACATAAGAAGAGGAGCGGCAGCCACAACATCTTGGCCCTAGCTTTATCTATCAACTGACCGCTGCTGCTCGTCGACCATCCATTAGAATTAACCTTTCTGCCATTAGCTAAGTTATTGCTTAGTTAATAATAATAGGTACTAGCTAAAGCTCTTGGCTCTTGGGTTCACTTGAATAATAATTAATGCACAGAGTGCCTAGTGCGAGTTTTTTCACTATTCGATCGCGTTTACTTAAGCTACAATATGTATGGAGTTGTACCTAATGTCAGAAATGGAGGCTCCGGAGAGAGGAATACAATAATTCAGCTAATTACATTTCTTTTATTGCATCACAAGTGTATTATTATTCTAATGCTGCGTCCACACGCTTGGCAAACCTCGACAAGCCTCCACAAATTCAAACGTGTGGATGAAGCGTTTGGCTTGGCTTGCCTTGGCTTGTAAGTGCTTGTCGCCGATCCGACCGAGTGTCGGTTTTTAGTGCACAAATCAAAGGAAGTTTGCGGCAAGCGTTTGCGAACGATCCACATGTTTGTGTCCCTTTAGTATCGCTGGCGCACTGGTGGCGAATAGACGTTAAAAACAATGATATTTTATATATTTTATATATTTATAAAATCTCATTGGTTAAAAAAATGTTTACTAAAATGAGTGGAGAAAGATGGTCGAACGACGATATTTTACGGTATAGAAGTTTACCAAGGTGAACCCTGTATTTGGAACCCTAATGATAAGGAGCATAAAGACAAAAAAAGTAGCCGATGCATGGAATCGGCTCAGTGAAATTTTAAAGATTTCTGTGAAAGATTTAAAAAATTCTTCTTCTTTTTATAATAAAAACTAGCTTCCGCCCACGGCTTCGCCCGCGTGGACTATACCTCGGGAACCAAAATTTTTTCCGGGATGAAATTAATTTATCCCTCTTTTTTGAGAGCATGTAAAAAGCGTCATACAACGGAAGCAGGGACCCCAAAAACGCCCGGATGCAATAAGCCAGCCCCCTCGAATCATTTTTAAAATGGCAGGCATTTTGAATCATTTGGATTTTCGCCACCACCATCAAGTAGCCCTTGCTAACTCCTATGATGACATTTATTAAAACACCCATCCATCTTCAACCGTTTCGGAGATATAGACCCTCAAAGTTTGTATGGCGGCCATGTTTTTGAGGCGACTATGTTATTTTTAATGGCTCCAAAAAGGTCCGAGGTTTTGGTGACTTTTTAGTTTCAGCGCTTTGGTAAAAATGTTTTTAGTTTTCGAGATACTTTTAGCAGTTCCACCTCGAGGATGTGACTTTTCGAAGGTTTTGGATTTTTTCCGGATGCTGTTTACACGCCTTAAGTTTGGTACATCTGTAAAGTTTCATTGAGTTAGCATCAAAACAAATTCTTTCTCCGTACAATCATTACCACGCCATTTCACCCCCACAGGGGTTGATTTTCCAAAAGTGGTGAAAATGGTGAAAAATGGTGTTCGTTATTTTTTTAAGCTTATTATATTTGTAAAGTTTCAATACCGTGGCGTCAAAAACAATGCTTCCCCATACAAACTTTAACACCCTATTTCACCCCTTTAGAGGTTGAATTTCAAAAAAATATTTCTTGGTACACGTTTACTCGTCAAGACAAACACCCTCCATATTTTAAATTTCTACGACCAGCGGTGTAGGATGTGCCTTGTCTGTCAGTGAGTCATTACAATTCTCTCTCCGTACTATATTTACCAAGCCATTTCACCCCCACAGGGGTTGATTTTCCAAAAATAATGAAACAGGTATCTATTATTTTTTTAACTTAGTACATTTACAAAGTTAAATAATCGTAGCATTAGGAAAATAATATTTTTATACAAACTTCAATACTCCGTTTCAGCCCTTTAGGGGTTGATTTTCAAAAACGAAAATATAGGTGTCTATTATTTTCTTTAGCTTAGTAAATTTGCAAAGTTAAATAATAATCGTACCATTAAGAAAAAAATATTTCTATACAAACTTTAATACCCCGTTTCACCCCTTTGGGGGTTGATTTTGAAAAAGCAAAATAATAAGTGTCTATTATTTCTTTAAGATTAGTATATTGGCAAAGTTTCGTAATCAAAGCATCAAAAAAAATCTTCATGCAAACTTCAATACTCCGTTTCACCCCTTTAGGGGTTGATTTTTCAAAAATGATGAAATAGGTGTCAATTATTTTTTTAATTCTAGTATATTCGCAAAGTTTGATAATCGTAGCATTCAGAAAAATATTTTTTTCATACAAACTTAAACACCCCTTTTCACCCCTATAGGGGTTGAATTGGGCAAATCCTTTTCTTAGTGTGCGTCCGCTTTTTAGTGTAAAACTTCTGTCCAAATTTGACGTTTGTAGCTTAAGCGGTTTAGGCTGTGCGTTGATCTGTCAGTCAGTCTCGACATTCACTTTTATCTGTTTAACCCTTTCAGGGGTGGATTTTCAAAAAATAATGAAACAGGTATCTTATATTTTTTTTAGCTTAGTACAATTGCAAAGTCAAAAAATCGTAGTATTAGGAAAAAAATATTTTTATACAAACTTCAACACTCCGTTTAACCCTTTTAGGGGTTGATTTTCAAAAAACAAAAAAATAACTGTCTATTATTTTTTTAGGCTTAGTATATTTGCAAAGTTTCGTAACCACAGCATCAAAAAAAAATTCTTCATACAAACTTCAATACTCCGTTTCACCCCTTTAGGGGTTGATTTTCAAAAAATAAAAAAATAAGTGTCAATTATTTTCTTTAGCTTAGTATATTTGCAAAGTTTCATAAACCACAGCATTAAAAAAAAAATCTTCATACAAACTTCATTGCTCCGTTTCACCCCTTTAGGGGTTGATTTTTTAAAAATGATGAAATAGGTGTCAATTATTTTTTTAACTTTAGTACATTCGCAAATTTTGATAATCGTAGCATTAAGAAAAATATTTTTTTCATACAAACTTAAACATCCCTTTTCACCCCCTTAGGGGTTGAATTGGGCAAATTCCTTTCTTAGTGTGCGTCCGCTTTTTGGTATAAAACTTTTGTCCAAATTTGACGTTTGTAGCTTAAGCGGTTTAGGCTGTGCGTTGATCTGTCAGTCAGTCACGACCTTCACTTTTATATATATAGATAGGTTAATCCAAACGTTATAGCGGACAAAAGCTCGACGACCGTCATGCTTGCTTCTTCCAATGCAAATACACTAGCAATGCAAACTGGCAAGCATGTGGATGAAGACGTTTGTCTTACCAAAGTTTGCCAAACGTTTGTAGAGGTTTGAAGTTTGCGGCAAGCGGCAAGCGTGTGGATGCCGCATTAAATTTTCAAAGGCAACAATACAATCAATGGCGGTCTCCCAACTCCCAATGCCATGTGCATCATCACGCCACTCCCGAGACCAACGCGATTACATTCATCTGTCAAAGCAAGTTTACAACCGGCCAGTACGAAAATGCTAAATTTAATAGTCGAATGATCGCATTAAACAAAGTGCTGCCATTTTTTATTGATGGAGAAAAATAAAAAAAAATCCGTGATTTGTCGATAAAATTAATTGCATTTTAACCCCTTAAAGTATCGGACATCGGAAACCGGACATATTGTATATAGGCACTCTGAAGAGGTAGCCCTCTTATGGGTTGATTAGGTACGAGTACACGTAACAAATTCAAATTCAAAATAATTTATTCAAATGTGCACATCAATGTACAATTGTACACTTATAAATATGTCAAATACAATTTTTTTTCGAATAAATTAAATACACAATAAATTAAATGTCAAAGAAAAAAAAATATTAAAATGTCAAAAACGAGAACCATTCTGTTACTATGGGCTCAACCCTGAAGTCGCGAGACAAAACTTGAGAATCTTGAGAAATCTTGAGAAATCTTGACCTTGAGAAAAATATCAATGACACTCGACAAAATGTGTGGAACAGCTGACTTTTATTTATTTTTTATTGAATGATAGTCTTGCGTTTGACCGCCATCTCGCCTGATGGTAAGCAACGACGCAGTCTACGATGCAGCACGCGCGCCTAGAAGAAACCGATTCATTCGCGACTTGCAGATTATAGCTACCGGGAAACACTCACTCGGGCAGAGCATTCCACTCTCTAGCTCTCTCTACTTCTTAGCGATTTAGGAGTTGGTCCCGTAGTAAAAGTTGTTCATAATGATGAGTACCTACTATGAGTTCTTTTCGGTTTAGCATACCCTTTCTTATAGCCCTGCATATGCAGACAGACATCTTATATTCTGAAGTCTAGATAATAATATAATCTAAGCTTGTAGGTAATGTTTATACTCGTAACATTAGAATCATAATAAAGATCCGGTTATAACAAACTTGTTTGGATGTTTCTATCTTAATATATATAGATTACGTGTCACGTTGTTTGTCCGCTATAGACTCCTAAACTACTTAACCGATTTCAATCAAATTTGCACACCGGGTGCAGTTCGATCTAACTTAGGAGATAGGATAGCTCACATCTAAATTTATAGTAAAAAAACATGAAAAATTAGAAAATTTATAAATACTTAAACCATAATTTAACTTTAGCGCTTTGGACAATGTAAACTTTTTTAATGTAACTTTTGACATTTGACATAGAATTGACACAATAGTTTTTTTTACCAATTCGAATTAAATAGTCATCGTTAAGACAGGACAACGTCTGTCGAGTCAGCTAGTGTTCTATAAACCTTTAGTATTATAAAGAAGTAAAGTTCGTGTGTTTGTAGAGAGCAATATCCGAAACTACGAGTCCGATTTTAAAAATTATTTCATTTTCAATTCTATTCACCAAAAAAAATGATAGGATTTTTTTTCTTCTTCTTTAGGTAAATGAAAGTTGGCAGTCAGCTTCTAGAAGTTTTCTTTATCCAGCGCGAGTCTGAACAGTTCTTCCACCATTTTTATGCCAGTCCACTCCATGTTTTTTTTTTTAGTGACGAGACGAGCAAATCGCGCGTCTGGTATTAAACGTCACGTTTGCCCATACCAGGTCTGCGTCACCCAGAATTTTGAATTATTTGATTCAAGACCTCAGCGTTGCGCTCGTCACCCTGAGATATAAGATGTTTAATCTCCTATTTGCTCTGAATTTCACTGGAAACAATGCCCTTCCTTGGCTTGGCGGTGGAATAACTGGTAAAGGTGTGGTACTAAACTTGTCAAACAATAAAAAGTCCGTTATGACCATCGATCTATCTAGTATGTAAGTAGATCGGCCTTTCGGAGCTTCGCAGGGCAACCGTCTATACTAGCAAAAATGCTAGTATGATGCCGTGACGTCACAACTGTCAATCAGTTGTGTTTTGGCAGCCATCGTTATGTGATGTCGCTGAACTGTCAAAGTTTGTGAAGAAAATCACAATTTTCATGAAAAACAAGGCATTATATGTTGTAAAATATTGAAAAATAGAAATGAAACCACAAACCAATCCAAATAAAATGTGTAGCTTCACGTGCTAGTGCTTAAAATTCTAGTGATTTAATATTTTTGTAAATTATCTCATATCTGATACAAAAACCGAGTAAGAGATTTCAATAAAAAAAGATTCCGATTCAACTCAATTTAATTTATTTACAAACAAAAATGAAATGAAAAGCCAGGCAACTAGTTAGACTATACATAAGACACAATACTTATTATTTTTTTAAACGGAGCACTTTTTTATGCGTTTGAATGTTTTAAATGTAAAAAATGTCTTTTAGAATGTTTTGACTGTCTACCACACTTTAGTCACTCTTTTAAAAAATGTTACATAAATATTAATTATATAAATATATAAAAAAATCTAAATAATATATATGATTGTTTTAATTGAATAAATGGTTACTCTTCTTCAAAGATAAAGTGATTTATTAATCAGATGAGGTAGATTCAATCTAAATCCGTTCAGTCGTTTTAACGTTATTAAGTAACAAGCATCTAAACTTAAACTTTTTCACCTATATAATATTAGTAATTATGTGTCTAATATAAGTATGCATTTTCTATGAAGGCATGCAGGCCTAAACGGCTCGACCAAATTTGCATTATGAGATGTTGTTAGGTAAGTTAATCTTGATATTTTTTTCTAATGAATAAATCCGCGTTTGACCACCAACTTAACTCGCCTGTGTTTGACATAGGCTACATTTTGTAGTAGAATTTTCTTGTCCCTTTAGTTGTTACTGGTCCCTGTTGACTACATAATATTCAAGCACTACACTGAGACTGAATAGTATCTAAGCAATAAGCCTGAATAAGGTGCAATGGGATTTCATAGGCTGATTATAATAACTCCACAACAGTACTATATATTATTATATGAATTATATATTACATAATTCATTATTTGTTATTAAAAAATACCCAATCAGTAATATTTATGATGTTCAAAATGGTCCTTTAATTTTGGGTTCTGGCCCAATTTTTCATTTCTGAGTCACAAATCCAAATAAAATTATAAAAACGTAATATTTGTGCTCTCCTAAAAAAAAAGGAAATATTGACTTACTTTGCTTTTTACTGAGAGGTGCGGTTTACGTCATTTGTCAAACGAAAAAATTAGAAATGAGACAATAACCACGAGTCGAGGGTGATTTTTGGACGATTCAGGCTGGTTTTACCTCATTTCAATCTCGATATCAAAACTGTCAAAAACAAGTCAAGGGTAAAATAGGGTAAAATGGCATGCATAAACAACGTAAAATTAAATCATTAATTAAATTAAATCTAGTTAAAATCATTCTCAGTAAAATACTGAATAACAAAACAGGCTTTATTAAGGTGATAAAATAGGTTATTAAATTTCAGGTTTCCATCACACTATCCCACTACATGGTATAATATAATTTTATTATAAGTTTGACATAAATTTTTAATTCTGTAATTTAATTTTTTAATTTAATTAAATGTATTAGTCATTTAAGTTCCCGCTTGTACGCTTACAGGCGGAGTCTGGAGATCTTTTATCATTTAAACACCTCTCTAACCCAGGCCCACAGGCACAATAAATTAAATTTTGAATTTTTATAAATGTAAATGTTTGGATGGTTGTGACCTGTTATGGGCAAACGTGACGTTTAACATCAGGCGAGCGATTTGCTCGTTTCGTCACTTATTCACAAAAAAAATCACATATAAATGACTGAACAGATTTAAATGAAATTGAGTAGCGATGGATTAAGTTTATACCCTGGATTAACACATCATGGGCTGATTTTTAACCCAAAAAAAAATTCCTGGGTGAAACTGGGTGACATAGTTAGTAGAACATATTTTTTAACTGAAGGATACACACTCTTTCATTCGCATTTTTAAATTATTGTTACAACTTGAATCTTCCATTGACCATTGAAGAACAGTCCGGTATAAGCCCTATGTTCCCTATTCTGTAACCAAGCTAGTGAAGGGAAAATCGATAGTTGAAAAAATAATAAAACTTTACAATGTTAGTTGGTGAAACTGTTATCGATTCCCAAATATAAGAAATCGATATTGGATAGGAACCGCACAATCTAGTAACCGATTTTCTTGGCCCTACCTTTGTTTCAATCGGTAAAAATGCACCTTTTCATCTGATGGACTGTCTGTTGTAATAACACACCTCTGAAAAGATTAGTCCAGGAAGTCTAATTGGAGCATTTTGATAACATCCCATAATTAAAAAACAACGATATAAAACAACGATGAAATTAAAACATTTCATCAAAATAAAAGTATTTAGGTTAGTCAGTAATTTCTCTACTTATGGAAATCGTCCCTATTTTTATGATGACGTCATCGACAAAATCGATCGATTTTTCTCTTAATATATTCAGATCCCATCACTACGTTTGCTGTCAAAACTTAACGTCAATTTATTATACGGTTAAAAATAAAGCTATTAATCGACTAACTATTTGCTGTCACAAATATGATTTTTGAAAATGTTGGATAATAATGACCAAGTACCTTACCTCCCCGAACACGGCCCGCACCCCCCCGGATTTCGGCTTCCGCGGTTTTGATACAAATGTGATATTGGGGCGGTTCGATATAATCCGACTTCGGTGGTTATGACAATTTTTTTTTTTCTGTTTAATTCCAAGTTACATTCTATTCTAGGGTATTTCTCAAGTGTAATAAAAAGGTTTTTTTTTTTAAACGTATAGTTTATGATTGATGTTTCGAAGCCACGACGATGCCGGGAATGGAACAGACTTCCGGCTTCCTTGTTCCCTGAGAGATATAATCTTGGACTTGTATCTTCTGAGTCTGTGTGCTTCATCTTCGGCCACATCGTCGCTTAGCAACAGGCGAATTGGTGGACAAATGTGGATTTATTCATTACTAGCTGCACCCGGCAGTTTCACCCGCTGTTTTTTTACTTTAAACCTTTCCTGAACTTTTACAAAAATTTTAAGATCAAAATTAGGGAAATCGGTCCAATCATTCTCGAGTTTTAGCCAGACAAAGGAACAGCGATTCATTTTTAAATATAAGAGAAGAATATATTATAAAGATTATATTATAAGAAGAAGAAGAAGATAAAAAAACATGTCCGAGGTAGGTGACCTGTTGCTGCTTATCCTACCACCCATGGTATAGGTAATAATAATAATACAGGTAGGTACAATATGGAAGGCTGGAGCACTTTTATTAGGACCATCCTACCCAAATAGCTTGATGATCATCATCAGCAACCTTTAATCCTCCCACTGCTGGGATACAGGTCTACCCTCGAAGGGTGAGTAGGCCGTATTCCACCACGCTGGCCAAGTGCGCGGTGGATTCACATACGCCATTGAATTTCTTCTCAGGACGTATGCAGGTTTCCTCGCGATGTTTTCCTTCACTGAAAAGCCAGTGGTATGTAAAATCGTCCACAAATAGCTTAACCAACTTTAAATTTCGAGTTATCGTTTAGATTCGTATTAGAATCCGGAGTAGGTGACCGGTTTGTATTTTTCGAAATTTTGTATTTATAATATTATAAATCGCCATTTTAGAGTCAATGGCGATCTGTAGCTCAAGACTCAAGACCCATTTCGGGTCGCACTGCCTAAAGCATAGTTTTTTTGTGCTATTGAGTGGCGAGTCGAGCAAATCGCTCGCCTAATGTTAAACGTCACGTTAGCCCATAACAGGTCTGCACCACCCAGAATTTCGAAGGATTAGAATAAAGAAATATACCAACCGTTGGGGTAGACGGGTTCTAGAGTGGAGACCACGGATCGGCAAACGTAGAGTAGGGCGCCCTGCGGCCAGGTGGAGCGACGACCTGCGTAAGGCGGCAGGTAGCAAGTGGATGCGCGAGGCAGAAGATCGTGCCTTGTGGCGTTCGTTAGGAGAGGCCTAATGTCCAGCAGTGGACAAACATTAGATAGGCTGCTGATGATGAGTATACCTACTTAGTATTACCAAATCTATGATATAAGTATGTGTGACGTGTGATAGTATGATCTGAAACGTGACCAGGGGAATCCTACAATCACATAAAACTACCAACATATCTATGCCGTTAAATGGGGGAGCCACCATCGTATTTTATTTACAAAACAGAAAGTCGTGTACAGTAAATTTTAGTTCTCAATTTGGCCACCTTTAAGTTGGTCGTTCAGTTGCAATCGCAATTATCTGTGTAACCTTAAATAACCTGTTTGATGGTCATTACTCGGGCAATAAATTAGTGTGGCCAGTGTAGAAAATTACCACGAAAATGGGGAGTTTTGGTGTTTGAGGTACAATAAGTAGATACCTAACTACTGTAGGATTATTTAATAGTTTATTCATTTGTTTTTAGATTATTGATAATTATAAAATGACAGTCATGCTATATGTATTGTAATTATTTTTTTAATGTAAATTACAATTTCTTTTGTAGTGTATTTTTTTTGTAATTTTAAAAAAAGATTTTATTTATTTTCCACGTTTTTTATGTTTGTCTGTGTGGGTCAAATTTAGCAACTGTATTTTGAACCACTTCCCGATGTCCGATTGAGTTCTACTTATACCAGTGTAACTCCGATGGCAATGCAACACAGATTACTATTATGTATGGCAATGCAAAAAAACCTTATTTTTATTTTTTTTAAACATAATACCTATTTAAAAATAATGACTACTAAGAAATCAATCAAAATCCAAAAATTTAAATAAGATGAAAAATCGGGTATTTTGATAGCAATTTGAAATGTAATAAACTAATCTCAAATCAAGTATCATCAATATGATGACGTCACTTATCAGTAACTTGAAATATTGTTGTTCGTCTTAATGTAAAGCTGACTTTTCACTGGGAGACAAGGTTCGGAAACAATAGGTCTTAAGCCGGCTGTACACATGGGGCCAAGGTGTTGGGCCAACGTGTTGGGCCAACGTGTAGAGAACTACCTGTCGGTATGTTGGCTTAATTGGTCTAGTTGGCGCCAACATTGGCAGGCCATCCGAATAGTGTCGGTTTTTTGTGCACACATCAAAGGATCTTGGCGCGCTCCGCAAACAGCGTTCACGCCGTTCACACGTTGGTGTCTTGTTCAGTTCGTTGTTACTCGTCAGCGGAGACAGTATCGTTGCGCGTGAGTGTACGTTCCCATGTTCATAGAATTTATTCTATTCATTCTATTCCGATGAATAGTCACCATCCACCACCTTCTTTTGCGCCATTTCTTTTTAGTCACTCTACTTTGGTGCACATGTACCTACGTAATAATTAATGGCACTGTATAAATAAATTGCCGCGGCTGCAAGAACTTCTACGTCCATCTTTGAAGCGCCAATGCAGAATGATCAGTAAGCCAATGTGTGAACAGCAATCTTGGTTATACATCATTTTTGCCCAACACGTTGCCCCAAAACCTTGGCCCCATGTGTACAGCCGGCTTACAATGGCTCTTACTTCTAAACTCTGTTTAAACTTTTAATTTTTTACTTTAAACATTAAAGCAACCATTTTTATTACTTTTTTTCAATATCTATTTTGTTTCCAAGAAAAACTTAATCACTACTCTGACATCTTTAACTGACTTAAAATATCACATGCGAAAATAAGGCGGGTAGTTTTGGTATTCATACCAAAATACTGCTCTTCTACAATCACTTCAAAGTAAGAAAAGAATTCAACAAAAAAAAAGAGTGTGTGTACTTATTTATGTACACGCGTTAGAAGTTATACCTACTTCTTTGGCGTATGGAAAAATAAATTATACATACCGACAATTAACCTCAAATCTATAAATGCACTCAAAACAGTTTATTCAAATCAGTTTTATCACTAATATTCAATATACCTATATAGATATACTAATAAATAATAAATTATTAGTAAATACTATCACCGTCGTATATGAAATTGATTTAATAAAAACACCAAAATAATATTTATTTATTCACACTGTTTAATTGTACTCTTACGAAACACGTGTTCTAAATATAAAAATACTAGAATATACAACTTGAACATAGTTATCAATTTTCATGCCACCTAGAACTAACTTCACGATATAGAATTTAGGTGGCGGTGTGCGCGCGCATCGTGCCACCTAGAACTAACTTCACGATGTTAAATTTAGGTGTCGCGCATCGTAAAAATTCACTCTCATCATTATTCTCTATCGCGCCAAAAGAAGTATAACATCAAAAAATTAAGAAAAGCGAACATTGTTCGATATTTAAGGGGTTTCAAAGGCTCAAAACAGGTACATTTTTACGATTTATTTTTTATTTAACCAACAAAATATTTCATTCCATCAATTGACCTATCATCACTTTTTGCATCATTAAAAAACACGTCGTACCTAAACTAAGCACGTGGATTTTTTACTGTTTTAAGTAACTGTGTTTTGTGTGACACAGTTTTACAATTACAAGGTTGCGCGCGTCACGCTTGTGATTCTTTCAAAAATTACCGGATGTGATCAGCATTTCAACTCAAATGTGAAATCCCGTGTACATATTTGTAATAAAATATAGGTTTTTGTTTCGGAACAGCTGTGCAAATTCCATCGGAACGCATTTTTTTTTAATTTATTAATTATTTTTATTTCTTTTAATATCCTTTTACTTTTTATCTCTTATAGGTATAGTTATATATCAAAGCACGACAGAGATTGCTAATAATCATTTAAATGCCTTAAAGGTTTAATTTATCAATGGACAAAAATGTTCCACTTTACGAACTTGTCTCGCGAACATGTTTCTCAGTGAGTACACAGTTTTATTCAATAAGGAAAACGACTCCTAAAACATGGCACTCCACCAGTAGCGCGTCGGATTTCCCCACGATGCCCCGTCTTCGCTAGCGTGTATTTATTTCCTAAATTAATTTCGAATAAGCCATAGACATGCTCATTTCATATCGAATATAATGTCCAAAAGCGTCATAAGTGATCTTTCGACAATTTCGAGCTAGTCTTTTGTTTTTTTTTCAATAGTGTTCTTTTGTTTTTTTGTGCAATAGTGACGTGTTGTGAAGATGTTTACTAAATTGGTGTGTTTGGTTATCTTGGGTGAGTTGTGGTCTTTTTTTTAGATTGTTAACGGTGGTACAGATTACTTGATAGTGAGTACGTAAAGTATGTAAGTAAGTTAGTATAGGCTGATTGGTGTCAGAGTTTTTAGGTCGCCTGAAAGCCTCTGAGATGGCTCGGCGGTTGTTGATTTAGGACAATTAACCGAGGCCTACCATTTAATGTATCATCCGAACCACGATAGCACTCAGTTATAAATTACATTTGTAGTTATTTATCCAAAGACTGACCGGTTTACATGTAAGTGACTACGTATGCAAAATGATTTCTGTTATTATATCTAATCAAATAAAACTTTGAACTCCTTTCTCGTACTCTGTTTTAAAAGTTTGTACAGATACTTGACGGTGTAGTATCTACCATAAAAACTTTATAAGTAGGTATAAAAAAAATATAAAAAGTAACAAAAAACAGACGTTTTATGGTTGATTATTTTATTAAAAACTTTTACGAAAGTTTTGATTCCATTTTATTGTGTGAACCGCTAGATAACAATAACAATCTGGGTATCTTTAAGTCGTGAGTGAATCGGTTTCTTCTAGGCGCGCGTGCTCCATCGTAGACCACATAATTGTTTACCATCAGGCGAGATGGCGGTCAAACGCAAGCCTTACACAGAAAAAAAAAACAAAATTAGGTGAAACTAGAATGTAAGAAAATTGTACTGTAATTGTACTGTAAAATGATAAAAACCAACTTACCCTGTCTGTTGGCGCAGCGACCCAAATTTTATCTTGGCTACCGATATTAAAAGACGCTATTCTTCTTTATCTGAAGCAAGTTCAGAAACAAATCCATAT
The DNA here is from genome assembly GCA_949125135.1 of Alcis repandata. NCBI lineage: Eukaryota > Metazoa > Arthropoda > Insecta > Lepidoptera > Geometridae > Alcis > Alcis repandata. The sequence goes on along the minus strand of OX421244.1, from coordinate 6,929,613 downwards.
TTAACGGTTAATATGAATAATAGGCAATTGTAAATCAATTAGTTTCATAATCAAAAACTAATCAAATTAGTTTTGCATAGAGGCCCTTATTGTGTTGAAATTGTTGTTAAAACTAACTGCATCTCGCGGCTGCACCCTCAATTCTATAGAAACCGTTAATTTCTCGAGATAAAAAATGGGTTATTCATAAAGGTTATGCTAAGCCGAAAAGAGCTCATAGTACTCATCATTATGAACAACTTTTACTACGGGATAAGGAACCAACCCAAAATTCGCGAAAAAAAATGAGCTGATCTATACATTTTGTCGAGTGTCATTGACATTTTTCTATGGAACAGCTGATTTTATTTCGCGAATTTCGAGTTGGTCCCATAGTAAAAGTTGTTCATAATGATGATTACTATGAGCTGTTTTCGGCTTAGCATACCCTTTATGGCATACCTCTATATGTTTACACCTGGAAATCCTACTTTTATGTCAAATTTCTTTCTAATCCGTCGAGCCGTTTTTCTTCGATTGGATACGTAACAAACATACAAACTTTCGCATTTATTATATGTAGTAGGATTACACAGTACCTACCAGCAATATTTTGTTACGTATGTCTTGAAACTGGTTTGTGAAACGAATCAATTTTGTGGTTTTTTATTTACGTCACTTTTGCACCAGAGCGGCGATTTTGACCTTACTGACCTTCAAAAACTCGAAGTTGTTGTAAAGTTTCGATTTTTATTATTCCACGCAAAAACAGCTAAACTGATTTAGATGAAATTTAGTGTGGAAGTAGCTTACTCTGTTTTTACACATGAACTACTTTTTTTAACCGACTTCAAAAAAGGAGGATGTTATCAATTCGACTGTATGTTTTTTTTTTTTATGTTTGTTACCTCATAACTTTTGACCAGTTCTGATAATGGTATCCATGAGAAAACCATATAAGTCTTAAATTTGCATTAAGTACGTGCGCGACAAATAGATGATTATCTCAATAGTCGGTCTCTTGAAGTCGGTTTTTGTTTTTTGTTTTGTAAAAATAATGTTCTTGTTTCTCGAAAAAATTAACAGTTCTTGCCAGATAGTGGGTAAAACCGCAGGGCGCTTTTAGTAAAAACTAGCTTCCGCCCACGGCTTCGCCCGCGTGGACTATACCTCGGGAACCGATAATTTTTCCGGGATGAAATTAATTTATCCCTCTTTTTTGAGAGCATGTAAAAAGCGTCATACAATGGAAGCATCCCTGCTTCTTTTTCAATGGCTCCAAAAAGGTCCGAGGTTTTGGTGACTTTTTAGTCGCTTTGGTAAAAATGTTTTTAGTTTTCGAGTTAATTAGCAGTTCCATCTCGAGGATGTGACTTTTCGAAGGTTTGGATTTTTTTCCGGATGTTGTTTACCCGCCTTAAGTTTAGTACATCTGTAAAGTTTCATTGAGTTAGCATCAAAACAAATTCTTTCTCCGTACTATCTTTACCACGCTATCTCACCCCCACTGGGGTTGATTTTCCAAAAATGGTGAAATAGGTGTTCGTTATTTTTTTAAGCTTCGTATATTTGTAAAGTTTCAATACCGTGGCGTCAAAAACAATGCTTCTCCATACTAACTTTAACACTCTATTTCACCCCTTTAGAGGTTGAATTACAAAAAATCCTTTCTTGGTACACGTTTACTCATCAAGACTATACACTCCATATTTCTAATTTCTACGACCAGCGGTCTAGGCTGTGCGTTGTCTGTCAGTGAGTCATTACAATTCTCTCTCCGTACTATATTTACCACGCCATTTCACCCCTTTAGGGGTTGATTTTCCAAAAATAATGAAACCGGTATCTATTATTTTTTTAGCTTAGTTTTGCAAAGTTAAATAATCGTAGCATTAAAAAAATATATTTCCATACAAACTTTAATACCCCGTTTCACCCCTTTTAGGGTTGACTGTCCAAAAATAATGAAACATGTACCTATCTATTATTTTTTTAGCTTAGTACATCTGCAAAATTGAATGATCATAGCATTAGGAAAAAATATTTTCATACAAACTTTAACACTCCATATTTTAACCCCTTCGGGGGTTGATTTTCAAAAACCAAAAAAATAAATGTTTATTATTTTTTCTAGCTTAGTATATTGGCAAAGTTTCGTAACCACAGCACCAAAAAAAAATTCTTCATACAAACTTCAATACTCCGTTTCACCCCTTTAGGGGTTGGTTTTTCAAAAATGATGAAATAGGTGTCGATTATTTTTTTTAATTTAGTATATTCGCAAAGTTTAATAATCGTAGCATTAAGAAAAATATTTTTTTCATACAAACTAAAACACCCCTTTTACCCCCTTAGGGGTTGAATTGGGTAAATTCCTTTCTTAGTGTGCGTCCGCTTTTTGATATAAAACTTTTGTCCAAATTTGACGTTTGTAGCTTAAGCGGTTTAGGCTGTGCGTTGATCTGTTGATTTTGATGCGTTGATTCAACCATTCAACACTCTGTTTAACCCTTTTAGGGGTTGATTTTCCAAAAATAATGAAACAGGTATCTAAAATTTTTTTATAGTTTAGTACAATTGCAAAGTTAAATTATCGTATTATTAGGAAAAAAATATTTTTAAACAAACTTCGATACTCCATTTCACCCCTTTAGGGGTTGATTTTCAAAAAACAAAAAAATAAGTGTCTAATATTTTCTTAAGCTTAGTAAGTATATTTGCAAAGTTTCATAACCACAGCATTAAAAAAATCTTCATACAAACTTTATTGCTCCGTTTCACCCCTTTAGGGGTTGATTTTTCAAAAATGATGAAATAGGTGTCGATTATTTTTTTAAATCAATATATATAAAAGTGAAGGTCGTGACTGACTGACAGATCAACGCACAGCCTAAACCGCTTAAGCTACAAACTTCAAATTTGGACAAAAGTTTAATATCAAAAAGCGGACGCACACTAAGAAAGGAATTTGCCCAATTCAACCCCTAAGAGGGTGAAAAGGGGTGTTTAAGTTTGTATGAAAAATTTTTTTTTCTTAATGCTACGATTATCAAACTTTGCGAATATACTAAAGTTAAAAAAATAATTGACACCTATTTCAACATTTTTTAAAAATCAACCCCTAAAGGGGTGAAACGGAGCAATAAAGTTTGTATGAAGATTTTTTTTTTAATGCTGTGGTTATGAAACTTTGCAAATATACTAAGCTTAAGAAAATAATTGACACTTATTTTTTTGTTTTTTGAAAATCAACCCCTAAAGGGGTGAAACGGAGTATTGAAGTTTGTATGGAGATATTTTTTTTTGATACTGTGGCTACGAAACTTTGCAGATATACTAAGCTAAAAAAAATAATTGACACTTATTTTTTTGTTTTCTGAAAATCAACCCCTAAAGGGGTTAAACGGAGTGTTGAAGTTTGTATAAAATTATTTTTTCCTAATACTTCGATTATTTAACTTTGCTATTGTAATAAGCTAAAAAAAATATTAGATACCTGTTTCATTATTTTTTGAAAATCAACCCCTAAAAGGGTTAAACAGGTAAAAGTGAATGTCGAGACTGGCTGACAGATCAACGCACAGCCTAAACCGCTTAAGCTACAAACGTCAAATTTGGACAAAAGTTTTATAACAAAAAGCGAACGCACACTAAGAAAGGAATCTGCCCAATTCAACCCTTAAGAGGGTGAAAAATTGTGTTTAAGTTTGTATGAAAAATTTTTTTTTCTTAATGCTACGATTATCAAACTTTGCGAATATACTAAATTTAAAAAAATAATCGACACCTATTTCATCATTTTTGAAAAATCAACCCCTAAAGGGGTGAAACGGAGCAATAAAGTTTGTATGAAGATTTTTTTAATGCTGTGGTTATGAAACTTTGCAAATATACTTACTAAGCTTAAGAAAATATTAGACACTTATTTTTTTGTTTTTTGAAAATCAACCCCTAAAGGGGTGAAATGGAGTATCGAAGTTTGTTTAAAAATATTTTTTTCCTAATAATACGATAATTTAACTTTGCAATTGTACTAAACTATAAAAAAATTTTAGATACCTGTTTCATTATTTTTGGAAAATCAACCCCTAAAAGGGTTAAACAGAGTGTTGAATGGTTGAATCAACGCATCAAAATCAACAGATCAACGCACAGCCTAAACCGCTTAAGCTACAAACGTCAAATTTGGACAAAAGTTTTATATCAAAAAGCGGACGCACACTAAGAAAGGAATTTACCCAATTCAACCCCTAAGGGGGTAAAAGGGGTGTTTTAGTTTGTATGAAAAAAATATTTTTCTTAATGCTACGATTATTAAACTTTGCGAATATACTAAATTAAAAAAAATAATCGACACCTATTTCATCATTTTTGAAAAACCAACCCCTAAAGGGGTGAAACGGAGTATTGAAGTTTGTATGAAGAATTTTTTTTTGGTGCTGTGGTTACGAAACTTTGCCAATATACTAAGCTAGAAAAAATAATAAACATTTATTTTTTTGGTTTTTGAAAATCAACCCCCGAAGGGGTTAAAATATGGAGTGTTAAAGTTTGTATGAAAATATTTTTTCCTAATGCTATGATCATTCAATTTTGCAGATGTACTAAGCTAAAAAAATAATAGATAGGTACATGTTTCATTATTTTTGGACAGTCAACCCTAAAAGGGGTGAAACGGGGTATTAAAGTTTGTATGGAAATATATTTTTTTAATGCTACGATTATTTAACTTTGCAAAACTAAGCTAAAAAAATAATAGATACCGGTTTCATTATTTTTGGAAAATCAACCCCTAAAGGGGTGAAATGGCGTGGTAAATATAGTACGGAGAGAGAATTGTAATGACTCACTGACAGACAACGCACAGCCTAGACCGCTGGTCGTAGAAATTAGAAATATGGAGTGTATAGTCTTGATGAGTAAACGTGTACCAAGAAAGGATTTTTTGTAATTCAACCTCTAAAGGGGTGAAATAGAGTGTTAAAGTTAGTATGGAGAAGCATTGTTTTTGACGCCACGGTATTGAAACTTTACAAATATACGAAGCTTAAAAAAATAACGAACACCTATTTCACCATTTTTGGAAAATCAACCCCAGTGGGGGTGAGATAGCGTGGTAAAGATAGTACGGAGAAAGAATTTGTTTTGATGCTAACTCAATGAAACTTTACAGATGTACTAAACTTAAGGCGGGTAAACAACATCCGGAAAAAAATCCAAACCTTCGAAAAGTCACATCCTCGAGATGGAACTGCTAATTAACTCGAAAACTAAAAACATTTTTACCAAAGCGACTAAAAAGTCACCAAAACCTCGGACCTTTTTGGAGCCATTGAAAAAGAAGCAGGGATGCTTCCATTGTATGACGCTTTTTACATGCTCTCAAAAAAGAGGGATAAATTAATTTCATCCCGGAAAAATTATCGGTTCCCGAGGTATAGTCCACGCGGGCGAAGCCGTGGGCGGAAGCTAGTTTAGTATATTCGCAAAGTTTGATAATCGTAGCATTAAGAAAAAAAAATTTTTCATACAAACTTAAACACAATTTTTCACCCTCTTAAGGGTTGAATTGGGCAGATTCCTTTCTTAGTGTGCGTTCGCTTTTTGTTATAAAACTTTTGTCCAAATTTGACGTTTGTAGCTTAAGCGGTTTAGGCTGTGCGTTGATCTGTCAGCCAGTCTCGACATTCACTTTTACCTGTTTAACCCTTTTAGGGGTTGATTTTCAAAAAATAATGAAACAGGTATCTAATATTTTTTTTAGCTTATTACAATAGCAAAGTTAAATAATCGAAGTATTAGGAAAAAATAATTTTATACAAACTTCAACACTCCGTTTAACCCCTTTAGGGGTTGATTTTCAGAAAACAAAAAAATAAGTGTCAATTATTTTTTTTAGCTTAGTATATCTGCAAAGTTTCGTAGCCACAGTATCAAAAAAAAATATCTCCATACAAACTTCAATACTCCGTTTCACCCCTTTAGGGGTTGATTTTCAAAAAACAAAAAAATAAGTGTCAATTATTTTCTTAAGCTTAGTATATTTGCAAAGTTTCATAACCACAGCATTAAAAAAAAAATCTTCATACAAACTTTATTGCTCCGTTTCACCCCTTTAGGGGTTGATTTTTAAAAAATGTTGAAATAGGTGTCAATTATTTTTTTAACTTTAGTATATTCGCAAAGTTTGATAATCGTAGCATTAAGAAAAAAAAATTTTTCATACAAACTTAAACACCCCTTTTCACCCTCTTAGGGGTTGAATTGGGCAAATTCCTTTCTTAGTGTGCGTCCGCTTTTTGATATTAAACTTTTGTCCAAATTTGAAGTTTGTAGCTTAAGCGGTTTAGGCTGTGCGTTGATCTGTCAGTCAGTCACGACCTTCACTTTTATATATATTGATAATAAAGAAAATATTTAAAAAAATCTATACTACACATGTACTTATACCAAATTTCAGCTCGATCGGACATCGGGAAGTGGTTCTAAATTAAGTTGCAAGATTTGACACACTCATGAACATATTAATATTAACACCGCAAGTAAAAGCTAGTAAAAATAAGAACAAAGATCAATATAAGAAGTTTATCTATCTATTCAATATTAAACTTGATCTATAGACGTAGTATTTTCCAAAGTTTTTCCCAATTCTCGACTCTTGACCCGGAACTAATTTTTAACTACATAATTATAAATGTTTTTGCCAGATCAAGAATTGTTGAGTTTTATCAGAGTGTTATTGCAAATAATGATCGGTGTTTTGCTTTTTTGTTGAAACCACATCCTTTTCTTTGTATACAGGGTTATTCACAAAGGGTATGCTAAGCCGAAAAGTTGAAAAGAACAGCTAATTTTTTTTCGCGAATTTCGGGTGGTCCCATCGTAAAAGTTGTTCATAATGATGAGTACTATGAGCCCCTTTAGCATACCCTTTATGAATAACCCTGTAGAATTCATTATTTTAGACCAGTTCACCGTACAGACGTTGTCCCGTCTTAACTATGAATTGACTAAAATTTTCTAAAGTTCCGCTCAACTTCCTCAATTTTTTCTTTCATAAGAACCTTCTCCTGACAATAATTAACACAACAAAATATAATTAGCGAAATTGTCCCATCCGTTCACGCGTGATACGATGACTAAAGGAAATAGAGATTCATTTTAGATTACTCTATAAATATTCCTAGGATTAAATGTCAAAAAGCAAGGTCAAACATGACAAACGTAGGAAAAAACTCACCGTTTTGGTAACATTCTGGACTGGGGGGCGTCCCTGGTGTTTCGTCGAGTCAAATCTCAACCAATCTCACCAGAGGAAGAGGATCTTGCCAAATATCACGTTTCTTTCCGCATGAAACAATGGAAAATTGCGAACAACTGACTTAATAATTAGTTTTAAATGAAAATACAATGCAAATTTATTTATTGTAGACAACATGATTCATGGTATTAAAAAGAGCTTAGAAACTATGTTTGTAACAAATTACAAATAAATTATGCAAATTGTTTTGTATAAATTTCTTAAATCAACCGCAATTAATTCGCTCCCGACCCGTGATCCAACCACTATGTCCAACTGGTTGGACCACTTACAAGTTATTAGCGTAGATAATTCCACTAAAATACCCGTTTTGAAAAATAGTCTTGAGAATAATCATAATTGACTCGTCACGATTGAGTCAAATATCACAATATCACGATACCTCACCAAGGGGGTAAGATTTAAAAAATCTCCGAAGTAACCTCACGTAATCTGTAAATTGTCATTAATAAATCGCGAGACAAGCCATTTTAATAGCTTGTATTGAACTTGCTAGAATTAGACAAAATTAAGGTTAGAATCAATAGAGTTATCAAAAAAAAGGCTTGTGGTACTCGGGGACTGCCGCGGTAAAGCTATTGCATACGGTGATACTTTTTAGTTTTGCCATCTATCGATGAGTAGCAGAACTTTTAATGACTTTTTGAAATATCACGCTTGTCTATTTAGTTCAGCAACTCGCCTCTAGGTGTCGAGTGTAAGGTTTCGTTGACTTTTCAAACGTCATGACTCTCTCCAACGAGTCACACTGTGACTCGTTTTGGTGTGACTCGTTGGGAACCCCTCTCTCTTCCGAGTGTACCCCCGTAGTTCAATTTTTTTTTAAATGTTTAAGTTTTTGTATCTTTCCTTTTTGTAAGGTTATTTTCGTTACGGAATTTCTGGATTCGGTCTCCACGCTCAAGGCCCGCGATAGAAGCTATGCAATAGCTTAAAAATCAACGTGCCTTTTTAGATCCAGTACCTACGCAGTACGTATCAATGATCGATTACGAGCTCTAAAAAGTCGCTAACGCACTTGCTAAAAGAACATCACTTGTTTTTAACCGACTTCCAAAAAGGAGGAGGTTCTCAATTCGGATGTTTGTATTTTTTACGAGTAGCTATGTGTTTGTTCGGGTGGAATCTTGCAACTCAATTTTGAACCACTTCCCGATGTCCGATTGAGCTGAAATTTGTTATACGTGTAGGTATAACTCCGAGGACATTGTGATAAAAGCTTGTTTTTTAAAATACTTTTGCATTAACTTAATACAGGGTTATTCATAAAGGGTATGCTAAGCTGTAACATATCTAGCTGTCCTACCTAGCTAGTAGCGAAATAAAACAGCCAGTAAGTTAACAAAAGTATAATAAAAAAACAAAAGAGGGTAGATGACAAAAAAATTAAGAATAGGTCAAAGTGAGAATTTAGGTCGGGGTTCGAGATCATTCACCGACTGAGATACGTGGTTCGACCGTTTAGACACACTGGCCTTGGTTCGTAGGGCGAGGACACACTCGTCGACGGGCCCGGAAGTAGGTCTGGACCCAGACGACAAAGTGGAGACCGGAGACTGCACCGGCGTACGTAGTAGCCGGCCGGCACCAGGTCAGCAGCAGACACCTCCGATTCACGGAGTGGGGAAATGGGGTAGCAGCCCTTAGCCTCCGGATGAACCCCAATTCGGGGTAAACACAGAGCACTAAAATTTATACTTATAGAAAATTATCGTGTGTTTAGCACGAATAATTTTTAAAATGGCAGAAAGTAGGATAGACGGACGAGCGTAGTGGTATTCCGTTCGAGTCACCGCAGCGGCCGCCAGCTCAGTACTGCCGTCGAGGTCAATTAGGACGAAACCGTTAGCTCGACGCCCGCGCATACGAGGTGCGCGCTCATTGGTCCATTACTTATGACATTACTAGATGCGTTTACGAAAATAGCTCCCGGCAAAAAGTAATGATAGGTACAGCATTTAAATATTAAATTAAAAAAATGAATATGAGGAATGAAATTTATTTTTTTTTTTGATCGAAGAGAAAGTAACGAACCGTTACATACCCCCCTTTTTAGGTTTGGTTTTTTTCTAGGAAAAACCAACGAACTATCTAAGTGAGCTTGAAGTCTTTGACATGCCACGTTCCTAGGTTACGACCCGTCATGTCCTCGAGTTCGTAAACGAGCTTTGACTTCTTAGCCGTTATGCGGCATTTTATGAACTTAGGAGCCAATTTTTTTGAGAACCTACTGTCCTTATCACTTTGATAAAATGTCCGTTTCCAAACTATGTCACCTACGTTAAAGTCGACGTTTCTACGGCGCAGATTATAATTGGAGGCACTGCGAGAATGTGATTTAATAAGGGCTAGTTGTACTTTATCAAAGATTTTTCTAAGTGTGCCCAAATTTTCGGCATAGCTGTCACGGGGGGTAAATATGATCTCATTCGCTAGATCCGCATCAACATAGTGTGAACCATCGCTTGGTAGTTCGCGTCCAAAAACGAGGAATGATGGAGTAAATCCCGTTACTTCATTAACCGCACTGTTCAAAGCGAATTGTATTTTGGGGATGTTAGTATCCCAAGACCTATGGTCATTTTCAATGAAGGTAGACACAGCCGTCATTATAGTTTTATTGTAGCGTTCTACAGTGTTGACTTGTGGAGTATAGAGTGGGGTATAGTATACGTTAGGTATGTTGTATTGAGCAAATAAGTTGCGCATCATATTGCTTGTAAATTGTTTCCCATTGTCCATTATGACCGTGCTCGGAATTCCATGAACGAGAAAGACTCTTTCTTCCATTATCTTGGATATTATGTCCGATGTAGCTCGTCGAATAGGGAAAAGCAAGCAGTATTTAGAGAAGCAGCAAGTTATTACAAGGAGAAAAGTGTTCTGTTTTCTAGTCACAGGCAAGATGCCCACCAAATCCACACTAATCATTTGGAAGGGTCGGCAGCAATCTTTAGGCCTTCCCATTGTTCCTAAGGTGGTATGGTTTGGATACTTATAGGAGAGACATGTTTCGCAACTAGAAACAAAATTAATCACATCTTTGTGAAGACCAGGCCAAAAATACTTTAAGCAGAGACGTTTGTGGGTTTTAAAGATGCCAAAGTGCCCCGATGTAGGTTCAGAGTGGTTTTGGGCTATGATATCTTGTCGAAACTCCGAAGGAATTACTTCCTTCCATTCAAATTCTCGGGTTAGAAGATTAAGTGACTTCATGTAACGGAACAATTTTCCGTCAGCTACGCGGTAATTAACGAAAGATGTCGGGGAACTTTGACATCCACTGAAGATATTTAAGTACCACGTATCATTAGTTGTGCGCAATGGTTTGTCTAATGTAGTACTGATAGCAGAGACCGGTACTGAGCGACTCAAGCTATCTGGTACAACATTTTCTGAGCCCTTCCTATGTTTAATTTCAAAGTTGTACGCAGATATTCGCACGCCCCAGCGCGCCAGTCTTCCCGTAGGATTGTTCAGGTTCAAGAACCATTTAAGGGAAGAATGGTCAGTGTAAACAGTGAACTTGAGGCCGTTCTCTAGGTAGCAACGCCAGTGCTCGATAGCGATGAGCACGGCTAACGCCTCGCGTTCAGTAGCACTGTAATTCCGCTCTGTACTGGACAAGGATTTGCTCATGTACGCTATTACTTTTTCTTGTCCCTCTCTAGTTTGAGTTAATACCGCACCTATTCCGTAGTCGCTCGCATCGGTATGGACTTCAAACGCTTTCGAGTAATCGGGGCAGGATAGTATCGGCGCAGAGATAAGACACTTTTTGAGTTCCTTGAATGCCTTATCAGCATCTGGCGACCAGGCAAATGGTACAGCCTTCTTGCCTTGCGACGTCAGCTTATTCAGGGGGAAGGATAGACTGCTGAAGTTAGGGATAAACCTCCGGTACCAAGATGCCGTACCTAGAAAACGCCTAACTTCTTTACGATTGGTAGGAGTAGGATAACTAACAATTGACTCTACTTTTTCGGGATCGGCGTGCAAGCCGCTTGAGTCAACTATATAACCTAGATACTTTAGCTGGGTCCTAAAAAATTGACTCTTTCCATAGTTGATTGTCAAGTTAGCCATTTTTAACTTTTCGAGAACTCGCGTTAGTAGCGATATGTGCTGTTCGAAGCTGTCAGACACGATTATGACGTCATCAATAAAAACAAAGACCCTGTGTTCAAACTCAGGCCCGTAGAACAGAGTATCTACCAGTCTTTGTTGAGTAGCAGGTGCATTAGTCAATCCGAAAGGCATAGACTTAAATTGATAAGTGCCACGGGTAGGTATGTAGAAAGCCGTCTTCTCTCGATCTTCTTTCCGTATTAAAATCTGCCAGAAACTTTTAGAAAGGTCTACACTAGACAGGTACTTTGCATCTCGTAGGTTGTCAAGTATTTCCGAAATATAGGGCAGACTATAAGCGTCTTTTTTTGTGACAGCATTGAGTTTCCTACTATCGAGGCAAAAACGCAGCTCGCCATTCTTTTTTGGCGTTAAGAGGACAGGAGAAGACCAAGGACTCTCACACGGTTCGACAATATCCTCCTTAACCATCTCGTCTAGCTGTTCCACGAGGATCCGTTGCTTTTCCGGCGACATCCTATAGTACCGTTGACGAATAGGGATAGCGTCCCCCGTATCGATGGAGTGCGTAGTTAGCGAAGTGCGCCCTAGACCGCGTTTTTCATATGAAATACCGTGAAATTGCGATATTATGCTATCCGCCGTGTCTTTTTGTTTGACAGATAGATGATCGTAGGAAAACAGAAGTTTAGATTTTCTGTTTTCCACGTCAGTAGTTGAAACCTCTAAATTTTTGTAGAAAGCGATCCGATCTAGATTTTTGGGCAGCAGCCCAAAGAGTCGCCAAAAGTCCATGCCTAATATTAAGTCATGTTTCACACTAGGAACTGCATACGCTTGAAGAGTGTATGTCTGGTTCTGAAAGGTTACGGGGAGATCAATTAGTCCTACAGAATCCAACTTTTCCCCACCCGCTGCTACAAATCGAGTGGAGTCACTGGTGTCCAAGTGAAACCCTGCTTTTAGTATGCTAGTATGACTGCCATTACCTAGAATAGTGGCAGAGGAACCCGTATCTAGAAGTCCAGTCAGAGATTTATCATCAACATTAATCGAAACATAAAGCCGTGACGTATTAATGTTGGTATCATTATCGCGGATTGCTGAAACCGTATTAAAAGTTGAAAATTTAGTGACAAAACTTAGCCACTCCTTCCATTCAGATGTACTAGTTTTAAGCTGTAATGAAGGTACTGAAGGTTCAACAATACTGTTTAAGCATTCCGCTCCTATCAGTTTTTTGATGCATCAACGTGATCTGATTTGCAAACCGGACAGTCGCCAACACGAACTCCCTTCTTACCGCACTTAAAACAAATCAGGAATCGTTCCGCTTTACAAGTCCCGAGTGTGTGATCATCTGTCCTGCATCTAGGACAGTACATCGACCTAGATCGTCCAAACGAACCAGATGCTAAAGCAGCTACATCAATGTCCTGTTCGAGGTTCGTTTCGCAATTGTCGGTGACGCAATTAAGGTTAGGATTAGTTTTAGTATATATATTTTGATTAGGATTAGTATAGTTTTTATTGTTATTATTGTAGGCATACGATCGGAATTTATTCAACGGTACATTCGATGTGGTCGCTGCTTGTTTATAAGCGAACTCGGGAGCCAGAGTAGAACCACTCACCTTCGGAGGTTCATGGAAGTGAGCGAAACGCGACTGGATACTCTCGTAGTTCCGACATAGCGATCTCAATGCATCGATGCTCTGAATTTCCGAAGATGCAACCAATGAGCTAGCGTAACACGGTCGAATATTGTGAAGCAATATTTCAAGCTTCTCCTGCTCCGAAAAAGGTTTCGTGAGACGAGAAAACATACCGTGCATAATGGAAAAGTAAATAGTTATATTTTCATTCTCGCCTTGAGTTCGCGATCGTATTTCTGCAGCAAACCTGTAGTCGTAGTCACTACTTGAAAAATCTGCTTTAAGCAAAACGCATAATTCCTGCCAAGTCTGTACCCTATCTTTATTATATCTGTACCAATGTAGGGCATCGTCGATAAAAATCTCGTAAGCGAAAGACAGAATTTTATCGTAAGAAATACGCCTCGAAAGAACAAATTCTTCCACTTTCTGGATAAAAGAACGCACGCAAGACTTGCCAGAGTACTTCAATTTAGCAATATCCGTAGTCAGACTTCGTTCACAAGTAACGGCTATAGCCATGTCTTCAGCGGTGGGAGAGGTTGACGTTTGAGGTAGAGATTGAGGCGTTTGTGGTTTAATGCTAGCAAGTTCTTTATATTGGGAATTAAAATTAGAAACGCAAATCTTATGCAAATCTGCTACCTCCGGAATAACATTAATTCTGTTCAGCCGATGGTAAATATGATTTAGCAAGTTCTCAGCCCTTACTAGCAAATTTTTATCTAGTTTAGTTCTCAAGGCAGAAAGATTACCCTGAGATTTTATTAATGACTCCTTCACGCCTTTTAAGTCCTCTGACGGTTCTAAGAACGATTCTAGAATATCCTCAGACGGTAGCAGCTGTGACAGTTTAATGATCTGTTTGCGAAGTTCCTGAACAGACTCACGAATACCACCACGAAGCTCCACCTCGTATTCTAATTCCGCCTTTTGTAGTGAAAGGAATTTCACAACATACGCCATTTCGTTGATTGGGTGAGTGTTCCAACAAAATAAATAGAAAAAAAAATGAAATGAGAGAAAATGAATAAGAACTTAACTAATTGCGGAAGCGAGGAGCAACCAAGTCACCTTAATACTAGTGATCAACTAATGTGTGGGTAGTTGGAAAAAAAAATACTGATCTAAAAAAAAAATGAAATGGTCAGCAAGGAAAAGTAAAATATTTATAGAAGTAAAAAAAAAATCCACACACTTTTTGATTACGCACAATAATCAATCTTAAAACTATATTTTATAGCCAACACCTTAGAAGGCTATTAAAAGCAAACAAGAGGAGCACGCATCTCAGTCAAGAATGAAACCTGTAGCCGGGCGCCATTGTAACATATCTAGCTGTCCTACCTAGCTAGTAGCGAAATAAAACAGCCAGTAAGTTAACAAAAGTATAATAAAAAAACAAAAGAGGGTAGATGACAAAAAAATTAAGAATAGGTCAAAGTGAGAATTTAGGTCGGGGTTCGAGATCATTCACCGACTGAGATACGTGGTTCGACCGTTTAGACACACTGGCCTTGGTTCGTAGGGCGAGGACACACTCGTCGACGGGCCCGGAAGTAGGTCTGGACCCAGACGACAAAGTGGAGACCGGAGACTGCACCGGCGTACGTAGTAGCCGGCCGGCACCAGGTCAGCAGCAGACACCTCCGATTCACGGAGTGGGGAAATGGGGTAGCAGCCCTTAGCCTCCGGATGAACCCCAATTCGGGGTAAACACAGAGCACTAAAATTTATACTTATAGAAAATTATCGTGTGTTTAGCACGAATAATTTTTAAAATGGCAGAAAGTAGGATAGACGGACGAGCGTAGTGGTATTCCGTTCGAGTCACCGCAGCGGCCGCCAGCTCAGTACTGCCGTCGAGGTCAATTAGGACGAAACCGTTAGCTCGACGCCCGCGCATACGAGGTGCGCGCTCATTGGTCCATTACTTATGACATTACTAGATGCGTTTACGAAAATAGCTCCCGGCAAAAAGTAATGATAGGTACAGCATTTAAATATTAAATTAAAAAAATGAATATGAGGAATGAAATTTATTTTTTTTTTTGATCGAAGAGAAAGTAACGAACCGTTACAAAGCCTAAAAGAGCTCATAGTACTCATCATTATGAACAACTTTTAGTAATGGGACAAACCCGAAATTCGCGAACAAAAGTCAGCTGTTCCATACAAAAATGTCAATGCCACTGACACTCGACAAAATGTATGGAACAGCTGATTTTTTTTTCGCGAATTCTAGATTGATCCTATAGTAAAAGTTGTTCATAATGCTGAGTACTATAAGCCTTTTTCGGCTTAGCATACCCTTTATGAATAACCCTATATTATATTTTATATTATAATTGAAGGATGAACAAAACAATACAAGTTTATAGGTATATTACATCAACTATCTGCAGCGAGATAACCCCTGACCTCTTGGGATAACTTTATATGTTTACAAATATACAGAACGTACGTGTGTGTTTGTACGGTCCCGAACAGGTTTCCTCAACCGGTATCGAACCTGCGACCACCTACTTGTGGTATTTTGCAGGAACGTAACGAGAAGTCTGCGAACCGCTAGAATGTAAAATGCTCTGACATAAAAACAAGAACATTATTTTTACAAAACAAAAAACAAAAACCGACTTCAAAAGACCGACTATTGAGTTATTCATCTATTTGTCGCGCACGTACTTAATGCGAATTTAAGACTTAGGTTTTCTCATGGATACCATTATCAGAACTGGACTAAATTGAAATGGGACCAAATGGGAAGCGTCAGCTTTCTAATAAAAAAAGAATCATCAAAATCGATTCACCCAGTGTAAAGTTATGAGGTAAGAAACATATAAAAAAAAAAAAAAAAAACATACAGACGAATTGATAACCTCCTCGAAAAACTGTTAAGTATTTGTTTTTGTCTTCTTCTTTCTCCTTGTTTTTTTTTTGTCTCACGTTTTTTTTTACAATTTAATTATTTTTACTGGTTTTATAATCTGGGTGTCTTTAAAGTCTTTAAAGTGTCTTTAAAGCGAATGAATCGGTGTTTTAGGCGCGCGTGCTCCATCGTAGACCGCAGCAGTGCTCACCATCAGGCGAGATGGCCAGAAGCCTATCATAGCATAGAATAGTTAATACTTTCTACAGGCTGATTCAGCTATCCGAACATCGAATGTATTCGACGATTATCTTCGAAAAGTCTTCCGCCTTCGGAAATAATATATCTAATATGTCAAATTTTTCCGAGATTTGACATATAAATTCAAATTCTTTCCGATTCGGATTGCTGAATCAGCCTGCTTGCTGGTGTGAAATTTTTAGCCTGCTTCAATATTCTTCTTCTCTTATATATATAAAAACTAGCTGCCCCCGGCGGTTTCACTCGCTGTTTTTTTTAACTTTTAAACCTTCCCTGTATTATAGCGAACAAAACAAAAAAAAAACCACAGACCAAAAAGATCGGACTAATTTCTGAACACACCTATAAATAATAAATTTGACGACCAAGTGACAATATTCTTTATTTCTAAAAAGACAAAAGAGATCGGACATCCCGAGTTTCCCGTACCGAACATCAAATGTTTCACAGGTTTGTATTGAAAAATAAAATTGTCGATTTTAGTATTTTTCCTTTCCTAGTAACCTTCCCTGAACTTTTACAAATATATCAAGATCAACATTAGCAAAATCGGTCCAACCATTCCAGAGTTTTAGCGAGACTAACGAACAGCGATTCATCTCTAAATGAATCGCTGTTCGTTAGTCTCGCTAAAACTCGTGACCAAAAACAAAAACCCAAACTTCTTGACGTATTAAAGTGAGTCAAACATTAAAAGATATATTAAGAAATGCGTAGCGATGACGTCACCGTGTTTATCAGAATACCGCTAGCTAAGTTCTCGGCCGCATATTTCCCCAACTCTGTTTACTCGCGAAATACAGTTCACAGACAAAACGGAAAACCCAGCCGGTAAAGAATCCCCGTTTACTAATACAGGGTTATGAAGAAAGGGTATGCTAAGCCGAAAAAAGCTGATAGCACGCATCATTATGAACAACTTTTACTATGGGACCAACCCCGAAATCGCGGGAAAAAATCAGCTGTTCCATACATTTTGTCGAGTGTCATTGACTCAGGCTGGACTGTTCCTACATTCCTCACTGCTGTAAAGTCCATGTTGTACACGGCGACTAAGCCGATTAGCTATTACGAATTGGATTATTTTTATTATTTATTTTTGATGTGAAACATCTATTGGCGCACGTAAAACCGATTTCTGGCGTGGCGACGCATGCCGTGGCGACGCGTCGCCACGGCGTGCAGTATTCAAGCAAATAAATAAATGACGACGCGCGTACCTAATTGAGTTTCAATTTTCGAACGGTTTTGTGTTCTGCATATTACTTTCAAAATAATGTCGATGTTTCCCATCTGCCAGGCGTCCCGTGACGGCTCATTTCATTTAATTTTTTAATTTTAACTGTTAATCTAATAAACTTTAATTAATTTAATTATTATAGGTAAAAGTTATTTACATATATTTACATCTTAAATTAAAATAAGCTAAAATAACAAACTAAAATAACTAGAACAAAGAAATTTACAAAACTAAAAATCAAAAAGTAGGTTTTGCCCGTGTGGCAAGGTACCTAGAACGCTGGCTGCATTCCCGCGCTGAATTGCCAGTGAAATTCTTTGCGCGAATTTTAATTTGATGTTTGTAATGTGACTGATGAACTTATTTTTGTGATTTTGTGACATTTGAAATAAATAAATTTGAATTGATATTTTTTTCGCAAATTTCGGATTGGTCCCATAGTAAAAGTTGCCTACTTTTGACCGGTTTGTCTGTCCGAATGGCTTTGCACTCAAAATCGACTTTCTTAAAGAAAGCGTTTTTATTGCATTTCAAAATGTAGGACCAACATTTACACGTGCATGGTAAGTAGTTCATAATACTTGTAAACAGAGAGAAATAAACTAATTAACAAATTAAACAGAGACTTAAATTATGAAAATACATTTGAATATAAAATATACTTAATTAAATTAAAAAAAACTAAACTAAACTAATCTAAAAGGCCGCTGCCTGCGGGAATTGTTCCCAAAATGCTGGTCCCATTACCACGTTGTATGCGATGCTCACCCTTTGGGCGAGATAGAGGCCAGCATTTTGGTCACGTGTTGCTTCGACCAAACGAGAAGAGAGCTCTTTATACATTTTTTAGCGCCCGGCTCCCAAAAATTAAACCAGTAGTTCTGCGAACAGTTGACCTCCCGAGAATATTTTTTTTTTTTTTTTAAGTAATTGAGTGACGAGACGAGTAAATCGCTCGCCTGATGTTAAACGTCACGTTTGCCCATAACAGGTCTGCGCTACCCAGAATTTTGAACTCACAGAATTCAAGACCCTGCGCGGCACAGCACTGCGCTCGTCACCCTGAGATATAAGTTGTTTAATCTCCCATTTGCCCTGTAATTTCACTGGAAACAATGCCCTTCCAACCGGAACACAGTATTGTTTGCACATTACTGCTTGGCGGTGGAATAACTGGCAAAGGTGTGGTACTTCCCCAGGCGGGCTCTGCAAAAGAGCCCTACCACTACAAAGAATATTTTGTAGTTTGTGTTTTGTAGTTTGTGTAGTGGCATTGTTTGTAGTGAAATTTCAAGGTAAATAGGAGATTAAACATCATATATCTCAGGGTGACGCGCGCAGTGCTGAGCCGCGCAGGGGCTTGAATTCTAAGAATTCAAAATTCTAAGTGGTGCAGACCTGTTATGGGCAAATGTGACGTTTAACATCAGGCGAGCGATTTTCTCGTCTCGTCACTCAATAGCATAAAAAAAACTTTATTGATCAAATCAGTCTCTATCAGAATGACCTTATGTCTGATACCCTGAGTAATTTCGATCACATTCGGTGATCTTTTTCGAGGAGTAATTAGCGAGATGCGCTTGAAGTCGCGTCGTGCCTGGCACTGATTTTGCATAATTACTTCTTGTAGTAAGTCGAAGAAATACTCATATTCAATTCTAATTATTTGCTAAATCGATCGAGGCTTAAGCACTCAGGAAAAAATATTGTGGCTCCAGCAATAAAACTTTAACGGGGGAGAGCCCACCTAGGTCCATAGTTGGGGAGACAATGTTTTTATTGTCAGCATAAAGTTGTGACAACAACAATTTTCTATTGTCAAAAAGTAAGTTGTCAATACAACAATATTTATCAACAAAGTCTGTTTTGTTACTAAAACAATGTACACTTTGTGGTAATAACAATACTATGTAATGACTGCAACAGCTGTACTTTGTTAAATAAACTATGTTCACGTTGAAAACAACTATACGTCTTTTGTCACTACGACCAAGCCTTTGTTCCAGTACCTACTGTCCTTTGCCACGACAACTATACTCCCTTTGTCACTACGACCAAGCCTTTGTTCCAGTACCTACTGTCCTTTGCCACGACAACTATACTCCCTTTGTCACTACGACCAAGCCTTTGTTCCAGTACCTACTGTCCTTTGCCACGACAACTATACTCCCTTTGTCACTACGACCAAGCCTTTGTTCCAGTACCTACTGTCCTTTGCCACGACAACTATACTCCCTTTGTCACTACGACCAAGCCTTTGTTCCAGTACCTACTGTCCTTTGCCACGACAACTATACTCCCTTTGTCACTACGACCAAGCCTTTGTTCCAGTACCTACTGTCCTTTGCCACGACAACTATACTCCCTTTGTCACTACGACCAAGCCTTTGTTCCAGTACCTACTGTCCTTTGCCACGACAACTATACTCCCTTTGTCACTACGACCAAGCCTTTGTTCCAGTACCTACTGTCCTTTGCCACGACAACTATACTCCCTTTGTCACTACGACCAAGCCTTTGTTCCAGTACCTACTGTCCTTTGCCACGACAACTATACTCCCTTTGTCACTACGACCAAGCCTTTGTTCCAGTACCTACTGTCCTTTGCCACGACAACTATACTCCCTTTGTCACTACGACCAAGCCTTTGTTCCAGTACCTACTGTCCTTTGCCACGACAACTATACTCCCTTTGTCACTACGACCAAGCCTTTGTTCCAGTACCTACTGTCCTTTGCCACGACAACTATACTCCCTTTGTCACTACGACCAAGCCTTTGTTCCAGTACCTACTGTCCTTTGCCACGACAACTATACTCCCTTTGTCACTACGACCAAGCCTTTGTTCCAGTATTTACCGTCCTTTGCCACGACAACTATACTCCCTTTGTCACTACGACCAAGCCTTTGTTCCAGTATCTACTGTCCTTTGCCACGACAACTATACTCCCTTTGTCACTACGACCAAGCCTTTGTTCCAGTATCTACTGTCCTTTGCCACGACAACTATACTCCCTTTGTCACTACGACCAAGCCTTTGTTCCAGTATCTACTGTCCTTTGCCACGACAACTATACTCCCTTTGTCACTACGGACAAGCCTTTATTACAGTAGTAAATTAATTTATTTAGTACCAGTAACTAATACTCATTTGCTTTCCCAGAAAAGTAATTTTGACATCGTAAGGTAGCTGTCAAATTACTTTTCTAGAAAAGGCAAATGACTATTATTTACTGGTACTAAATAAATTAATTTACAACTGTAACAAAGGCTTTTCCGTTGTGACAAAAGAAGTACCTACAGTTGTTTTGGCAAAAGAATGTAGCTATTGAAACAAAGGCTTTTTCGTAGTGACAAAGGAAGTAGTACAGTTGTTTGGGCAAAGGAAAGTAACTACTGAAAGAAAACCTTTTCCGTAGTGACAAAGAAAGTATGGTTGTTTTTCACAATTCGATTGGCTACTGGAATTAGATTCTAAACACAAAACACAAAATATTGATAGAGACCAACAGGTTTTTAGTGTACCTACCTATAGTATTGAAAATTAAATGAAAATACATTTTTAATTACACATTTTTATTTTTTTATAAATCTGTATTTAAACATAGCATCAAAAGTTGGTGACCCATTTTAAAATAAATAAGTGATTAGATTTAGCATCATAAGTAGATCAGCAAAAGTCCAAAAGAAAGTGACTGTATATTTATCACAACAGAGTTATCGTTTAAGATTCAAAAGTATCTATCCAAAAGATACTTTTAGAAATAGACAACACCGTCTATTAGACAGTTCATGGACTTTTCAGATCAGCAAAAAGTTCTCTGGAACTTTTTGCTGATCTGAAAAGTCCATGAGCAAAAAGTTCTCTGGAACTTTTTGCTGATCTCTGATAACACCTTCAAAGATACCAATGATCTTTATTTTGGTATCATTGGTATCTTTGCAGGTGTTATCAAAGATCAGTTAAACGTTTTGTACCATAACACATTACCGAACATCAAACAATACTTGTTTATAATACACATCATTGAGGGTAGCTACTGCAAGAACAATTTGCCATACAATAATTAACTCCAATAGGTCGACAGTGTGCTTGCAGCAACGCCAAAGAACGCCTATTATCTCAAATAACAATTTTATCTTACACACAACGTGAACATTTGAGTGTAGGTATATATACTTTTTATATATGTACATACATCATTAAGGGTAGTCACTGCAAGGACACTCTGCTATAAATAATTAACACCCAATAAGTCGACAGTGTGCTTGCAGCAACGCCAAGAAAAACGCCTATTATCTCAAAGATAACAATTTTATCTTACACAACGTAAGTGAACATTTGAGTGTATATATACTTTTTATATACATACATCATTAAGGGTAGTCACTGCAAGGACACTCTGCTATAAATAATTAACACCCAATAAGTCGACAGTGTGCTTGCAGCAACGCCAAGAAAAACGCCTATTATCTCAAAGATAACAATTTTATCTTACACAACGTAAGTGAACATTTGAGTGTATATATACTTTTTATATACATACATCATTAAGGGTAGTCACTGCAAGGACACTCTGCTATAAATAATTAACACCCAATAAGTCGACAGTGTGCTTGCAGCAACGCCAAGAAAAACGCCTATTATCTCAAAGATAACAATTTTATCTTACACAACGTAAGTGAACATTTGAGTGTATATATACTTTTTATATACATACATCATTAAGGGTAGTCACTGCAAGGACACTCTGCTATAAATAATTAACACCCAATAAGTCGACAGTGTGCTTGCAGCAACGCCAAGAAAAACGCCTATTAAATATCTTTCTATATCTGATGCTGTGTTTACACGGCCAATGAAGCTTGAACGTACTTCTTCTTTTGACAACCTCCACAAGTTTCTTTCTTGGTACAGTAACTGCTGGTACTTGGCGTAAAAGATGTATTATTCCCATAAACGCTGCTAGCGATGCCTCTTGTTCTCCAACTAAAAAAATAAAAACGAATGTAAAATAAGAATATAAAAACCGCAAAGCGCTTCTAGACAAAATTGTACTAGAAAATAAGTCAAATAAATACTTAATCTTAATAATAAAAATTACCGGTAGCTAATTCCAGCAGCTCAAGTGTAGTTTGATCATGTCTGGAAGAACTTCCCTTTTCCGCAAGTAAACTCAGAATCTTTATTTTCACAATTGGGAATGTTTCTTCAAAAACGTTGTTAGCATCTGGGTACACTGTCTGGAAGTCCAAGGATAACTGCAAGGAATACAATTGGAAAATTAGAATTACTTACAATTAACTAACTAAAGATGAGGGCAAAGATCGTAGGAGAATAAGTCAATTTGTTGATGTTTGAACTTTCTGGGAAAGCATAATCCATAGTAGGCCGCGTAGTCACATTGCATCAGGTGAGACTGTGGTCAAATGGTTGCCCATTCAGGAATAATAAAAAAATTAAACTCACCAGTTCATGTCCATCAGGTAAAATGAGGGCAGGAAAGCAGTTGAAATATTCTGTGTAAGATAGACCCTGTGATAGTTTCTCGTTTCGTAACTTAAAAGTAGCAAGCCACTTTGTTGCCACTAAATCTTTAGGCGATGAAGAACCTCGCAACCAGTCTAAGCAGTCTTGTGGAGATATGGTTGATTCAGAATCGTTATCATTAGGAATGTCAACACTAAAACTCTCTGGAAGTGGCCTTATACGTTTAGAATTGTCAGAGTAGCTGCAGCTGCTGTCTAAACTAGTTCTCCTTTTTTTAGTTCCTGGGGAAAGAAGTAGTCGTCGATGTGTAATCAACCTGTTGTGAAAGAGACCACTGGCCTGCGTGACTTTTCCTCCAGTGACATGGTATGGGATATAATACACTTCGGTCACTTCTCCCTTGAATAATGACCGCACTTCACTGGCCCACTCTTGCCATATATTTTTTCTAATTGTTGTTGAAATGTCTTGTAACGTTCTGAGTTCAGTTTCCACTACGACTTTGGCTATAAATGCGCGGTCGCGCGAATTTAGCTTTTCTGAATTGTCCGCTTTTTTTAAAAGCAATCTGCCTACGGTTCGCGACGATAGCAAATTGCGTAAATTTTTCTTCTCTTTTCCATTGTTCTTGTCATTTTGACTATTCAAAATTTCCAACTCTTTGTCTAATTGTAAATTCCAGTTCTGAAAAAAGTAGATAGGATAGTACATACTTATTTGTTTAATTTTAAGATTTTAGGAAAACTTACAGCTAGGTGCAAACAATAATTGAAGAAACATAATACAAAGAAGGCCAATTAAAAGTTTCTACAATAAAATTACTATGAAAGTATACTTAGAATATATTAAAAAAAATATGTTGTCTAATAGCCTAGCCTAAAGAAGCACAGAATAGGGAGGACTGGCTTGGCTTAGGCGCCCAGTGTTCGACGCACCTGTGATGGTCAATTATAATTTGCAGCCCCGGTCACTACAATTTGATTTAAGTTTTTAACCAAATGTACTAGTAGGCGCAGTCAGGTTTTGTGCAGGCATTAAAAGGTAACACAGAGTAGGAGGAAAGAGGCATAATAGATGTGCCTTAGGTTACACATACTTAGGTTGCCAACTTAAGATGGCAGATAATTATGAGCTGATAATGAGGATAATCAAATTATTACCTGAATTGATGTATCTTCTACTGGCCCTTCAACCTCCGTATCAGTTCCAGAAAATATTCCTATGGTAAGTGGTGATGTCAGTGGTGTATCACTGTTTTCCGTTGAAATCTGAAAAATAATAAGTAATATTTTAATACGATTATATAATTTAATTCTGATTAATAAGTTTAGTAACGGGAATAGTACCTATCTATGTAGTGTCAAATAGTAAATTACCTCATCTAGCTCCTGTAAATAATTTAACCCAGTTGATGTTCTTTGTGATGTACTCGTAGACGTTTCTCCAAAAATTGATGCATATTCCTAAAATAGATGATTGTATTTTATTATCATTTAATATTTTATCAAAAAGTACGTGAGAGCTAAAAAAAATACCTATATCAAGTTTAATTGAAATCACTTAAGCCGTGAAAAGGTAACAAACAGACAGAATGATGGAGTGTTCCTTTCGTATTTACAATAATATAAAGTGGAATACCTGAGCACTTGGTTTGTAAATAGAATTTTGACGCTCAAGTGTTTTTACATTTTCATCTTTTGACGACTGAAAAAAAAAAAAACGATAAATTTAATTAATGTATTATACATATCATGTACTTCTATATACTGTATATACATGTATATCATATACTACTTCTTACTACTTCTACTAGGTACGAACTACATTACGAATAGGTATCATTTTAGACTATTGATTATCCTGATCGTTGAGTTGAGTGAGCGTGATATGGGATGATGATGATGAAATTACAACTAAGTACTAATAACATAAAAATTAATAGGCGAAAATCATAAACGAACGGTTAAACTTTGTAATGCGTTTCTTAATTTTATTTTGTCCACTATTCTTGGTATAAGTTGTGAAAGCTCTTGATCGTTGGCGACTTTTAGCACGTCTAAGTCGACGCCTTGTTCTATAAAAATAAAAAAGGTAGATATAGGTAATAATCGTTCAAAAGAAAACGTTTTAAAAACGTTACCACTTGGCTTGCCACGTCACGTGATCGCCACGTGGGTCACGTGGTAACAGTAGGCTCGGAACGCGTATACATGTGTACGGACACGCACCATTTTGAAAAGGTCGTTCGTTCGTTCGTTTTTTAATCGAATGGGCGTAACATTTTCAAAATGACCAACGGTCAACGTACACATGTGTACGCATTCCGAATCAAGGGGTAAAAACGTGAAAATCTCATTGTACCTAATTGACAATTGGGTTCACTACGCTTTTGTTACATTTCACCTATGTCTCATCGAACGCTTAAACTGCGCATAAAATGTCAATTCATAAATAAGTCAATTCAATTCACAAAATGTAGGTATGTTTCTAACTTTTGTTAATTTGACAATGTAAGTTGTCGTTTCAACGAAGCAGTTTTAGGTTAGGTAAGCAATATCACGGTTTAAAGTTAATGCAGTTCTTTTCGGGGAGTCATCCCTTTCTGCTGGGTACTTACATAAATATATAAATAGCACTTACCGATGAAATGATTTCTCAAATGGCTTAAATGAGCAGCACTTAGAAAATCTTCCATTGTTCACTTTCACGTATCGTTTTAAAGCAGATAGATAGAGGAAATGCGCGTACGCACGAGTGAATGATTCGTATTTCGTGTATAAACTAGTGTTTTTTTAACTGGGCGAACGCAAAGAGAATAATATAATCACTAGATCACTACCTACTGACTGGGCGGGCGAAAGAACGACCGCGGCGCGGGCACGTGCGGGAACAACTGCCGGCCGCCCGCCCGCCACCCGCGCCCGCGCCGCCGCCCGCCGCACCGAACCAGGACCCAGGGTTGGATTTAGGCACGTTGAAAACGATAGCACAAAAATTAAAAAGGATAGTATAGTACAGTTTATTATTTTGAATTTAACATCCTTAACGTATTCATTAAAGTCAACACGTTTCTACAAAATTTACCTACTCTTCTTCCAAGTTTATTAGTTCTTCAATATTAGTTTCATCCATAGAAATCTTAGAATTTAATGTTAACATATCCTCAGTAAGAATAAAATCAGTACAATTCCCACTTTTGGCGAAATGAGATTACGGGCGGCCGTACCATAAGAATAATACAGTAAGTCGTACTATTAGGCATATCACCAACAACTATCATAGAGTGCATTATGCAAAATTACTATACGAATAAGTGGAATATTTAAAAAAAAGTATAATTCACGGGGAGTCTCCGTAAATAGTTCATTGATGACGATTATTTTTCTGTGTTAGTAAAATAATTAACTAAGACGTAATATCCTTAAATGACAGCCCAACGAACTTTTTTTAATATTGAATTGGGATTGAAAGGTTTTTTTTATTGATCATTTATGTAAATAATTATATGTAGTATGAAATCCAACCCTGCACCGAACGCACCCGTCAGTGTTACCGTTACGAACTCTCAAAAACATTTCCCCATAAGCTAAGTCAAACAGCCCTATAAACACTATAATTTCTTGAAATAAGCCCTAATTTATTTTAATTACAGATTATTTAGTCCTAGAAGCGCCTCGCGGTTTCACCCGCGTTAACTAGTATCCCGCGGGAACCGTTAATTTTTACGGGATAAAAAGTATCTAGCCTATGTCACCCGCGGATGATGTGATGTAGCTTTCCAACAGATAAAGAATTTTTCAAATCGTTTCAGTAGTTTCGGAGCCTATTCAATGCAAACAAACAAACAATCAAATCTTTCCTCTTTATAATATTAGTATAGACATGTCCAGAAGGAGCATAGATCTCCCGTTCTTGTTTTCTAAGTGTCCTTAATGGCTATCAGTACATAGCCGATTGGATTTGTACGTCGCCATTTGACCCCTCTAGTTAACCTAAATGACGGCGATATTTCGCCTAATCTGGCAACCCTGCCTCTCTTAGGTGAAATGTAACCAGTTCAAACGTGTTTCGGTAAAGCCACAGAATAGGTACCTAGTAGTAAAGCGCGCTTACCGAAACACGTTTGAACTTGTTTACTAAGAAAGTAGTACCTACCTAATATTTAGTGCCTATGTTTTTTCTTTCATCAGAACGCGAGTGAAACCTCATAGCACAATTATTACCTACGTATACGTATTATATATGTGGCAAAAGTAGTTAAGACAATGGCTTCAGCTATTTTGTTACATTTATTTACAATGTTTACATTAACACACCTACAAAGTTCCATTGTCACCACAGCCACGTACAAATCGTATGGGAAAAGGTAAATAAATACTATGGCAATAGTTATTTTGTTAGATCTATAACCAATAGTCACATTAACACATCTACAATGCTCCACCAGCCACATATTTACTGTATGGCAAAAGGTAAATAAATACTGTGCATGGCAATAGCTATTTTGTTAGATCTAATTGCATTTCATTGCATACTGTCATGTCAATGTTTTGATCAAATTCTCGATAGGTGTTTATTTAGTTATTCAAATTATATACCTGCATAATACCTTAATTGATCGGAAGTATGGGTTTATAACCAATAGTCACATTAACACATCTACAACGTTCCATTGTCACGACAGACACATATTTACTGTATGGCAAAAGGTATTTATACACCATGGCTATAGCTATTTTGTTAATTTTTTGCAATGTTCATATTAATACATTTACAACGTTCCATTGTCACTACAGCTACATATTTACTGTAGCACATAAGATATTTGAATGCGGCGGCTATAGATAGTTTGTTGGATTTATTGACAATTTTCATATTAACACGCTAACAACGTTCCATCGTCACCACAGCTACATATTCATTGATTGCATGGTATGACAAAGGGTATTTAAATGCTACGGCTATATTTTACTTTGTTAGATTTATTTACAATGTTTAACATTGACACACCATCAAGGTTCAATTGTTACTAGATCCAAATTATTATAAACTATGTTGTGAGGACAAAGCTACTTTGTTCCTAGCGCAATAAATCGGCTAACAATAAAAAAGTTGCTAAGCTCCACTAAGTTCTTTCTGTTTTAGTAACAAAATATTTGGTTAGTCCCACAATAAATTCTTAGCAACGCATTTATTGTGGCTTTGTTAGCCGATTTTTTCCTGCGTGAGGAAGATATTTTTCGCGAGGTCACAGTTCGGGGCGAACAACTACTGCAATGTAATTATTGATAATAAGTCTACAATTTTTCATTGTTTTCATATCTTACCTTGCCAGACATTATTCTCTTGAGGTAAAGTTAATAATTTAACTTAATTGCTATTTAATGTTTCTGTATCTTTTCCTGTTACTGCCAATTCTTAGAACTTGTAAATATGATTGTAAATTCATCATCATTATCATCACACCTTTTTATGGTCAATATTCCAAAAACTCGTACGAAATGCTTTGCCTGAGTGGTTGTTTCCCAATAGATATAATCTAGGTGTCTTCAAGTCGCGAGTGAATCGGTTTCTTCTAAAAATAATACACGTCATATTGGCGGGGAGGAGGGGCAATTTATAACTTCACCACTCACCATGTATCACTAGGGAGGAGGGAGGGGTGAAAAAGTTGCTAAAACATCACGTGATTAATGGACGACCCTTTTTCTGTACTTCTTTATAATGATGGATATTAAAAAATTAATGTTTGAAACCATAGGTTTCGCAGTCGAGTCTTAGTATTTATTTTAGTAATAATACGTTTTCTTTTCTCTTCACAGTGGTACCAATTTCTACGGCGGTGGTCAAGGATGCCGTAAATTCTTGCAGGTAAAATATTGTAATTTTTCTATATAGGTATTTTTAACATTTAGAATCACTGAGATATAATTCCAAAAATCCGACAGCACATAAAATATTTGATTTCCAAAATCTTCCTTATTTTAATATTTTTATTATTATTTCTAGTAATCTACAGCATTTATATCAAATACAAAACATACAAACACACACACAACACACACAAACAAAAGAAAACACACGTTATATCTAAAAATAAATATTATAATAAGGGGTTATTTATATCTAACGTATAATTGTGTTTTTATTTCAGTCCGACAGAGTTCCCGTGTGGTGACGGTGGCTGCGTCAGTGCAGAGCTGGTGTGCGATGGCAACAAAGACTGCGCTGACGGACTTGACGAGAACGCCTGTGGGGTCGCGTGAGTAGCTAAATCATTATAAATATCAGAAGTATCACAAGTAAAACCAAGCTTTTATTGCATTGTCATCGGAGTTACACAGGTATACCAAATTTCAGCTCAATCGGACATCGGGAAGTGGGTCAAAATTCAGTAGCAAGATTTACATAAAGCAAGCTTGTAAAAATATCACTAATGGACAAGAAAAAATTAAGAAAAAAAAACGATAAAAAAAATTCAGACTTTTTTTATTCGTTTGGCTCAAATTCAAAAATAATTTATTCAAATATGGGTACATCAATGTACACTTATGAATGTCAAATACAATTTTTACGAATAAATTAACATACACAATAAATTAAATGTCAAAGAAAATAATATTATTAGAATGTCAAAAATTATATAAAATAATTGCAATGTCAAAATATCAATGTATAAAATAACTACAATAGTAGGTATAATCAGTCAAGTATTATTATTACAGTCTAAATACAATTTACGTAAAGAGACTTTATCACAGATGAAGTCTTCAATTTTGTAGTAAGCCTTTTCAATTAAAAAGTCTTTTAAAATTCTTTGAAAATCTGTGTCTTTCTTATTTACTAGAGTAACAGGCAACAAGTTATAAAATAGTACGCCGTTCATTACAAAAGAGTTGCCAGTTTTGGCTAATCTAATTTTAGGTAGAACAAGTTTAAACTTGTTCCTTGTTATGCTAGTATATTGACTTCGTTTGTGATATTTATGAATATTTTTACGCACATACATAATGTTCAAGAAAATATACAAACATGGTAACGTTAAAATTTTCACCTGCGCAAAAACTTGTCTAAGAGATTCTCTATAACCTAGCCTATAAATAGCCCTAACAGCGCGTTTTTGTAAAATAAAGATGCTATTTACGTCTGCTGCATTACCCCAAAGCAATAATCCATACGACATAACAGAGTGGAAGTAACTGAAATAAACAATTCTTGCAGTTTTAATGTCTGATAGTTCTCTTATTTTCCGCACTGCAAATGCTGCGGAACTCAATTTGTTAGACAGTTCCTTGATATGTGCTCCCCATTGAAGTTTGCTGTCAACGATAAGGCCAAGAAACTTAGCATCCTTCGACAAAGTAAGTTGATCGCCGTCAATAACTATACTAGGCAAGGAAGGATTATTAGTCAATGTGAATTTAATAGCTTTCGTTTTCTTGGCATTTAGCATTAAGTTATTGACGCTAAACCACCTATTAATTAAACTAAGCGACAAATTGATTTTGGATATATCGTAGTTTTTCCTATTGATTCTAAATAACAGAGATGTATCGTCGGCAAACAAAATAATTTCACAATGCTTACGCGCTAAGAAAGGCAGGTCATTGATATAGACTAGAAAGAGGAATGGGCCAAGAATTGAACCCTGAGGGACCCCGATTGAAACGTTAGCCGACTCCGATCGAACCCCATTTATGTCAACATTTTGGGTTCTACTACACAGATATGATTTCATCAACATTAACGCATCACCTGTCACACCATAGTGTGAAAGTTTACATAATAGAATTTCATGGTTCACACAATCAAACGCTTTCGACAAATCGCAAAAGATACCTAAAGAATCATGCTGAGACTCCCAAGCCTCGTAGATGCTCTCTACGAGATTCGAGGCTGCGTCCACAGTTGAACAGCCCTTAGAAAAACCAAATTGCTTATTAAATAATAAATTATTAATACAGAAGAATGAAGCTAACTGATTTAACATTATTTTTTCAAATATTTTGCTAAGACATGGTAAGATAGATATTGGTCTGAAATTACTAGGGTCTTTCTTACTACCACTTTTGAACAAAGGTATAATCTTGCTACACTTCATAAGATCGGGGAACTTATTACTGTCGACACTGCAGTTAAATATATGGGCTAAATAAGGAGCTAAGTTATATATTATTTCAGCAACGAAACAGACTGACAATCCCCAGAGATCTTCCGATTTTTTTGCTTTGATCGATTTAAATGTTTTGATAATAGTGTCACTTGAGACTTCGTGGAATTTAAATTGGTTTGGGCTGGCAGCAACATTTTCAACTAATAAATGAGCAGCTTCCGTACAATTGGTTGCCAGTGATTCAGTGGTTTTATAAGGTATATCCCCAAAAAAGCCTAAAAATTGATTTGCAATATCTTTTTTATCACTAATTATTTCATTATTTTTCTTAAGCTTGAATTCCGATTCTCGACATTTGGTTTTAGCAGTTTCCGTTTTTATGATAGACCAAACAGTTTTTGAGGTATTTTTTGACTGCTTTATTTTGTTAAGTATATACAAGGTTTTTGCATATTTGCATATCTTTTTAAAAGTTTTACTGTATTTGCGAACATAATTTATCAAACGGTTATCATTACTCCCTGACTTTTGATTGTAAAGTTCATACATTTTATCTCGACTAATTCTTATACCTGGAGTTGCCCATTGATTGAAGACTAATTTTACGTCAAGTTTTTTGCAAATAATGGGGAATGTGGAATTAAAGTTTCGTATTAGAATTTGGAATAAATTATTGTAAGATTCATTTGGATTATTGCTAATTTGTAATTCAGATAAAAAGTCATGTTCTATATTATTTTGAAACTGATTAATTTTTTCTGTGGTAATATGCCTTTTACGAATTTGTATTTTAGGGTTACGTCTATTTAGCGGGACAGTAATAAATTGACCAGTATGATCCGAAGTGAGGCATTTAAAGATAGATTTGTATAATACCTTGTGTTCACAGAAAACATTGTCAATACAAGTGGCAGTTGTATTAGTAATACGCGTGGGCTCGTTAAATTGAGGAAATAAATTGTAACTTTGAAACAGGGCAAGTAAATTATCTCTACTATTTGAATCCTTCAGCAGATTTATGTTAAAGTCACCAAGTACTATAACTTGTTTTGTTTTGTTGCAAACTTTACTTAATACTTCATCGGTTACAGACTCAAAAATATTATAATTACTAGAAGGTGGTCTATATAAGCTTACTATTATGTATTTATCTAATTCTACGCAGGATATTTCAGCATGACGTTCGGACGATAGACGTTCAATGTCCTTTCTTTGTTTGACTTTTAGAGATTTTTTTACTACTATCAAAGAGCCGCCATGAGTTGCAAGCTTTCTGCAGAAACTACTAACTATCTGGAAATTCTCGAAGTTCATTAACACCTGATGTTCTTTTAGAAATGTCTCGGTAATACACAATACATCAATATCGTACTTTTCCAGAAATAGGCCAATTTCCAGTTCCTTGTCCTTCATGCCTCCTTGAATGTTTTGGTGAGCTATGGAGATAGTATGATCACTTGATTGTGGTCTAAAAAATTGGTTGGACGTAACGGTATGCATTGTTCCATCATTTCACTTTGCGCAGGTGGACCTTTGTTGACATCATAATCCATATTTGGGCTACATACTATTTCTGTAATAGTCTTAGTCCTATTCCCATTATTGGGCGAGTCAATATTCCATAACAATAAATTACACAATCTTCGAGAAAGTGAATTTGTCAAACTTTGATTTTTGTAAACATTCATGTCAAGATTATTATTTATGTCAATTAAATGTATATTTTCCCGGAGCGAAGCAAAATTATATAGATCACAATTCAATTTGTATAGGAATTGATTGTAGTTAACAGAATATTTCCGGTGGTATGGCAAAGAGCAAATAATTAGTCTCGATGTCTTGCTTAAGGCATCTAATGAGCTTAGACATTGCAAAAAATCCTTGCGCTTAACAATGGTTTTTTCACCGACTATTAAAACATAGGTATTTTCTGGTGCCGACTGAGCTACCATACATAATGATTTCACAATATGTGTCAAATGATAACCAGGTGTGCAATGATTGTAAATTTTCTTCGATGTGCCATTTTGAAGACGTGCGCCTAGTCCGACTCCACAATTGTCGGAAAAAATGTGGATATATTTCCCTTCCAGCTTGGCTACTTCCCTCAATGTTTGCATTGATTTTGTATCTGCATCCAAATTTCCGGAAATTTTCTTCCCCTTTTCCACGTTATTTTCAGTAACTGCTACCATGTCATTTTCTTCTTCTATTCTGTTGTCAATAATTTTCCCAATGGTATGTAATTTCCCTTCAATAAAATTTAGTGTGTTTAAAGAATTATCCTTTTTGTGTAAGTCAGTCCTGAAAAGAGTTGCTTTTCAAGTTGCTTTTCCTGAAAAGAGAGCTTGAGTTTGACCGTATTTCGCCTAATGGGAAGCAACGAAACTAGTAACGTTTTTGTTTGAAAAGTGACTTGATCGAGAATGGTTCCAGCTGTAACAAAAAAAATGGTTCATCTGTAGATCTAACATAAATTCTGACGTAAAATACGTAGCAAGGATTCGATAGACAAATGTATGAAAATTAGGCCAGCGGGCAAAATTTGTCGGACGTAAATGGAAACTGCATGTGTTCATACATTTTTATACCGAATACACGCTCCGTATTTTATGTCAGAATTTATGCTAGGCCTACAGATTAACTGTTTATTTTAATCATGCTAAAACCATTCTCGATCTAGTTACTTTTCAAATAAAAAAGTGAAAAAAAATATGATTTAATACTCAAGATTTTATTGCATTGTCATCGGAGTTACACAGGTACCTATATCAAATTTCAGCTTAATCGGACATCGGGAAGTGGTTCAAAATTCAGTTGCAAGATTTGACCCACACATATCAAGACAGCAATTAAAAAAAAAGCTTCTGAAAAGAGGTATTCTTTCTAAATATCTGATTAGATTATATCTTTTAATTTCAGATTAACTTGGCTTTCTCCAAAGCCACTTCTTAACCGATCACGGCGACAGGCTTCTAGATGTCGGTGAGTAAAAAACATTAGAGAAATTACAGAATATGGAATATGGAGAATATATAGATATAATATAAGAATATATAATGGAAAATACTTAAGAATATTAAGTATATTATACTTTAAGATTTACGTTAATTAGTTTGAAGAAAGGTTCACTAATTACGTTTAGTAAAAAAATTGGTGGATTGAGATAAACCTACAGGGCTATAAAAAAGTTCATGCTAAGCCGCAAAAGGCTCAAAGTACTCGTCAATGAACAACTTTTACTGTGGATAAAAACTAACCTCGCGAAAAATAAATCAGTTTTTCGCTACATCGCTCACATACAGGGATTCTTTACATACGTCATACTCCCTGTCAGTCTAGTTTGACTTCTGTCAAACTCTCTATCAGTTAAATCTCGCAGAAGTTGAGAAGAATCTTCACAAGAGCCATTAACAAGAATTGAAGTTGACCGTGCCATTAAATTGTGATTCCATTTCAGCAAAGATCAGTGGCAGTGCCGCGACGGGAAGTGCATCTCATTCGACGGGAAGTGCGACGGT
The DNA here is from genome assembly GCA_949125135.1 of Alcis repandata. Lineage (NCBI taxonomy): Eukaryota > Metazoa > Arthropoda > Insecta > Lepidoptera > Geometridae > Alcis > Alcis repandata. Next base: position 6,895,074 of record OX421244.1, on the reverse strand, counting down.
GTCGTCGACTGCGCTGACGGCAGCGATGAGACCCACGCCCTGTGCCGGAAGAACGTGTAAGTATCTTGACCTTGACAGACCATCCCCCTAGCCAAGATGCTATAATCGAAAAAGTATGGGAATTATATTTTTAACCGACTTTAAAAAAAGAGGAGGTTATCAATTCGTCTGTATGTTTTTTTTTTTTTTGTTTGTTACCTCATAACTTTTGACTGGGTGAATCGATTTTGATGATTCTTTTTTTATTAGAAAGCTGACGCTTTCCATTTGGTTCCATTTCAATTTAGTCTAGTTCTGATAATGGTATCCATTAGAAAACCATATAAGTCTTAAATTTGCATTAAGTACGTGCGCGACAAATAGATGAATAACTCAATAGTCGGTCTTTTGAAGTCGGTTTTTGTTTTTTGTTTTGTAAAAATAATTTTCTTGTTATACCTAATCTATCTATAGATTCTAAATAAACGTTTCACTCATAGCTTCCCACAACGATACCCTTTCTCAGGGCTGCCATAGAACACACACAAAGACAATGACAACTAACACCCAGACCCAGAACAGATACAAACAATAGGCAACCAGTTCTTTAACGTAGTACCTTTCTGCAGGTGCCAGCACAACTGGTTCCGCTGCACGTACGGCGCGTGCGTGGACGGAACAGCTCCTTGCAATGGAGACCAGGAGTGCGCGGACAACTCGGACGAGCTGCTTCCGCGGTGCAGGAACGAGACGGATGAAGTGCGGTAAGGACGGCTTATACGTCTGTTTTTTGGAAACAAGGCTAATCTCAAAACAAAACAAAAAAAGGGTATGCCAAGCCGAAATAAGCTCACAGTATTCATCATTATGAATAATTTTTAATACGGGGCCTGTAAAAATGTTAATGATACTCAACAAAATGGATGGAACAGCTGATACTTTTATCACGATTTCACGGTTGGTCCCATAGTAAAAATTATTCATTGTTGTAATATGCATAATGTTCATATTATGAGACTTTCGGCTTAGCATACCCTTTCCTTATAACCCTGTATAGACAAGCTTTTATGGCATTGTCATTGGATTTGCACAGATTTTTCGGCCTAATCGTATATCAGGAAATGGTTCAAAATTCTGCAATTCAGCAAAGTAAAATTGATTTGAGTTAAAAAATTGACCAAAAAGTAATTAAAAATGACGTGTTTGAGGGAGAGAGTTATGACCTCTGAATCCTTTCCTGTCTCCCTTGACCACTGCGTCAAGTCACATAACAAAAAACCAAAATATTATTGAACTTACCAAAGAACTTTTTTTCTTTTAGAGGGCGTTTCAAATGCTTAGACGGGTCGTCCATCCCGGCAGCCAGCCACTGTGACGGAGTGAGGGACTGCGTTGATGGCTCCGACGAAACCGTGAGGAGTTGCGCTGCCAAGTCCTGCCCCTCCTACCTGTTCCAGTGTGCGTACGGCGCTTGCGTCGACAGCGATGCTAACTGCAATCAGGTATGGAAAGCTGATGCACGTGTTTACTGCTGTTTTCATTTTATGCAATTGAGTGACGAGACGAGCAAATCGTTCGCCTGATGTTAAACGTCACGTTTGCCCATAACAGGTCTACGTCACCCAGAGTTTTGAACTTTTAACAATTCAAGTCTAAAATTTCTTACCAACCAAACATTCAACAATCAAAAACAGTTCTATTCCTGGTCAGAACTGCCCAGCAATAGAATGTCTTTGAAGCTTAGATTCAATTTTTACATTTTCATCACAGGTCCAGGACTGTGCTGATGGATCGGACGAGGCAGCGGAGCTCTGCGACAAGAGTGGCACCGGACCGATCACACCTATCAAGTAAGGATCCGCTTTGAGGATAACGCTTTGACTCCATATTCATTTTGCGAACCGCACGAGTATGGAATGTTCTGCCTGAGTGGGTGAACCCCGATGGCTATAATATGGGTGTCTTCAAGTCGAGAGTGAATCAGGTATCTTCTAGGCAAGCGTGCTCATTGTAGACCGCATCATTGCTTCCCATCAGGCTAGATTGCGGTCAAACGCAAGCCTATCATTAAATAAAAAAACAAGATTTAGACAGGACCACAAATCTAAAAATAATTCCTTTTACCTACTAGCTGCGCCCTACAGTTTCCTACAGTAACTATTAATTTTCGAACCCCAGGGTGTAAGCTACCCCATACCCATCCAAATCTGTTCACCCTGTTTTTCCTGATTAAGAAACATCACATACTTTTTATACCTCTGTACAGGGTCACCTCAAAAACTCCAGCAACCTCGTAGGACTAGGTAGCTATCATCATATACAACAACATTTGCTATGCGACCAACCGGAAATTCGCGAAAAAAAAATCAGCTGTTCCATACATTGTCGAGTGTCATTGACATTTTTCTATGGAACAGCTGATTTTTTTTTCGCGAATTTCCGGTTGGTCCCATAGCAAATGTTGTTGTATATGATGATAGTTACCTAGACCTACGAGGTTGCTGGTGTTTTTGAGGTGACCCTGTATATTAGGAAATAAAATAGAACAGAAAGTAGGATAGATCATGAACGCAACGTTGGTAACCCTATTTCATCCAGTAACAGTACCAGACTGTCCCCTTAAGCTTTTTTAAACTTTCGCTAAAACTCTTTAATTAAAAACATAAAACCATGAAACTTGTTGAATTGTCAGAACTGAATATCCTTCGCCATAGTAGTCAATAGGTACTTTTTAGTTAAAAGATCGTCATTGGTTGGTTAGCATTAGCATAATCTAAATCCATTCTTCTTTCCAGACCACCAAAAGGCAACTGCGTCTTGCCTCCGATCCCGGATCACGGAACCTACGTGACGAATGTAGCCAACGGCAGACCTGGAGAGGGCTACGACTTCCTCGCTATCAACGTGACGTGTCGCCAGGGCTACGGTCTGGAAGGACCACGATCTATTTCCTGCTACAACGGGTGGTGGCCTGAGCAGATGCCTAAATGTGTCTGTGAGTATTGCAAAAGTTAAAATCTTCAATGCTTAAAAGAGAATATCACAGGGCAGGACTTCCGGACCAGTGTTTTTTCTCAAATGCAGATGCACAAAAATATATGCAGTTGTAGGTATGTCTCTTAGAAGCTAAAATCTTCGGAGTGAGAAAATGAGTCCTACAGGGCAGAGGCCCCGGACCTTTAGTTTTTCTCAAATATATTTTTTGTTATAATTCAAGATTCGGGAGCTTACTATATAATACTTTATTTTAGAGGTTTCACTTTTGTCGATGATAGAATTTCTTCTTTTTTGTAAAAGTTTTTTACTATTTTTTTTAATTGTTTAAAACCAGATTAAATAGTCGTAGTAGTATATTTTTGATAGCTACAATCTTTTTTGTTTTTACACAGCTCTGTGCCACCTGAATCCCCATCCTTCAGTGGAGTACAACTGCCTCGTCTCCGATGGTGGCGTCACCGGCACCAGGCTTTGCAAGGAGTACGAGCCCCACGGCACCGTCGTCAGCCCCAGATGCCAAACCCCTAACTATTATTCTCCAACTTCGCTCAAATTCATGCACTGCTCCGACGGATTGTGGGACTACGTCGCCATATGCACTCCAGGTTTGATTAAAAACGGAACAAATATTACTATCCTCATCAAAGACACCGTTGAAATCCATGTTGGCGATATACAATACATTGTTACTATTAATAATAGCCATATGCCTGTAGTTCCTACTAGTGATAATGCTTGTAGTACCGATAGACCCGCTACCAATAAACCTATTACCAATAAACCAACGAGTAACACACCCAGTGATAAATTCCCTGGAATGGTTCAACCTGTTACTAGCCAACCTTGGGATAATTCGATTAATATCGATACTAATACCAATCAACACAAAGATACAGAATCAGATGAACTGAATTCTGAAATAGATGTAATAGATTGGCGAATGGGAGTCCCAGATAATCGTGGCACTAGAATTCCATCCATTGTAAACAGAATCAACAAGAAGAATGGTAATAGTTATATAAATCAAAATAATTTCGCCAATATTGTATATCAGTCCGTGAGTACTACAGAAAATTATGAAAACAACCTATTCGCTGTAAACTCTAGGTTTGGAGATTCTGACGATGTCAAAAAACAGGGCAATCCCAATAGTAGTACAACTAAAAATAGTAGTGGTAAAACAACTGACAATCCAAAAAGTACTGAAGCCACATTTTATGCTTCTAAAAATAATAACACAAATATATATTTAAATACAACTAATGGTAAAGTGACAGTCCATGCAGATGGTGGGGTTGTCTTAGGAAATTAGATTTATGAACTATCTTTCGCGGAGCGCGGGCCGCGTTTTGATAGTTGAGTTTGGACACAAAACATTGAATTCTTTACTTATAAACCATAATTAACAGTTGCTAACATTGACAAATGCCAATTAACTAATTAATTATTACCAATTCAATTAATTGATAATAAATTAGTACGCATTATTTCAAATGTAGTGCGCTGTACTAAGCATCATTGCTTAATTAATAGGCCTGCTTAAAGTTAATTATTGCTTATTAAGTTGTCAGAGCCTCTCAAGCAGTGACTAACTTTAAACAGAATATAAAAAAAAGACAATTATTACAATAAAAAATTAAGTCTAGTATCGATCACATTAAACAAAATGTGATCGAAACAACAACGAAATGTGTCAAAATTACGATAGTTTCCACAGTAAAAGGCCCTCCACTTTATGTCCCTTTACTCACGTTTTTGATTAGATTTAGTTCGGGCTCTTAGAAAGATTAGACAAACATGGAATCTGCATTTAATTCTAAATATATTTTTGTAAATTTTTGTATGTACGGGGAGATTAATACATCCAATAAACGGCTGTGTTTTAGGTTTACATAACATTTATTTACTTTAGGAACCTAGCCATGCCTGGAAATTACTCTACCAGACAGAGCAATGAATGCTCTTTAATAATAAATGAAGAGATTTCAAAACTTTATGTCAAATTAAATATGCCTCAAACTTTGAGATCTGCCCTCTAGCCAAGTTGTAATGATCGCAAATCTATACTTCTATACTAATCTATACTAATATTATAAAGAAGTAAAGTTTGTGTGTTTGTATATTTGTTAAATTGTAAGGGGTAATCTCGGGATCTACTGAACCGATTTTAAAAATTCTTTCACCAATAGAAAGCCACATTATTGCTGAGTGTCATAGGTTATATAAAAAACCGAAAAATAAAAAGGCTTTTACGTGGTAGTCCGTTTTGCAAAGTGAATCGGAGAAATAACGGTCCGGACGGCGCGCGATGGCTTCGGGTTTAATTAACATTATGCCCAACGAAGAGGGCAAGGGTCAGCTAATGCATTATAAAACTAAGACAATGTATGGGAATTAAATTTCTGCAATTTATTTATAAATTCTATCTATATACCTACTATATAGCTGAGTCGACAGACGTTGTCCTGTCAAAAGCCATTGCGTCAATTCTATGTCAAATGTCAAAAGTTACATTAAAAAAGTTTACATTGTCCAAAGCGCTATTAAGGTTTAAGTATTTTTAAATTTTCTAATTTTTCATGTTTTTTACTATAAATTGAGATGTGAGCTATCCTATCCCCTAAGTTAGATCGAACTGCACACGGTGTGCAAATTGAAATCGGTTAAGTAGTCTATGAGTCTATAGCGGACAAACAACGTGACACGTAATTTATATAGAGGTATATTAAGAAGATATAAAAATGTGTATGTTGGTTTGTGTACGCTTCAAAAACTCAAAAAGTTCTGCATCGATCGAGCTGAAATTTTAGCATGATATATAATACGCATCAAGGATTGTTTTCATCTATTTTTTTTTTATCCACAGCGAAGCGTGGCAGGGAACAGCTAGTATTAAATATAAATGTCCTTCCCATACATTATCTTACTTTTCTATACCGTTTGGGATTGTGGAATTGCAACTTGGCTAGGGGGGCAGTCTTATTTTTTTTTTTGTTTCTATTTAAATTTCACTGCTTGTAGGTTTTTGATGATTTAGAAATATCATCTTATCGTATCGTAACAATATACTAAAACTATACATATATTTATTGTAAGCAAAAAAAAATTAATAAAAACTCATAAAAAGTAGGAAAATATTCGGAATACAACCGCCTGAAGTATTTTTTGGTTTTTTATAACATAAACCATAAGTTATGGGTGCAGGAATAAGAATTCTTATAAACATCTACTTCCCAATAAACTTTACACAATTATTAACAACAAATTATACCAGTACAATAAACAATAAGTTTTGTATTATTATTTATTTATTATTGTATTCTGTAACTGTTATGTTAACAGGATGGAACTTGTAAACTTTTATGAATAAAAAGTACAAATTAATTGTTTTTGTTTTATTTTTGATCCACTCCTCCATCCTCTTAACATGGCTCCAAACTAATCTACTTAGAAATAAGTAAAAATAAAAATAACAGAAAATAAATAAAGGTAGAAACTAAAGCATAAATCTTTAATAATAAAATTAGGCTTTGAAGTTTTGAACCCGCCACCTCACGAATGCGAAACGGTCGTTCTTCCATTGAGCTACCAATTCACCTGCAGAAAATGGAAACGTATTTGTAACATACATAAGTTGCAATCTATGATCATAAACGCTATAAAAAAACTAAGACAATGTATGGCATGATATTTCTATGATCTGCCCTCCTGGACAAGTTGCATTTCTATAAAAGAACCGCTACAGAAAAGTAGGAAAATGTCTGGAAATGACATTTCTAATAGTAATTATTGAAACTGTTGCGTAATGAGGGGTATTAAAACACTAGTCTGAGCTGTCTGAGTTTAAAAACCGAGCCGTAGGCGTGGTTTTTGATATTATAATATTATAGTCTCACACGAGTGTTTTAATACTGAGTTATGTGCAGTTTCATACACTACTTTATCTACTCTCATAATTATCATAAAATGCGAATTACAAACTTTAATACGAATTTATATTGACATACTTTAAACCAAAGACCTTATGTTTTAATATAAGGTCTTTGCTTTAAACACACCACCGAAATTTAAAAATGGAATCAATGGCGGCCTGAGATGGCGCGAAAACCACACGGTTACGCGCATGCGCTAACGCAGTTTAGGTAATAGTTACCACGTGCCAAAAGAGTCAAGTCAACAGTATCGTAATGACAAAAAAAGTTACAAACACTATTTTGTTTGGGAAATAGTGTTTTTGAAACTTTTTTTTTCCATTATGATATTGTGTCTCGTAAAGTATGTTATAATAGATTTGTTTTGAAGTTAGAAATTTTAATTTTACGATATGAGAGTAAATAAAATCTATTTATAGATTCTATAATCTATGACAGAAATTTCATTCTCATACATTTTCCTACTTTTCCATAGCGGTTCTTTTATGTGCAACTTGGCTAAGCCTGCAGTTTATTTAGATACGAGCGCAGATGAAATCAAACGGACGCTATACAATCTCTTGTAGAGGTTAGCGTTACAGGGTTACTAGGCTAATTATTTAAATAAGTACAATGGGCCCAAGTTTGAAGGCATTTTAAGACAGATCTAAACTAACTAAAAATATATCTGTCTTTATCATTGCAAGCCATTAGACAAGGATGCCAATAGTTTTAGAAAATTTAGATCTGTCTTAAAAAACCTTCAAACTTGGGCCTAATATATAAATAAGTAGATTTTTAGGTAGATTCATGGCAGGCCACTGGAAAATGCCAGGTTTCTAAGCGTAGTTAAACACAATTTAGGTGCATTTATAAAGAACTAGCTGACCCGGCAGACTTCGTACTGCCATACGTTTGTATGGGAAAAAGAAAAGGGCTGTTTTTAGGGTTTTTCAATATTTCTGAGAGATTTTCTTAATATTTTTTTCCGTAAGATCCTTCTCCTAATAATAACAAATACAACAAACAAAGAATTAGTGAAATCGGTCCAGCCATTCACGCGTGATGCCGTGACCAAGGAAAACGGGTTTCATTTTTATATATATAGATTATGTACCTACCTAGTCAAGGCTACACTGAGAAAAAAAAACCATAAAAGAATGATGAATTCACCTAAAGTACGGAGCACTGAGATCACCAAAAAGTACAATGATCAGCACCAGTTTATGATAGTTGTCACCGTAAAAACTGGTGCTAATTATCGTACTTTTTGGTGATATCAGTATGCTCCGTACTTTAGGCGAATACATCATTCTTTTAGCGGAATTTAGTTGCGCATTGTTGTCAGTGTACCAACCCTGTCTAAGAGAAAAACTGTAGACTGGCGCTAAAAAATGTAGAAAACTGTAAAACCTATCAAAAATCCACAGTTTCTGCTAAAATGCCTCATTTAACTAAAATCGCGAAAAACAGGATTGGCAAAATAAACTGTAGATCGAAGATATTTTTTTATGTTTCAGCTTATTCCCGAATATTTTTTCAGGATTGAATTACAAAAGTTTTATTTTACAATCTGCAGCTAAAACTGTAAGGTACTGTACCTACCTGGTGCTTTTGACTACGTGCCGGGTGCTGTTAGGCCTTCGCTCTCGCAGTATTGGAGCTGGAGAACATAGCCTATAGCTAGGATAGTGTTGACTCAATCTATATTATCAACAGGGTTATAAGAATGGTATACCTACTAAGCCGCAAAGGGCTCATAGTACTGTTATATAGGTAGGAAAAATAAAGTAGGATTCTAATATAAAAAAGGACTAAGAACTTAAAAAGAATTGGGATGAGACAAAAATAAAGACTGTTAGAATTAATTATAATCAGAAATATATAAAAATTCTGAGATTTTAAAATAAATCTGCGAAAGTGAAAACTCAATGTCTCGGATTCTGGCGGAAGTCTACAATCACATCTATTTTTTAGGTATTAAGATAGATAGATAGATAAACTCTTTATTATTCACACCATAAATTATCTACAAACAAAAGGATTATAGCACCTAAAACTAGTGCGACAACTGGCGGCCTTATCGCTAAGAGCGATCAACCCTATTAAGAAGATATTAAGAAAAAACTATGTGGTCTAACTTCGCTATATTTTTCCTGTCTAGTACACGTTACCTCATCTTCTTGAATTTCCCGGTAAAGACATATTTCTCAGAATGTTTATTTTCTAAGAATTGTAGAAGTAATATTACCTAGCGTCATGCCAAATTTCAGACCGCTAGCTTTTATATTTTCTGAAATAACTGGCTGTAACATGCAGACAGACAGAAGAAGGTTTCAAACCCTAAAAACCCCTAATAAAAAGATGGGATAAGAAAAAAAATATGTAAATAAATTGTAATAAAAAAAATATAATAATATTAAAAAAAAGATGACGTATGTGCCGTTACCTCGATGAGGCGTTACCTCGCTCTGAGTGAAATTGTGATTTCCTATATTCTATTATATTTTCCTATTTGTCAATTACTTTTGTACCTTACTTAAATAAAATTAAAATTTTCTTTTGAAAAATGAAACCATTCTATCAGTATTTTCTTATGACGTTGTCACGTTGAACTATCGTCAGTAAACCGACTTTACAGACAACCGATTTTTTTAAATTAACTAGGCCTAAAAATTGTCCATAGAATGCGGTACAGTGACACCAGACGGCGCGCAGCTGGTGCTGGGCGGCGAGTCGGCCAAGCGCGGAGAAGTGCCGTGGCACGCCGGCATCTACACCAGGACGAGGCAGCCCTACATGCAGATCTGCGGGGGCTCACTCATCAGCACCAGCGTTATTATATCAGGTAAAAGCTTTATGGCCAAGCGCGAAAAGTTTTTTATTAGCTTCACTTGTATGTTTGGAACTGACTCCTTTTTTTGTTTGGTTTTACAAAATGTGTTTTTACACGCTTTTATTAGCTTCACTTGTATGTTTGTTTGTATGTTTGTAACCGACTCCTTTGGGCGCGATTTTGACCCAATTTAAGCGTGTTTTTAGTTTTTTTTTTTACTGTTACCTAGTTGTTCCAAGCTAGTTTATTAGATAGGTACACAGTTTTTGCCACTTACAAAAATTTATAAAAAGTTGCGTCTTACATCCGTGGATACTATGTAGATTTGATGTGAATGTTCCATTCCATAAGGCGGGTCTACGCTAGACGAACCGAGCACGAGCGAAGCACAAGCCGAACACAATTCGTCTAGTCTAGTGTGGACCAACTTACAAGCCTCGAACGAGCGCGCTGCGAGCATTTTGTTCGTGCTCGGCTGCGTTCCGCCTGTTGTCGGTTTTTTGACAAACACAAAGGGATTTGCTTCGCGAACCGCGCAAAGAGCCGCGAACTCACTGCGGAAAACTACGTTCGAGAACAGTGATCGTTGTAGGTTCGTTGTACGTCCACACTTGACGCCGCGAACGACGAAGCCGAGAACGGCTCCGCTTGTGCTTCGCTCGTGCTCGGTTCGTCTAGCGTAGACCACCCGCCTATAGAATATCGTCAATGACACACGACAAAATGTGTCGCCTCCGGTGTTCGAGTATCCATAGGCGACGGCGATTGCTTTTCGTCAGGCGGCCCGTTTGCTTGTTTGTCACCTATATTATAAAAAAAATGTTCACAAAAATGTCATTTAACTTTGAGAAAACTTCATTTGTAAGGCCCTCATGTTTTGTGCTAAAAAGATGATCGCGTTTCTCACTTTATAAAAAATGTTTCCAGCTGCCCATTGCTTCTGGAGCAACGTCAACGGTCGCCAGGCAGCGACGGACTACGCTGTGGCGGTCGGCAAGATATACCGGCCTTGGAACAACGCGATCGAAGCGGAGCAGATGCAGCGCTCTGATGTGAGTCATTTTGTTAGCCCACGACGCAAAAACGACGGGGAAATAGGTATAAGTTTTACTTATATTAAGTAATTAGTTTCAACCGCTGTTTTTTTTTACTTTTTAACCTTACCTGTATTAGAGCAAACAAAACAAAAAAAAAACCAACAAAACAGACCAAAAAGGTCGGACCAATTTCTAAACACACCTAAGTATAAATATTTGACAACCAAGTGACACTATTTTTTATTTCTAAAAAGACAAAAGAGTTCGGACATCCCGAGTTTACCGTACCGATAGGACGAACTTCAAATGTTTCACAGGTAGGAACAGTTTGTATTGGAAAATTAAAATGTTGATTTTAGTATTTTTCTTGACTTATTATTCATGTTTCTTTACACCTTCCCTGAACTTTCACAAATAGTTCAAGATCAAAATAAGCAAAATCGGTCCAACCCGAGTTTTAGCCAGACAAACGAAGAGCGATTCATTTTTAACCGTCTTCAAAAAAGGAGAAGGTTATCAATTCGACTGTAAGTTTTTTTTTTTTTTTATGTTTCTTACCTCATAACTTTACACTGGGTGAATCGATTTTGATGATTCTTTTTTTATTAGAAAGCTGACGCTTCCCATTTGGTCCCATTTCAATTTAGTCCAGTTCTGATAATGGTATCCATGAGAAAACCTAAGTCTTAAATTCGCATTAAGTACGTGCGTGAGAAATAGATGAATAACTCAATAGGTAGTCGGTCTTTTGAAGTCGGTTTTTGTTTTTTGTTTTGTAAAAATAATGTTCTTGTTTAAATACAAGAAGAAGAAGATTAAATGTCATTCCCATACATTGTCTTAGTTTTTTAAAGCGTTTCGATCACAGAATTGCAACTTGGTTAGCGAAGCACATTTCACAAGCGACCGATCACAGAGTTGACCTGTTGGAAGTCCACGCTTCGGTTCATTGCATCAGCCGGCATTGACTTAATTTAGTAGCAATCGGACTCAATTAGAAGGCTTTTTAAGACAGATCAAAATTTTCTAAAATTACTGACGTCCTTGTCTAATAGATTGCAATGATAAAGACAGATATATTTTTACAGAACCCGGCGATAAATGTTGCACATCGACCTTTGGAAAGGGACAATCGGCTAATTTCGGCTTCGTAGAGCGTTATCACTGTCGCACACTACCTATGTGACGTTTTGTCAGTCGTTGTATTTCGTGCGACAGAGATAACGCTCTACGAAGGCCCATTTTTAATTGTAATTCTTTTATAAATCATGAAACCTCTTTGCCACAGTTTTCTTTTTTTTAAGTCATCCGATCGCAGCTAACGTAATTGGCTTTATTTAGCTTGTCCTGTTTGCAACTGATATATGAACCACTTCCCGATGTCCGATTGAGCTGAAATTTGGTATACCTACCTGTGTTGCTCCGATGACAATGCAAGAAAAGCTTGTTCCAAACCTAATAATTTTTATATTGTTACCAGCGGCCCGTCCCGGCTTCGCACGGGTAGACATTCATTTTTTTAAACATTTTGGGATAAATGTAGAGTAAATGTAAGCGGGAAATAGGTAAATTTTTTTTTTATTTCTATATAAATTTATTTTAAAATTTTTATCTAATAAACCTATTTTTGTTCTCAAACTTCTCAATAAATTTTCTAACTCTTGGCGAAATTTTTTTTTTCTTTCATAAGATCCTTCTCCTGACAATATAACAAACACAACAAAAAGAATTATTTATTTAACTTTACTTATTAATTTTTATTCAATTGTGTTAATTTTCCAGGTGAAAGAGATCCACCTACCCGTGCGTTTCCAAGGCAGCGAGGCTAACTACCAAGACGACATCGCGGTGGTCATCGCCAGCGTCGCCTTCGAGTTCAAGACTCACATCCGGCCGGTGTGCATGGACTTCGACATCAACTTCGAAAGGCGGCAACTGCAGCCGGGGAAGAAGGGGAAGGTGAGAAAACTCGGAAAAAACTCATAATATATGCAACCTTTAATTCTCCCACTGCTGAGATACAGGTCTACCCTCGAAGGGTGATTAGGCCGTATTCCACCACGCTGACCAAGTGCGGGGTGCTGGAATTCACATACGACATCGAATTTCTTCACCGGACGTATGCAGGTTATAAAAATTCGAAATTCTTTATTTGTTACTGTTACAAACATAGACTAGAAAACTTCTACAAACTGGACGAACGTTTTATCACAAAATACCAGGAGCATTTTATGAATTCTCCATAATATACAGGGTTAGAAATAAAGCGTATGCTAAACTGAAAAGGGCTCATAGTAATCATCATAATGAACAACTTTTACTATGGGATCAGAATAGAATAGTTTATTGGCCTAACTGCTTTTGTTACATTAGGCACGTCAATATTCCAAAAAAATATCGTGTAAGAAATAATAGCAAAAACAATTAATAAAAATAATAATATTTAACCCCAAAATAATGAGGAATGAGAACCCTTTTCGGCTCTGCATACCCTTTCTTTAAAACTCCGGACGACTACAACACGACGAAACTCCTAGTAAAGTAAAGTAAAGTGGCTGATTTGCCCCCTCCTCCCTTGAATGCAATTCTGAATCCGCGCCAAACTTCACTCGGTTAACCAAAGTTTCACCCACAGGTTGCCGGTTGGGGTCTCACAGCCGAGAACGGCAACGCTTCTCAAGTGCTTAAAGTGATAGAGCTGCCCTACATCAGTGTGGAAACTTGCATCACAGAGTCACCCGCCGGATTCCGCGAGTACATCACTAGCGATAAGATATGCGCGGGTGTGAGAGACGGTACGTACTCTTGAAAGTTTTTTTGATAAGAATGGCTTGTATGCCAACCTCTGTGCTCGCTTTTAGCTTATGGAAACTATTTAGTATGCCTATTGCTAAAGCTAAAGAGGTTATTCGCTAATAACCTCTTTTTGAAACAGACCTCTTTTCATAATACTCGCCCAGTTGACATTGGCTAAATAAGTACCTACGCTAGACGTGTAAAGCAAAAAAAAAACAAAAACAACTCACAGTGCTGCCATGTTATAAATTTTTCCACATTTTATTTCCAGCTGGAATGGCACTGTGCAAAGGTGACAGCGGTGGCGGTTTGGCGTTTCCAGAATCGGACAAAGGTACACCAAGATACTACCTCCGAGGTGTGGTCTCCACCGCACCCAACAACGAAAACCTCTGCAACGCAAACACTTATACGAGCTTCACACAAGTGCTGAAACATGAACACTTCATAAAACAGTTTTGGGGGACTAATTTGTGATAAATTAAGGATCTCTTACTGTAGTTATATTATGTACCTCTTTTATGCCAGACTGAAATTATGAGAATGAGAGCAAACTATGAACAAAATGAAATGTATAATTATGTAGCTACGTATGTTCAATAAAATGATTGTTTTAATATGTTTTATGTATAAGTAAGATTCCAATGTTAATCACGTTACAGCCACATCATTCTTCTGAAAATCCTCCCGAAATGACTAAAAAACAGGCACAAGCAAATTTAGTCATAATCCTCCACGGCCATTGAGACTTTCTGTATTAACAAGTCATAAGGAGGACAAATTGCCTGATCTTTATGGACCATCAGTAGTTAGATATGCATTTAGGTTAATGATGGTGCTATTTAAATTGTTAAGTACAATCTTTATGAAGGAACGAACAAATAAAAAGTTTTAACTATGAGTGCTTTTGTATTCTAAATCAGTGGTATTTTTGTACAAAAATGTTATTGCCAGATGCTCATATTGCTCATGGTTGTGAATTTATGGTTAAAAATGAAATACAATTACCTTGTTAGTTAATAACCTACTTTGTTTTTCTTATAACATAAAAATCATATTTTTACAACTTATATAAATGTTTTGTATTTATATGACCAAGGCAGATGGCACAACTTTAGAAAGACCTGTAGCCAGCAGGTGAAAGAGAAAAGACTGTGGATAATAATAATTTATATGATCAGATAAAAGTTGTTTATTGTTTGGATTAGCAAATTTCCGCTACCTTTAGGAGCCACAATTAATTAGTAATGTATTTTTGATATTATACAATTGGTGTATGAATAATTTGCATGCAACGTTCAAAATGGCCAAGTAATATTATGAATAATAATTAATTAAAAAAAAATATTACACCATAGGCATTTTATTTACTTGTATGAATGAATGAATGATGAATGGCAATAGTTAAAAACAGTTATACTCATATGTACATCACTATTATTAAATGGTCAGTTTTTACTCGGTTTTTAAATTAGATAAAACGAAATTGGTTAAGATATTTTTATGACATCCGAATAACCATTACAAAGCCAAAATCGAGACGTTGACATCTCATTTACTTTATTATAAATACCCGGAAACATTTCCAGCAACATCACAATAGTCGTGCTTTTTCTTGTTTTTTTTTTTTATTTGAGTTTTTTTCTATAATAGGGGAGAATGCAATGTCACAAAACTGACAACATTTTTTTTAACTTCTTTTTTTTTATTTGACATTGACAACTTAGCGCCTATCATTCTATTTCATGTGTCAATGTCAGATGCTTGTGTTTTGTTGCAGCTGTCAAATGTCGGTACTCCGACTCGATCTGTAGAAAGATCTGTTTTTATTTTAACGAAAAACAAATTTATGAAACTATGTGAAGAAATGTGTCAACAAAATGGAGCAAAAGAGTGAGACTGCAATCGAAAATCCACCGGAGCCGAAAAGAAGGCATTTCTCCAAGAAGAAACTTTTAAAGTTCATCACAATCGTTGTACTCGGTAAATATTTGTTCAACACAAGAAATGTTTTTATATCTGTAAAATCAACATCTAACACGAATACAATATGCAAAACAACTGAAGAAATAGCCAAACCATGTTTACGTACAGATTTCCGATTCCTAAGTAACGTTCAAGAGATTTTTGATTTCAATTTACCTACCTACCAGTTCACGAGTAGATAAACCTTGAAACAATCTTTTATCGCTCTTGTTGTTATCGTTGACGGACGAGGCATTAGATCACGACGCACTTGATATTTGATTGACGGAGAGGTCAATCCAGGGCCGCGCCGACCCCCGACAGCGCCTTTGTGCGAAACTTATTAAGCGCCTCTTTTTTTTACGAATTTTCATGTTTCAATGAAGCTTGTACAATAAGTTAGTTGTCCTTGTCTTGGTGTGTTCCATGGCATCCGACACAGTGACACAGGCCATCCTAGTGCAGAGCTATGAGTGTGAAATATTATTTATTATACCTACATACTATATATACTACTTTAGGTGGCCTAAAGTCTCACATACTAGCCACTCGGTCTATACCAGGTGTGGCGTACCTAGGGGCGTAGCTACCGCCGTATCTGCCGTATCAATTATACGGGGCCCCCGGGCCACGGGGGCCCCGACGTGAGTAAGCAAAAATTAATATAAACTTCCCAATTTTTTTTTCTGAAATGACATCTGTCAAAAAAAGTAATTTCTTTTTTCCCGAGTAAAGCGTGCGTTCAAAAGTTGACAACACCCTACATCGGTTATTGCGACCAAAAAAAGGCAAGGAGAGTGTATATTTAATTTGAATTGCTTGTTAAAATTTTGGAAAAAGTGACAGATAGATAATTATGACGAATAAATATTTCTTATAATTTTATTTATTTTTTCTATTGTGAGAAATCTTTACCCTTCAAAAGGGCCCCTAAACAAATTTTTATACGGGGCCCCGCCAAGGCATGCTACGCCACTGGGCGTACCTTTATGAACCAACATGCCAATTTTTCTAAAGAAACATTTAATGAGGCTTTAGACATACTTAACACTTTGACTGCGGCTAAATAATCACATGCGCTTGCCTGAAGTGCGGCTAATAGTCAAATGCATTGTGTTTTACGCCTGGCGTGTGTAGCCGCATTCGCGTCGCACAAAGGAAACGCAAGGTATGTGTTGTCCGCAGTCATAGTGTTAAATAATTTTGCTTAGTAATAATTGTGTGGTGGCATACCTACAATACAACAAGCCGTGGTAGCTCAGCGGAAGAACAGCCGCTTCGCATTCTTGAGGTGGCGGGTTCAAACCCCGACTCGTACCAATGAGTTCTTTGGGACTTACGTACGAATTTACATACCACTGGCTTTTCGGTGAAGGAAAACATCGTGAGGAAACCTGCATACGTTTGGAGAAGAAATTCAATGGTGTATGTGAATCCACCAACCCGCACTTGGCCAGCGTGGTGGAATACGGCCTAATCACCCTTCGAGGGTAGACCTGTATCCCAGCAGTGGGAGGATTAAAGGTTGCATATGTACCTACAATATTTTCTTGTGTGCCATTGGTTCATCTTCCCTGTTCTAGACTGTCCCGTCTCATCAAACTGTTAACAACCGAGTACTCAGCCGAAGGCACTGTCTCGCCACTGTACTTGTTACGTATAATCAACCCATTAAATGTCCACAGCTGCATCAGTCGGCTTCATCCACTACAGATACGTCTCCGAGTTGTTCGAGAATGACAGAAACTTCTCATATCTCTCGGAGTTGGAGCGGGAGATGTCGTTCCAGACGGAGATGGGGTTCTACTACTCGTATTACAAGACTATCGTTCAGGTAGTATAAATTGTTGGCTAAAACTATATAGGGTTATGAATAACCCTAGCATACCCTTTATGAATAACCCTGTAGTTTAGATAATATAAATCGTCGGCTAAGACTAGTTCAGGTAATATTATGAGGAAACCTGCATACGTCCGGAGAAGAAATTCAATGGTGTATGTGAAGCCAGCAACCCACTGATGCAAAAAAGTGTATTTTGTATGGCTCCAATAATATACACTAAAATTCCCAAAGACATCAGATATCTGAATATCGGAATGTTTAAAAATAAACTAAAGACCATATTAGCACAAAAATGTTACTACGAAATCTCGGAATTCCTTATTGACAAGAATTTTTTGACATTTAATGATATTGAATAAAGATTGACTGTAATAATAATAATAATTTACATTGGGAATAATAATTGACATTTTTGTTCTAATTTTATAATTTTATTATTTTAATATTAGCTATTGACATGTTATTATTTTAATTTTTATTATTATATAATCATCGATTTACTAATCTTACTAATATTTGTACGCCACACGTGGCAAGAACATGAGCATCTTATTTTTATAACACATCGTATGCAACTTTGTTATTTGTATACTACCATGTTCTGACGAATAAATATCTGAATCTGAAACCCGCACTTGGCCAGCGTGGTGGAATACGGCCTAATCACCCTTCGAGGGTAGACCTGTATCCCAGCAGTGGGAGGATTAAAGGTTGAATATAATGATGATGATATCATCAGCTTAGTGCAAAGTCACTAGCTGTTTTACTTAAAAAAACTATTATGGTTTTGAAATTATTTATTTTTTCATAAACACGGGGAATACTCACGGTTTATTGAGTCAGATACTCTGAATAGTCCCGATCACATTCGGTGATCTTTTTCTAGGAGTGATTGCTTGATATTAGCTAGTTTTAAAAAACATTTTTGAAAATCTGTTTATTTAAAATTATTTTTTTATTACAGGAGAAACCATTCACGTCAGGGATCACAAAGCTGATGTATGATAAACTGGTGGAGCATCCGACAGAAGTTAACGCGTTTAACAGGTTCAATATACTTCCAGAGGTACGTAAAACAGTAGAGAACAACCTATAAAATATTATGAGGAAAGGATATAACCCGGTCACAATATCTGTGCACCTCGCTGGAATGCGTATAGCCTTATATAGTCGCACTGTCGCACCGGAGAGTGCGCGGAGAGGTGACAGGGGAAGCGGGAGAGGCTCCCGCTTCCCCTGTCACTGTCACCTCTGTCCTGACCGGGTTGTACGTTCCGTATAAAAATGTCAATGACATTCAACAAAATGTTTGGGGCAGCTGATTTTTTTTTGCGAATTCTGTATTGGTCCCGTAATAAAGGTTGTTCATTATAATGATAGCCCTATAGCCCTTTTCCGGCTTAGTATATGCTTTCCCTATAACCCTGTAGTCAGTTTACTAAATCCATTCTTTCGTGTTTTTTTTTAATTAAAAGTATCCTATGTTACTTCTAATACCTCGTATGAGTTTAATGATGATTGGTTCAGTAGTTTTCGCGTGAAACCGTAACAAACAAACTTACATTCACATTTTTATAATATTAGTAGGGATTATATTATTAGCGTAGATCAACATTTTGTATACTATTTATACATATAGTTTTTATCTGGAAAAACATAAGTACCGCGGGGCTTAATAAATAAAAAAATATTTTGTCAATTTCAGGTAATAATAGGCGGTATTTACTGCTATTTCGAGCCAATATTGAACACCACCACCTACCGTCAATGCCACACAGTCGACCGGGGCGAAGACCTAACGCCCGTCGAAAGCTGCGTGGGGCTCGGCCAGCCGATAATGTTCTATTTGGAGGCGGTCTGGGTGCTGGCGGGGATAAATGTGGCTGCGCTGTTTTTGCACGCCGCCGCTTTGAGGTTAGTTCGCGTGGTTGGATAAGAGATGGCGCTTTTATCAATTTTTGGGAAAGGGATTGTGGTTGAGTGTGTTTTAGTACTAGAAAATAGCTCTGTCCTTGTGTATATTTTTGTATTTGAAGCTAATAACCAAAACACAAAGTTAAAAGTTGTGTAAAGGCAAGATTTTAAATGCTTATTTTTTATCATTATTTATTTAATTCATTGAATATTTATTCTATAGTCAAATGTCAAAATAAAACAAAAAACAAAAATCCTATCATAAAGTGTTAGTTAAACGGATGGTGCTTTACTCTAAATTTTAAACTAAGTTTTAGACATCTAGGTATATTTGCCATACTGTATAGCCCATACTTTCATAATGATTTTGAGGTTTAAGTTCTATCTAACCAGTTTTAAACTAAATTTTCAGCGAAACCCTCTTCGGCGGGCTTTTTGCCGTTCTCCAATACTTCACGAATCACGCCGAATGCACCCGAGTTCAGTGGGCACCGAACGAGAGAGAGAACATGGCAGCGCCTCTCCTCTTACTACAGGCGTGGCTTGTTAGCTTACAACTTCGGGGAAAGGGAGCGAACCACGGGATTCAACTGCAGGTGTGTATACTGAACGAAGTTGTGAACGAATGAACGAGATCAAACCATGAGTTTCAATTGCATGTACCTATGTATACTAAACGAAGTTGTGAACGGATGAACGAGATCAAACCCTGCGTTTCAACTGCAGATGTATATACTGAGCGAAGGTGTGAACGAATGGACATTGTGGTGAATGAACGAGAAGGTATTTTGAACATGGCAGTCCGTCTCCTATTACTACAGGCGTGGCTTGTGAGCTTACAACTTCGGGGAAAGGGAGCGAACCAGTGAACGAATAATCAATGATTAAATTAGGGAAACAAATAATCAAATGAGTTTAACGAATGATCAAATGATTAAATGACTCAAACGAATTATTAAATGAGTGAGCTAAACGAATAACTGAATGTGTAAGTAAACAAATAAATAAATTAGTAAACGAATAATTATATAGCTTAAACAAATGTATGATCGAGTGAAATAAATGAATGAGTAAACGAATGTATGAACGAGAGAACTAAGAATGAATGAGTGAACATATAACTAATCGATCTTTTCCTTTGTTTCAGATATCGATCTTTATCGTCAACTGCATGTGCCTACTCTTCTGGCAGTTCTCACAGTTTATATTCCTCACGCAAACCGCCATCTTCTTCGTAATGGAACAACTAAAGATCATCGACTTGAAATCTCTATGCATGCTGTTGCATTCGCACTTCTGCGGCTTGCATATGGCCGTCTTACTCTTACAAGGAAATGATATGTTAAAATCGTCTTTATACGCTTCGTTTTTTATCGTGGTTTCGGCGTACTGTCTGTTCTTTAGTTCCTTGAGGGTTAAGGTCGAAAATCGCTTGGATTTGTTCGTTGAGATGTGGCTCGTTTTACTTAGGATAGGTATAGTGATTTGTGCTTCTTTGTATTTGAAGAAAGTCGTCAGTGATATTTTCGATGTCCAAGATGATTCGCATATTTGGGACATTTTGTACGCGAAATTTAGTAGCTATAGAAATTTTCACGTTTTGCTATATATTTGTTCGGATGTTTTCGATTTTTTGCCTTGGAGTTCGGTGAAAAAATTGTTTTTTTCGCAGTTGTTACCTTTAGTTATTTTGAGTGTTGCCCTTGTTTGCAATTATTGGATAGCTAATGCACTATATGGATATAGAAAGGATATGAGTGAGATGAACGATAAAAATAACGAGTTAGACAAAGAGGGGAGTGAGAAGAGCGAGACGGAAGATAAAAGTAAAGAGCAAGACAAAGATAGCAGTAGCAAGTCGGACGACGAAGACAGTGGTATAGAGAACATATCGGAAACGGTCAGAAAGAGACGTAAGAACGATTTGGACGCGTTAGACAAGGACGTAAAAACGCAAGCGAGCATAGAGAAGACCAATGATAGACTGTTGTGTTTTTTAAAGAATCTGACCATAGAGCCGGCTATTTTCTATAATATATCACAGATGGTTGTCTATGGTGTCATGGCGGCGTTGATAATGAGACTCAAATTGTTGTTTGTGCCGCAAATGTGTGTGGTATCAGGGCTGGTGTTGAATAAAACGTATTACAGGTAAGGAATCATAGCTCTTCTTTTTTAACCGACTTCAAAAAAGGAGGTTATCAATTCGCCTTTTTTTTATGTTTGTTACCTCATAACTTTTGACTGGGTGAATCGATTTTGATGATTCTTTTTTTATTAGAAAGCTGACGCTTCCCATTTAGTCCCATTTCAATTTAGTCCAGTTCTGATAATGGTATCCATGAGAAAACCAAATAAGTCATAAATTTGCATTAAGTACGTGCGCGACAAATAGATGAATAACTCAATAGTCGGTCTTTTGAAGTCGGTTTTTGTTTTTGTGACGAGACGAGCAAATCGCTCGCCTGATGTTAAACGTCACGTTTGCCCATAACAGGTCTGCGTCACACAGAATTTTGAATTAGAATTCAAGCCCCTGCGCGGCACAGCACTGCGCTCGTCACCCTGAGATATAAGATGTTTAATCTCCTATTTGCTCTGAAATTTTGCCAAAAAAACAATGCTGCTAAAACAAAACATAGCTAAGATCTCTCCAGACTAAATCACCTTTCAAACACAAAATCAAAAAGTTAAACTTAAAACACCCCTTCGTTTTTGACACAAATTGACATTTGTATATTTATATTTTTAACACGTTGACTGCGGCTAATAATCACATGCGCTTCCCTTAACACTTTGACTGCGGAAAACGCATACCTTGTGTTTTCCTTTGTGCGACGCGAGTGCGGCTGCACACGCCAGACGCGTAAAACAACGCATGTGATTATTAGCCGCAGTCAAAGTGTTAAGTGCGGCTAATAGTCAAATGCATTGTGTTTTACGCGCCTGGCGTGTGTAGCCACATTCGCGTCGCACAAAGGAAAACACAAGATATGTGTTTTCCGCAGTCAAAGTGTTAAAAATATAAATCAAATGTCAAGTTATTCCCCTATACTCTGGGACCTGACGTCGCTTTCATTAATGTAATAATTGTTGTATCTATTTCCAGATTTTCAAATTCGCACATGAAGTATGTTTCGTTGTTCTGGATAGTTTGCATCATACCCGTTCTGCATCAGCTGGACAAAAACATCGCTGACGAGCTGTCTACAATTGGTGAGTGCCAACTTTCACAATCTCTCAAAGGTTGCCTACAAAAGACCGCTGTTAGCGACAATACCGCTGTTTAATATTTCTATACTAGTTGAGTACCGGGCGGTTTCATCCGCTGTTTTTTTTTTTACTTTTAAACCTGCCCAAAACTTGTACAAATATTTCAAGATCAAAATTGTCGAAATCGGTCCAGCCGTTCACGAGCCAAACGAACCGCGATTAATTTTTAAATTTAAAATGTTTTACATATCGTTCTCTAAATTTAATGCCAAACTGGGTGTAAATAATATAGAATAGTTTAAAAAACTAAAAAACACGCATTGTCATCGCTCTTTGACAAACGCGGCACGTAGCAGAATATGTACCAGTACCCGTGGGGAACCACAGCTTAGCCAGCAGTAGTCACAGAATTCGCGTACCGAGTCACAGCTTAGCTTACAGTAATCGTAGAAATCGCGTTCGGAGCAAAATTTTTTTAATTTATTTATAAGTATATTTTTTTTATTTTTGGTATAATAATTTATTGTCATCGATCCTCGATATATCTACAAAGTTTGAACGAAATCCGGCCGTTTAAAGTGGGTCAAAATCGCGCCTAAAGGAGTCGGTTACAAACATACAGGTGAAGCTAATATAAGCGTGTTAAAAACCAGCCCCCCTAGCCAAGTTACAATTATTATTCCATAATCGCAAATACTACATACAGAAAACAAAGATAATAAATGGGAATGACATTACATACTGTCATAGAATAAACCGTCGGCTTACTGCAAGATGTGATTAATGCAAAATAAGTGCTAGGGGCGACGCCATTTCAAGCGCATCACGTTTGTAATTCCTTGAAAAAGATCACCGAAATTGATTGAAACTAGTTGGAGCATCAGACTCAATAAAATGTGAGCATTCCCGTGTTAATTATGATCAAAACAGTGTCAGTTTCAGTTATTCACTTCTTGCACTAAGTCGACGATATGTTTCTTCGAGTAGTTTTAGAAATGTCAATCCCATACATTTTCCTAGTTTTCTATATCTTTTCAACCGACTTCAAAAAAGGAGGAGGTTATCAATTCGACTGTATGTTTTTTTTTTTTTTTTTTTTTTTTTTTATGTTTGTTACCTCATAACTTTTGACTGGGTGAATCGATTTTGATGATTCTTTTTTTATTAGAAAGCTGACGCTTCCCATTTGGTCCCATTTCAATTTAGTCCAGTTCTGATAATGGTATCCATGAGAAAACCATATAAGTCTTAAATTTTCATTAAGTACGTGCGCGACAAATAGATGAATAACTCAATAGTCGGTCTCTTGAAGTCGGTTTTTGTTTTTTGTTTTGTAAAATAATGTTCTTGTCGTTTATAGAATTGCTACTCTGCTAAGGGGGCTGGTGTCTTGGGAGCTTCTTGACATAATTCTTAAATTAATTGTTGTTCTTCGCTAACCCTCTCGTTGATTATACTATTTTGTCGTTCCAGGGGAATTCAGCGACGTCCACAAAGAACAGCTCCTGACGTGGGTGTCTCGCGAGACGTCCGCCAGCGCCGTGTTCGCGGGCTCCATGCCGCTGCTGGCCAGCGTGCTGCTCGCGACGAGGCGGGCCGTGGTGGCGCACCCGCACTACGAGACCAGGGGGGCCAGGTGGGTAGCGGGGCCAGCAAGGGCGTCGCCAGCTTATGACTAATGGGGGGGCAATGGGGCAATATTATGGAGGATAAAAAAAATAAACGCCGAGAGCATAAAGCGTTACACTTTGGAAGTCTTTGCCTCGATGACGATTGTAATAAGAACACGGTTCTAATATCAATGTATAAAACTTCACAAGCCCTCGACAGCACAATAGAGTCGGGACAATTTAGACATTGGAGGGTACAGTAATTTCCACCCAGCTGAAAATTGGTAGGATTGTTTGAAACACCATCATAAATGAAATCTAAAAAGTCACCATCGATCCGATACGTGCAAAAAATCTTACTCCGGGTAGAAGGTCACCAAAATGGGTTTTTCGCGATTTTCTCAAAAACAAATTAAGCTACTAGGAAACTGTTCAAGACAAGTATGTTCTCTATAACATTCCCTACAGTATTGCTTTTAAATGTATGTTGGTAGGACTCATGGTTTTGAGATATGTTGATATTCATTTCAGACCAGGCCAAAAAGATGACAATTTCTCTTAACGAAGCCTCGGTTAGCAGTAGATCATATCACAAGTTTGTAAATGAGTTTTCCTCAAGTTTTCAACATCGCTAAATCCGACAATCTCAAGAAACACTTTGAAAAATGACTCTTTGTGGCTCAAATCGGATAAATGATGATGATGGCTGACGAAAAATTTTACCTCTCGTATCTCGGAAACGGTAGAAGGATATAGAGGGGTACACCCGACTTTTGAAATGTAGATCAAATTTTTGGGGAAATGATAAAAAAATATAGTCGCCATCGCCATACAAAAAAGTTTGACAGTCATACAAATAAAAAAAAAAGGAAATGCTCACAGCTATGGAACCGCTGTAGATGGATGGAATGTACTTGAAGAAATATTATAGAGGTTCATAACGACAATCGAGATTCAGAAACAAAAATCCAAGATGGCGTATTTCATGTTTTCGTCAAATTCCAGTGGATCTTCCAGTGATCCTATGAGGGTGATATTTTGGATCTGGATCTACATATTATTACACTGTTTAATGGTCTTGCGTTTTGGCAAATCTGATGATCGTGATGAAAATGGCGGCGATTTTTAAAACGGATGTCTAAATCTTAATGTTATTCTGAATATTTCAATATTTTCTTTACAATTTACATTAAACCTTGTGAATTTATTAACGTTTTGTCATGCGATGCGGAATTTATTAATAGGTAAGGAAGTGAATTGCTCGCACTTTGGTCGCTTTGCGGCTAGCTACATTTGATCTCTAGGGGGGGGCAACTGCCCCCCCCTGCCCCCCCTTGGCGACGCCCTTGGGGGCCAGTGTAGCGGGGGCCAGGTGGGGAGCGGGGCCAGTGTAGCGGGGGCCAGGTGGGGAGCGGGGCCAGTGTAGCGGGGGCCTGGTGGGGAGCGGGGCCAGTGTAGCGGGGGCCAGGTGGGGAGCGGGGCCAGTGTAGCGGGGGCCAGGTGGGGAGCGGGGCCAGTGTAGCGGGGGCCAGGTGGGTAGCGGGGCCAGGTGGGGAGCGGGGCCAGTGTAGCGGGGGCCAGGTGGGTAGCGGGGCCAGTGTAGCGGGGGCCAGGTGGGTAGCGGGGCCAGGTGGGGAGCGGGGCCAGTGTAGCGGGGGCCAGGTGGGTAGCGGGGCAGTGTAGCGGGGGCAGTGTAGCGGGGGTCAGGGTAGTGGAGGCTGAGCAGTTAGCGGGAGGCCAGTGTAGCGGGGGCCAGTGTAGCGAGGGCCAGTAAAGCGGAGGCCGGATGACTAGCGGGGGCTAGTGTAGCAGGGGCCAGTGTAAATGTAGCGAAGCCAGGTAACTGTAGCAGGGGCTAGAACTGTAGCGGAGACTGGGTAACTGTAGCGATGACCAGTGTAGTGGGGGGGCGTGGGGGCCAAGAAACTGAAGCGAGGGCCGAGTAAATAGCGCGGCGTCGAAACTGATTTGAGATTCAAACCGCAAGATGTCCTTAATGGCAGCATTTTAGATTTTAAGTTATAAGGCCCATAAATTACACTACTCCATTCAAAAGTAGTCTCGAAGAAATCGCTAATTAATCTTAATTTCTTTCTTGTAATTTGTTTGGTGTGCAATTAAGCCATATTCTATTCCACCCTAATACTACACAAGAAATATAGAATTTGGTGTGAAGTTATTCTACTCTACTATTAGTCTGTTAGTATAGAATCCTGGTGGTATGTAAATTCGTACATAAGTCCCAAAGAACTCATTGGTACGAGTCGGGGTTTGAACCCGCCACCTCAAAAATGCAAAGCAGCTGTTGTCCCACTGAGCTACCAGGCTTTTTCGGTGAAGGAAAACATCGTGAGGAAACCTGCAAACGTCCGGAGAAGAAATTAAAAAAAACGTATGTAAATATTGTAAATCCATTAACCCGCACTTAGACAGCGTGGTGGAATACGGCCTAATCACCCTTCGAGGGTAGACCTGTATCCCAGCAGTGGGAGGATTAAAGGTTGCACATGATGATATAATCCAACCTATCTATTCCAGAGAACGTGCCTACTCAGTATACAAGACATACGGGCGGTTCTCGTCTGAAGAACTATACGAGGAGCTGACGAAACTTCGCGTCACGTACCTCATAGTTGAGGAGAAGTATTGCTATGGGAAGAGCAGGTGAGAACAACGGCCTTAGGGCCATTTCAGTATTACGTGAGATTAGTGTCCCTAGCGCCAGTCGAGTATTACGTGAGATTAGTGGCCCTAGAGCCATTCTAGTATTATGTGACACCAGTTGGCCTTAAGGCCATTTAACTATTACGTGAGACCAGGCCCTATTAAGTAATAGGCTTCCCGTTTGACACAAACTTTATTTATTTAAGCAAGGTTTTATTTTACTTGCAATGTTCGCGTCAAATCTTGCAACTAAATTTTGAACTACTTCCCGATGTCCGATTGAGCTGAATTTTGGTATACAACCCGGTCACAATATCTGTGCACCTGACCTTGTGACGTCATATGTCTAAACTTAACAATAAATATTAAAAAACAAAACAACAACAAAGCGAAAATATCTCAAAATTATCGGGACGTGTATCGGCACCGAAGATGCTAACCGTACTGTCGCACCGGGGAGTGCGCGGAGAGGTGACAGGGGAAGCGGGAGAGGCGCCGCATTCCAGCGAGGTGCACAGATATTGTGACCGGGTTATACATGTGTAACTCTAATGACAATGTAATAAAATCTTGCTTTCAAAAATATTTTTTAATTTTCTGAAACTTTTTGTAATTACAAGGTTTTTATTTTTTCGTTTCCAGCAAAGGCTGCTCGTTCGAAGACATCTGGGACGCGGAAGCCCCGGCGCTCCGCGCGCGGCCCGCGCTCTGCCGCGCGCTGCTCCGCACCCGCATCGACCACTTCTACCCCGTGTTCCGGAACCCGCACTATGCTGTGTTCAAACTGCATGATTATAGCGTTAGGTGAGTGAGGGTGGGGAGAGTGAGTGGGTGGGGGAAGGGGTGAGAAGGGAGTGGGGGTGGAAAGAGTGAGTGGGTAGTGGGGGAAGGGGTGAGTAACTAGGGGTGAGAAGGGAGTGGGGGTGGAAAGAGTGAGTGGGTGTGAGGAGGGGGAACAAAGAAATATTTACACAGAGTTATGTTAAGCCAAAAAGCGCTCATAGTACTCATCATTATGAACAACTTTTACGATGGGACCAACCCGAAATGTGCGATAAAAAAATCTACTGTTCCATAGAAAAATGTCAATGACACTTGACAATGTATGGAACAGCTGATTTTTTTTCGCGATTTTTGTGTTGGTTCCATAGTAAAAGTTGCTCGTAATTACGAGTGCTATAAGCCTATTTCGGCTTAGCATACCCTTTCTTTATAACCCTGAATAATGCTAGAACTACACAGCTGATGTATTTGTTATTGCTAGTTAAATAAACGCTTTTATATTATAGTTGTTACAAGCTTTTGCTGTGGTTTTTTGAGTCAAATCTTGTAACTCAATTTTGAACCACTTCCCGATGTCCGATTGAACTGAAATTTGGTATACCTGTGTAACTCCGATGACAATACAATGGAAGTCAAAAATATTTAGTAAAATATAAAATGAAAAGTCCAGTCGTTTAAAGTCAAATAAAATTAAATACACTAAAAATATAATATACTAGCAGCCCGTCCCGGCTTCGCACGGGTGGACATTCATTTTGGGAGGAACGTAGATTAAATGTGTCGTTATGCGGGACATAAGTTTTTTTTTTTAATTACTACACATATTATACTAGAGATATAATTTATTTTACTTTTTTTTTAATTATTTTTATTTTACACAGGTACATGCCCCGAAACTTCGATACCTGACATTTGCTGAGAGCGGACGAAGACTCGCTCCGAAGACACTGAGACTGTCTTGCCTCACATATCTTGTCTGTACTTATTTGGGTACAACACTATCCAAAAATATGTAATTTACGTTTTTAAGCCATTGAGTGACGAGACGAGCAAATCGCTCGGCTGATGTTAAACGTCACGTTTGCCCATAACAGGTCTGAAGACTCGCTCCGACACTGAGACTGTCTTGCCTCATATATCTTATCTGTACTTATTTGGATCCAAAAATATGCAATTTACGTTTTTAAGCCATGGAGTGACGGACCGTCGTCTTGCCTGATGGTAAGCAATGATGCGGTCTACGATGGAGCACGCACCTAGAAGGAACCGATTCACTCGCGACTTGAAGACACCCAAATTATATCTATCGGGAAACACCCACTCTGGCAAAGTATTCCACTCTGGCAATGCAGACAATAAAAGTGGAATCAAAGCGTTTCGTACGAGTATTTGGTATATCTACCATAAAACTATGTCGCTTTTTTGTGCCCTTTGTGGTCCGATAATAGAATGGGCTAGAAGGAATATGGTCATGCAGCCCTCTCGCTCGCCTAATGTTGAACGTCACGTTTGCCCATAACAGGTCTGCGTCACACAGAATTTTGAATTAGAATTCAAGACTGCGCGACACAGCACTGCGCTCGTCACCCTGAGATATAAGATGTTTAATCTATTTGCTCTGAAATTTCTCTGGAAACATTGCCCTTCCAACCGGAACACAGTAATGTTTGCACATTACTGCTTGGCGGTGAAATAACTGGCAAAGGTGTCGTCCATGGTGTCCAAACGCCGTGGTTTAATTTTAGCGCCATCTAGTAATTTAGCTTTGAACTAATCTTGTTTCAATTAGCAATAAAATAATGTTACTAAAAAAGGTAGGTGTCGAAGTGGTCGAAGATATAGAATGCTTGCCTAGAAAGTAACTCGTGCCAAAAGGCCGTGGACCGTAAGTGGATCCGGGCGAGGCAGCTAGTTTCGCTGTGACTTTCTTTTCGTGTAAACAGGGTCATAAGGAAAGGGTATGCTGATTCGAAATAGGCTTATAGTACTCATCATTATGAATATTTTTTACTGTGAGACCTAGCCTGCAATAATGAAAAAATTAGATTTTCCGTAAAAAATGTCAATGACACTCGACAAAGTGTAAAGAACATTTATTTTTAAAATGATTTCAGGGTTGGTCCCACACTAAAAATTGTTCATAATGATGAGTACTATGAGCCCCTTTCAGCTTAGCATGCCCTTTCCATGTAACCCTTAGAGTTGTACTTAGAGAACTATCGATGTCAATATTATTGTTCTCGAATGTTTGTAAGAAAACTATTTTATCGATTTAAGGGAGTCCTTTTATTAAGTAAGAATTAAGGGGAAGGATCCCTGTTAACTTATTATTTCTTTAAATTAATATATTGATTTATCACTTATTTTAAAAGATTTTATTTAACTTGCAATGTATGTAACTATGTTTCGGGTGGAATCTTGCAACTGAATTTTGAACCACTTCCCGATGTCCGATTGAGCTGAAATTTGGTATACCTGTGTAACTCCGATGACAATGCAATAAAAGCCCGTTTTATTTTTTTTTATTTTTTTTAAATTAGGGTGAGGCTCCTAGAAAAACGTGTTATAGTAATTTGCAACTATAGTCACCGCGTTACCAACTGAGTCGTGTAGCCACAAATCATTTCTCTATGTCTATCTCGCTCGCACTTGTGGGTCTTATGGAGCCGCATAGTGATGTGCGTAAGATGGTTATAGGCGCATATCGATAAGAATAAAATCAGATAGAAACATAGTAAATAGTATTGTGGCCCTGATCCCTATTGACGTTTATGGCCCTACGACTCAGTTGGTAACGCGGTGGCTATAGTGCGAAGTAGGGGTAGATCGCTAGTAAAGTAATAAAATAAGTACCTAGGTACATCAGATAAACTTAGCGAAAAGATGGATCACTCCGTTAGATTTAGTTGAAGTCAAGAACTCTATTTTCGCGCGTACGTATTATACTTACAAGACATTGACATATCAATAATTCTCTACTTTGTACACTGTAGAGCTTATGTATTTTAAAACTATTTGACTGTGTAGGTACATAATAGGCCCAAGTTTGAAGGTTTTTAAGACAGATCTAAATTTTCTTAAACTATTGGCATCCTTGTCTAATGGCTTGCAATGATAAAGACAGATATATTTTTAGTTGGTTTAGATCTGTCTTAAAATGCCTTCAAACTTGGGCCTATTGAATGCCCGATGTGGGTAAACTGACAATTTCAACAAATGCACTAACATCTAGCTTATAAATTACAATGTATCAGTTGTTCAATAAATATTTCTGAATCTGAATTTGATGGTATTCATATAATACATGAATGTATTATATTTGTATTTTAGATTAAATGTTTTGTTTCAGTGGTAAATGTTGAACAAAAAAAACTGCAGCTCAAATTTACCGGTTCAAGAACAATTTTAAACTGTACAAATTATCTGCATTTGATTGTCTACGGGGTTATTCATAATGGGTATGCTAAGCCGAAAATGGCTCATAGTACTCATCATTATGAACAACTTTTACTACGGGACCAACCCGAAATTAGCGAAAAAAAACAGCTGTTCTATAGGAAAATGTCAATGACATTCGACAAAATTTATGGAAGAGCTGATTTTTTTTTCGCGAATTTCGGGTTGGTCCCATAGTAAAAGTTGTTCATAATGATGAGTACTATGAGCCCTTTTCGGTATTTAATTTATACCCTGTATTTAACGTGACGTGTAAGAGCCACAAACAAGAGTTGAAGTAGGGCCTGAAAGTAGAGTTTTTGGCTTCACCCAAATCTATATGCTTCATCTTTCTCTCTAGACTTATCTGAGATAGATATCTAATACAATATTAAATTTAAACTAAACCTAGCTTTAACACTTTGACTGCGGAAAACACATACCTGGTGTTTTCCTTTGTGCGACGCGAGTGCGGCTACACACGCCAGGCGCGTAAAACAATACATTTGACTATTAGCCGCACTTAAGGCAAGCGCATGTGATTATTAGCCGCAGTCAAAGTGTTAAAAGAGATGATCTTCAAACAGCTAAACCGATTCGTTATTTCATAGCTAAAAACACTGGAGTCACCAAACAAAAAAAAATCAAAATCGGTTCAGCAGTTTGGGAGCTACGATGCCACACCACGCGGCAAACTAATAACACCTCTCTTTTGCGTCGGTGGTTAAATAGAGCAAATTGAAGTATTAAAGTGTTGTGATTTTGTCTCTAGAAGAATTATTCTTAACTTTCGCTGTAGTTCATTAATATAAAAATAAATATATTATTCTCTTAAATTGCATTTTAATTACAGCCTTTAATTAACACCCTCAGCGCCATGTGTATCGTTTAAGATACACACCGTCAAAACGTTTGTGTATCTTTTTGGATACATACCTCCAATTTGGTTTTAACATTTTATTAGGTAAAAATAAAGCCCTGGCCCAGGCGGGTATCCTGGTAGTTTTGGGGTTGGGATAGGACTTTTAGTTTTTGCTCCAAGAGCTTGGCGCTGATCGTGTTAGCTCAGTGGGAGAACAGCCGCTTCGCTATCTTGAGGTGGCGGGTTCAGAACCCGACTCGTACCAATGAGTTCTTTCGAACCTCTATACGAATTTACATACCACTGGCTTTTCGGTGAACGAAACATCGTGAGGAAACCTGCATACGTCCGGAGAAGAAATTCAATGGCGTATGAATCCACCCCGCACCTGGCCAGTGTGTGGAATACGGCCTAATCACCCTTCGAGGGTAGACCTGTATCCCAGCAGTGGGAATGAATTATATAAGGCCATTTTCTTATTCCAAGCTTTTATTTCACTTGCAAGATATATTATTGAGGTCATATCTTGCAACTGAATTTTGACCCACTTCCCGATGTCCGATTGAGCTGAAATTTGGTATGTATACCTGTGTAACTCCGGTGACAATGTGCAAGTATTTTTTTTAATAATGAGGAGTACTATGGGCAATTTTGGGTTAGCATACCCTTTCCTCATAGCCCTTTAATTATTTATAGTGTGGTCAACTTGAGGTGATGTTAAAAAACTGGTACAACTTTTAAAAAAATATCTTTATTTATCACATAACTTAAACTAAAATTCTCTTAAGCAATTATTCGAATTGGACCCACTCTAAGTGGAATAAGGCACATTATAAAATAACAAAATACATTGTCTTTTATAAACACTACTTAAAAAGTGACATTATAGTAGTTTATGCAACTGTCATATAATGAAGGGTATTAAAACACGAGTGTGTTTATGAAACGAGCGGAGCGAGTTTCATAATAGTAACGAGTGTTTTAATACCTGTGTTATATGCAGTTGCATACACTACTTTATCTACACTAATGCTGTTACATTCTACTTATGTTTCCAATACTTGATAAAATACGTTTATCTTCACTAATAAAAACGTGTATTGTCACAGTGAACTTGGCGCGCAATCAGGAGCGAGCGCGCATGCGCGCGCAGGGCGGCGGAGCGAGCGCGCGCATGCGCGCAGGGCGGCCAATCAGGAGCGAGAGCGCGATGTTATAATGACTCATTACGACATCGATCGACTCATTATAACATCGCTTAAATGTTGTCTGTGCTATAACAGTAGTTATTATAACACCAGTATTGGAAACATAAGTAGAATGTTATAACATTAGTGTAGATAAATATCTTTTTAATATTCTTGGAGGCATTGCTATGAGTATAAAAGTAATTGGACAATGAATAAATTCAAATTGTTAAAATTATTGCAAATCTATACTAATGTAGGGTTATACGGAAAGGGTATGCTAAGTCGAAAGGGACTCAGTATTCATTATGAACAATAAAACAAACCCGTTCCTTATATCCCTGTATATCTATACTAAATCTAATGAGTATAACAATCAACTGCAGATGCGCGTATTAATGTATTTAACACTCTGACTGCGGGAAACACATACCTTGTTTTTCTTTGTGCGACGCGAGTGCAGCTACATACGCCCGACGCGTAAAACAACGCATTTGACTATTAGCCGCACCTAAGGCAAGCGCATGTAATTATTAACCGCAGTCAAAGTGTTAAATATCTGCTCTGGGTCTAAGTATTAATTGTCTTTCTGTGTTCCATGGCATCCAACACAGGTTATCCTAATGGGGAGCCATGAGTGTGAAATGTTGGTAACACTTACTACCCTGCATTATTTTACTATAACACACTTTAAAATGTTTGCATTTATAATTTTATTGTGATGTAATACCAGCCTTTTTGTTGTCTCCTGGGTTACACAGAACAATGGGTTTTATATAAACACTGCTTAAAATGCTCAGACTTCAATAAATGATTTGTTAAGTGTTTAAACTTTTTTAGAACCTTCTATCTGATATTAAAGACTAATCCCATTGTAAAAGTTTTTATGAGA
Source organism: Alcis repandata (assembly GCA_949125135.1). Classification (NCBI taxonomy): domain Eukaryota; kingdom Metazoa; phylum Arthropoda; class Insecta; order Lepidoptera; family Geometridae; genus Alcis; species Alcis repandata. The sequence goes on along the minus strand of OX421244.1, from coordinate 6,861,150 downwards.
TTGCAATGATCCTTTCGGGTTAGTATTGCCATTCTGTGTAAGTGTAACCCTATACCCCCTGTGCCTTCAGTCTGTAACACTGTGTCACACACACACACAAAAGACACACTTCTGTGTGTGACACAGTGTTACAGACTGAAGGCACAGGGGGTATAGGGTTACACTTACACAGAATGGCAATACTAACCCGTTTTTTTTTTCACACTTCTGTGTGTCTTTTGTGTGTGTGTGTCTGTGTATTGATATCACCACGGCTCACAAAGTTCATACTTTTCAATGCAATCAATGAGCCAACCAACTGGCAATGCTTTGAGATGCTGCATATTGTACATGGGCTCGTATATATCCTTGAAAATTATGTAGTGAGAACAGTTTACGAGTTTCCCTCCCTTCTTCGCGTGATATGGAACCAGTTTCTCCTCTTCCGGTATTGCTTCTGGGTTCGGAGCTCGCCTCAAAAACACTCCGCCAGCATCCGTAATCAGCTTTGTCAGGATAGCTTTTGAAACAACAATTTTCTTCGTAATCTCATACTTTCCCACAAAATTGTGGAAGTAAAAATGGCATCCGTCGAAGATGCCTGGCAGTTGCTTGTATTTGTTGTATCGAGAGTTTTTCGGGCCTTGGTATGATGTATTAGCAATACCGGTCACTTCGTAACTCTGGAACGGTTCTAGCTTGTCTTCGTTTGATTTTATTACCCAGTTTGTTGAGAGGATCCATATGGAATTAACGATCCCTTGTAGGACGTCTAAACTGGATTGACATACATTGTTGTCTTCAGCGTCAACTATAATGTGCGTAACTTTCTTTGTCAACTTGGTTTCAATATGCAAGTTGCTGTGGCTTTTAGCTAGTGATTTCAGTTTATTGAAAACGGTACGGAATTCAGATACACAGTACACGCGGATATCATCAAATTCGAGCTCCGAATACAATGCGGACATGTGAGTAATGTTTACGCTTTGTGTTTGGATTATTGTATCGGATGCAGACAGTAAGATGTTTTTCAATTCTGTTGAAGCTAACTGAAATGGAGTTTCTCCTTTGCAGTTACGAGCATTCAGGTCCGCTCCATGGTTTACTAGCAGCTCGGCAATATTTTTGTGGTTGTATCGCACAGCTTCGTGCAAGGGTGTCTCATTGCCCTGTCCGGGAACATTAATCAGGGTGTTGTATTGTAACAGCAACCTTACTAAGTCTATTCGTCCGTTTTGAACGGCTTCATGCAGTGGGGTCCAGCCGGCATTGTCTTTGGTGTTCGTATTGGCACCTCGGTCCAATAACTCGGTAACTTTATCCAACTTACCGAGTCTACAAGCCATATGAAGCATTGTTTCTCCTTTATTATTCTTCTTTTCTAACCCTTTGTCTATCCTGCTTACTGAAGATAGCAGGGAGATGTTTGCATTGGATTTATTTCCCTCCGTCTTTTGGTTAGTTTTGTCTGATAAAACCGCTTTTTTAGTCGATGTTTCGGGTTCTGGGGCAACATTGGCAGCCCTGGTAGCTTTCTTCGAAGATTTCTTCTTGGAAGTACTGGCAGATGCTATGGATAGCGACTTTTTTGCGGTCGCAGTATTTTTATAACCTTCAAAGATTTTGTCCAGTTCCTTAGCGGATTCGATACAAGATGCAAGCTTGCCATCGTCGTCGCTGTATGTAGTACATCCATCGAGGCTTGTATTGCAGTTAGGACACCGTTTTAAGCCGTCAAAATGTTCAGCGCAGATGATATGAAAGCATTTACTCAGAGTAACAGGATTCCGGCATAGTTCTGAGCAAACGCTGCAGGTATAATTTTCTTTCACGGAACTGAGGGCTTTTAAGAAGTTTCCTACGTCTTGTGAAGACATTTGCGCTAGTTTATTTTGTTTTACTCTTATTTTACTAATTCGAGAAGACTTGGATTGTTTTCTTTTGACTTTTGTTTGTTTACGCGCCAAATAAATGGAGAAAAGAGAAACGATAATATACTACACCAATAATGCACAGCATAACATTATTCGGCACTATAATTCACAGCAAAAAAAGTAAGGTGCGTACTAAAATTACACAAGTTGTTCACTTTTTCATTGGGTATTTTACCTTACTAAGGTAAAACTTTATTTATTATTGTTTTCATATTATTTGCATTTTTTTAAACCTTGTCATTTATGCCATTAGAAGATATCACCAAAAAACTACACTACCAACAATAGACACGTAACTGCACCACAATAGAATCAGCCACACACAGGGGCGTAGCTACCGCCGTATCTGCCGTATCAATTATACGGGGCCCCCAGGCCAAGGGGGCCCCCGACGTGCGTAAGCAAAAATTAATTTAAATTTCGAAATTTATTTTTATTTCAAAAATGACAACAAACGTAGTCGATAATTTTAGAAAAAATATATTAGAATATTATATCTTTTTTTTCGTCTATTTTGTTTTCCCCATACAAAACGCCAATTTCATAGGTTAGGACCTAATAGATCAGTTTGCCGAAAAAACGGCAAGAAGAGTGTATATTTAATTTGAATTGTCAGTAAAAATTTTGGAAAAAGTGATAGATGATAATTATGATGAATAAATATTTATTTTAATTTTATGCAAACATTTTCTTTTCTTTTGTGAAAAGTCTTTACCCGTCATAAGGGCCCCAAATATTTTTTTTATACGGGGCCCCGCCAAGACACGCTACGCCACTGGCCACACACCATACTGAAGAATGAAAAAAATATAAAGTTTTAACGCTGCCTTCAAACTTGGGCCTATTGTATCATCATTATCATCCTATGCAACATTTAATCAAATTAGAATTCAAATTCTTTATTTGTACAATAACATAATGGCTAAAAACAAGAAAAAACGATGCTACTTGCAGTTACAAAACTGTGTCGCGGGAAGCAATGCCCACCTCCGATATAAGAATTTACAAAATGTATAATACATATTATATAGGGTTATTCATAAAGGGTTCATAGTACTCATCAATAAGAACAACTTTTACCATGGGACCAACTCAACATTCGCGAAAAAAAAATCAGCTGTTCCATACATTTTGTCGAGTGTCATTGACATTTTTCTATGGAATAGCTGATTTATTTTTCGCGAATTTCAGGTTAGCCCCATAGTAAAAGTTGTTCATAGGAAGCAATAGAAATATACAAAGACATGGACAAAAAAAACATTCGAGCCTCAGTTTTATAAATATATTTGTCGTTTTCTTTAAATAAAGACTTAGATTGATCACAGTAACACACCTATCCCATCATGGCCATGATTTCGATGGCTTTTCGTGTAATTCTCTGGAAAATGCAGACATACGTGTTGTTTTTCAATTTAAAAAAAAATACCTAAGGCACCCCGCTTAAAACCGACTTTAGTTACAAAAAAAATATTTTCTTGTTCTGGACTTCTGCTTTCTTCATTATTCGTCTATTAAATAATTATTTACGTCTAATGTAATATCTCCAGAAACCAGCTCTTCAGCAGAACCTCTATCGGCGCCGAGCAGGCGGCTATTTCTTCTGTTACTTTTATCATAAGTCTTATTAGTTTACTTTTTATTGTTTTTAGCCAACTTTTGAACAGTCTACGTTTTTTGTACTTCTTCATTCTGTATTTTCTTCCACCAATATCCAATAGTTGACACCTTCTACACCCAATAGTTGACACACAGATTTGATAGAGTAATGTAATTCTGAACCTAACCGGGCTCAGAATAGGTGTTGTTATTGCATTAATCTTAGGAACCATTGCCATCTATTAGTTTTCTAAAGCAACATCACTGACGTCATCAGCAAATAGTTCTTCGCGCGCTCAATAGATGGCCGGTCGAGGCGAGCCGCCGTTTTCTGAATCGCGGTGACGAGATTATCCGGCGAAACAGGGGTTGATTTTGGCTCAGTCTACTATTCATACTTACCAGAGCCTGTTGTATAAAGTGCGGCCTGCCTTCTACATGTCCGCCCATTGCACCGGCGCGTACCTAAGGGCTCGCTGTGCTGCAGGAGGCGCGCCACGTGCTCGAGGCAGGCGGCTCCAGCGACATGCTCCGCAGGATGCGAGCCGCTACCTCACTGCCGTAAGGCAGAAGAAGAGCTTCCAACTCAGTGATATGAAACTATCACCTGTGTGAAACAAGCGATAGTTATGTAATTATTATGAGGAAGAAGCCGAAAAAACATTTCTACAGAGGATGGACGATTTCCAAGCTGTGGTGCAACAATCGGCAATAGTACGAGAGCCCACGACCAAAACCATGTCTCAGCAATACGGCAAAAACCCTATAAAATCGTTAGATTGTATGATTCTGAACCCGACTAGGTGTGTAGTAACGGTCGAAAGTGTAGCAACTGCGTGGGAGGCCATTTCTGCTGTGTCAAAAAAAAAAGGCAGTCGGTATTATAGCAATACGTCTGATAGTGAAAATGTACATAGATTTTATAATTGTATTACGAAAAAGTTTGTTTTCAGACATTTTGCGCGTAGCACATAGCCTGAGCGCATTTTTGAAAATGTCAACAAATTTAGCCGACCTGTATCATAGCAATACGGATAATTATTTTTTTTAACTTTTCGTATTGCTGCCATGATTACCAAAAACCTGTTTTCAGACACTTTAAGTGTAGCATTTACTCCCAAAAACGAAAATAACGTTTCGGAGTCGCCTGGCCGACGCCTCTGTTAAATGTTTTTTTTTAATTTACAGCCTTCATAGATATTCAAGAATCTCCCTTGTCTATTATATGTACTTTGACAGATGACAGATGTCATTACTTATTTCTTTTGTAAAAGTTACTCAAGTGTCGAAAAGTCGAAAAGTTGTCTGATAGAGAAGGTGCTACACTTAATTTGTCTGATATAAATTTTTTGCACATGTGGACAACTTATTTTATCATGTCCAACAATTTTCAGACATATTGCTATGATACCGATCGGTAAAATTTGTTAACATTTTCAAAACGGTCTCAAAATTTAATGCGTTCACATTTCCGTCTGAAAATTGTTTTGTTCGCATCAAATAACCAAAATTTACTAATAAAAAAGATTTTCAGACGTATTGCTATGAGACATTTTTTTTGTCTCATTTTTAATTTTTTTAAGTGATTTTACGGGTTTGCGCTACACCACTAACGTCTGAAAAATATGTTTCCGGTATCTCAGAACTATCATTCAACTACAGTCTGCAAATCAAACATATGCAGTTCGGTAAAATTCTTTGACAATTTTGAAAATTCGGTCAGATCAAACGCTACGCGGAAAATGTCTGATATTGGTATTTTCGAGTTCAGGATAATCGTTTCTATCGATTTGATGCGGTTTTGGCTGTATTGCTATGAGACAAAAATTTTGGTCGTGGGCTCTCGTACTACAACCTCTGATGGAACCAGTGGCGTAGCGTGCCTTGGCGGGGCCCCGTATAAAAATTTATTTGGGGGCCCTTAGGGTAAAGATTTCTCACAAAAGCAAAAAAATGATTGCATAAAATTAATAAAATAAAATAGCTTTATTTTATTTTATTTTTATTAGTTATTATAATAGCTTCGCTGGGGTAATTAATCTCTTTTCCTTTCACTCATTGTTTTTTTTACAAATCACTACTCATATACTATAATACTAAACCAGAAGAATAATTGTTTGTATTGTATTACAATTTTACAATGTAATGCACAATTAAATAAAACGCGTCAATAAACACTGCTCTCCGTGGTTTATCATCGTATGTACAATTATTGTGAGATTCCCCCGTTGAATTTGTCATATCTGAAATAAAACAAAATTGGGAAGTTTTTAACTGGCAAAGGTGTGGCACTTCCCCAGGCGGGCTCTGCAAAAGAGCTCTTCCACTACATGTATTTTTTACAGCTGATTTTTTTCGCGAATTCCTGATTGGTCCCCACCCATAATAAAAGTAGTGAAAAGTAGCGTATTGATTTGTGGTTGTGTAAAATACGATTTTAGGGTTCCACGATCGTTTAAAATATGATAGTTCAGAACCTCGACATGTGAGTTTTCGCTTTAGAAGCTTTCTAATAATTAAAAAGCTTCGAATTAATTCTAATTTTTAATAGTTCTGTAAAATTGTACAAATTGTAGAATTTTACAAAACGAGACTGAAAAATTTGGATGGGTATTTAATTACCCCTACCGAAGTAGGGTTATTCAAAAACAGGTTATAGACTCATTTGAGTGCTCCCCTCCACGGAAATCTTTAGTAAAAGGCGAAAGATTTAAACGTGTTGAAGGGAAACCAGAGTTAGCAATACACACGAAACTCAAACAGGCCCCTTAGTTCTGTGCGAATCTCGTCACCGCGATTCAGAAAGTCACCGTCTCGAGTAGCCTAGCCATCTAGCGGCATCGGTGTGTACTACGATGGTGTATTGAAGCTCATCCGTTTCGCTGCAAAAGTTTATACCGCGATTCAGATTACGTCGGATTAGTCAGTAGGGCTAGCACAACTTTGACGTAAAAATACGTAGCGAGTTTTCGATAGAAAAGTGTACGCCATTTACGACAGACAGACGTCTCAGTGCTTGTTTGGTCTATCTTGTTTGGTCTATCTGCCATTGGTTGTTTTTTACAGTAGACGAGTTTCTTTCTCTATTTTAAAAGAGAAGCTATAGTTATAGGATTTGAAAATCTTTCATAATACATTGGTAAAGGTAACCAATGTATTATGAAAGATTTTCAAGTCTTATAATTATAGCTTCTTTTTTAAAATAGAGAATGAAACTCATCTGCTGTAGAAAGTAGCCAATGGTAGATAGACCAAACAAGCACTGAGACGACTCACTGTCAGTATGCTCTGTAAATGGCGTACACTTTTCTATCGAATACTCGCTACGTATTTTTACGTCAAAGTTGTGCTAGGCCCACTGTTTTGTTTTTGTTCTTGTTCGCGATATTACTCGGCTGAAATTAACACATACACACACACGTTCGCATACTCATTAAAATGTATGGAAAATGTTGTTATGTTGCAAATAATCTGTACGTGCCTATAGGGACGCCATCTATCGTAAATCGGCGAAACCATTTGCTGTCTATCCAAGATGGCGGCGACAAGGGAGTGGGTCATGTTGATAAAGTGAAAACGGGTTGTTTACTACGACCGCTTTGGTGGAGCGGCGCCACCATTGCTTTTTTAAAGATTATACATATTATTATTGATTTGAAACAGCTTTTTTTTTTTATTCAGTTATTGGCTTGCGTTTGACCGCCATCTCGCCTGATGGTAAGCAATGATGCGGTCTACGATGGAGCACGCTTGCCTAGAAGGAATCGATTCACTCGCGACTTGAAGACACCCAAATTATATTTAGCGGGAAACACCCACTCGGGCAGAGTAGGTACATATTCCACACTCTGGCAGTGCGCACAGTAAAAGTCGTTTTTTTGTGCCCTTTGAGGTCCGAAAATAGAATGGGCTAGAGGGAATAAGGGCATGCAGGTCAGATGCACACTCCCCGAAATGTATCCGATAGAATACCTACCGACAGACAACCAACCTTGCGGCGTGCTCGAGACTCTGGAGCTTAGTCCGAACAAGTGAGTCTTTGCCTATGAGCTTTTCAACTAAGCTATATTTTATGCTTTTGCTAGCTTAAATTAAATAAACTATGACTGTGAAACGTTATAAAGGTTTAGATTAATACAATACTTAGATACTAATTAATCAGATAGTGATATCAAAATATTATCCCTAACAGGAGACACTTAGCAAAATAGAAAACTATAGGTACTGGGATCTGGAAAGAAGTAAGTAGGTAACTTCTTAATTCGTAAGAGAATCAATGCCACCGTCATGGGACTAAAAACTAATAATAGGAAATTAATAAAAGACAGGTCTAATAGGTATAATAATTATTCATTTCATCTATTTTAATACTATTACAAACAAAAAAATATACTTATTCTCACTTAAAAACTAAACATCACTAGGGCCACGATCGCCAGTAACAAAGATGGCGTCGTTTTCCCGCCGAAATTGCATTCAAACTTTATTTCTGACATTCTCTTTTCGTAATTCAGAGGTATTTTATCGTAGGGATGGGTGTAAAAAGTATAGTTTTGAGCCAATAATCTAGTATTATTATGGAATAACACATCCATCTGATGATTGAACAGGCCGTACATTAAAAACATGGGCGTATGGAATGGCGGATGTTTGCCAAACATTTTGTCCAACGTGCCAAAGACGTTGACAATCTCTTGCCGCCTGACAGCTGTCACATTTTTCGGCGCAAACACGTGGCCAATGCTGGACCAACTTAGGAAACAATACGTTTGCATTTCATCCGGGCATAGAGGGATGATTTTTTTTTCGTTTTGATTGGATTCACTAATGAATTTATTATATGTCGTCATGCTGACAAAAGCGACATCTGTGGCGCCATCCACGAGAGATCGTAGTGCACCGTCTTCGCCTTCGTCGTAACAATTTTTCACTCCATCTTCTTTCCCCTCACCACCCGGCGCGCAAATTTCTTTGAAATAATCTGTAAACAAAGAAGTAGAGGTATAATTGTAAAGAACTGTAAAATAGTAAAATTTAACTACAGCCCTACTTTTTTTCACTACATTTTCGGCCCGTTCATTTAAATCCTTCCCTTACCAAGCTTTTGACATGTGTTGTGATCTTCTTAATAATGAAACTACGATGACAAGCCAACTTAAAAAAAAAAATGAAATGCCAAGTTTTTTACCAAATAGCGCCGCCGCCTTTTAGTCTCAATGCGAAAGTAAAAATTTCTCTATTAATTACCTTTTTACAAATGCATCGATTTCAACCAATACCAATACCAATATTGATGAAGCGAACATGATAAGGACAGTATAGGACACTTTTATCAAAAATGTGGAAACTGAATCTGCACATATATTTTATTTATGCTGTTACGTTGGTAATTAAATATTCTCCTTACCTGTAACAAACTCCTTGCAGTTTACATCTTCTTTGTCCTCAAAGTAGGTCTTAACCGCGTGCCAACTCATTCCATCGTAACGCGGGAAAGCAGCGCGTTTCCCGCGCAAATCCGCCATCTTGGATATTTGGGCATCTTCCCGAACATACGCCACTATGGTATTAATCTTTTCTAAGATCGGCGTCAGCTCATGTAAGACCGGTATGACAGCAAAGTCTCTGTAAAAAATAAGTTAATTAAAAAAAAAATTTAAACACAATCTTTCATTACAAAACCATTGGAGTTACGCAGATATACCAAATTTCTGTTCAATCGGACATTGGGAAGTGGTTAAAAAAATAAAGAAAAGTTTAGAAGTTAACACGTTCTTTGCGCGTGGTCTAAAAGACCACATGCTTGTCTTACACGCTAATATGGCTTTTTCGTTGTGGATTTGAACCTGGTTATGGAGGCTAAACACTCATGAGGTCGTTATCGACTTGACAACTTTACAAAACAAGTTGAAACATCAGGCTCAAGCGACCTCATCCCATTCACTTGCGAGCCAGTCACTATCTCCTGTAGGTAGTTTTTGATTTTTAAAAACAGAACTCACCTCTCTCAGAATAGGGATGATGACAATAAACAAAAGTCACTAAAGTAATGCATCTATGTAATGAAATGTAATGTTATGGATTGCAAAAAACGTATTTATTTTTTAATTATGAGTGAGATTATTTAATATTTTAATAAAATAAAACCACAAAATACGACAATCCGCCATGTTATGTTGAACGCCAATCAGAGCGAATTACGTCACGTTCGACTACAATGACAGCTTTTCTTAGTTTCCCTCTATATCGAGTGGATAATTTGGTTTGTTTTCATAAATATATTAAATAAAATAGAAAGTGAAAATACAAAAATGGAACCAGGATTTACAAAGGCAACCAGCACAAAGCCAAGAGTCGACTTGTTGATTCTAGGAGCGTTTCTAGGGTCAAATAAAGACTTTTGTTCGTCAGAATTTAGGAATGTAAAAACATCCATGTAAGTACAAATCATACAATGAAATCACTTATAAATGAATAAACTAAGACAAAATAAGACAAAATGTTTCAAAATATTATGTATACTTTCTGTTTTTCAATATACCCTTCAATGAAACTTCTAATATTACGCTTGGAGGCTATTATTGCAATTATTCTTTTAATATTTACCTACCAAATACATAGTTGTAATCTGAGTTGTAACATGGTTTTCTTTATTTTAGGTCCTCCAGAGCATCATATGGCGACGATGCTATAAGTTACGTCCAGGTTAAACGGGAAGGAAATCTGTGCATAGTAAAAGGCAAAATCTGCCCAGAACATACAGTACATGCAAAATTGTATGGAGTGACTTTAGTGATTGATGAACAGGAAGAGATTGTTTTATCATAGGGAACGAATATAAATAACTTGTCCGGGCTTTTTATAGCTGTATTAGTACACAGAGGCACTGCACAACACCTATATGGTCTCGAACCTCATATTTTAGAACTTTTAAACACAAACAATGCAAAATTAATACTGTAGCCGTACTAGCCGTCAATGTTTACGTGGAACGTGACGTCACAAGCGACGCCATGACAGATTGAAGCGTTTTGGCGGAAATGAAAAAAATTTAAAGTAAAATGTATTTTATTTCATATTGATTCCTCATTTTAAGCAGAAATTTGATATACATTGTATATAATATTTATTTCTGAACCTGAAAAACCAGTTTTTCAAAATTTGTCATCATGCCTATTCTTGTATCGAAAGTGGGCGTTGCTACCCGCGACACAGTTTTTTAACTACTGCGGGTAGCATCGTTTTTTCTTGTTTTTAGACATTAAATTATTGTACAAATCAAGAATTTGAATTGAATTTTAATATTTTTAAAAACAGAACTCACCTCCGCTCCTCACCAGCCAGTCACTGCCTCCTATACTTATAAATTTTGAAAACAGAACTCACCTCTGCCCCTTCACCAGCCAATCACTGTCTCCTATAGCCACGTCACTGGTTCCCCCCCGCACGTCCCGCATGCACGCCTCTGTATTCTCTCTGACCACGCACTGCAGTGGAGGAGATATCCCATATACCGCACCCGCTTCGCTCAGCCAATCACATTTATTCTTCTCTAGGAGGGATGTGGCGCAGAGTGTTATGTGCCTGAAATATATATTATTTTTTAAATTTAAACACCCTTGAACAGTGGCGGATTTACACATTTGCCGCCCGTAGGCTATTCAACATTTTGCCGCCCCTACCGACCTAAACAATTCGATACACTAGCCCCGTCCCCCGTCCCTGCTCACAATAATATCTACTTTCGTTCAGAAATCATGTCCGAAATTAAAAAAACTTGCCCCAGAATTTGCCGCCCCTGAAATCTGCCGCCCTAGGCTCCAGCCTACTCAGCCTGCTGGTAAATCCACCACTGCCCTTGAAATGGCTGATACGATTCTGATAAAGCATGTCTATGTCTAAGAACTACCGCTACAAAACTTGCTTTAGAAAAACTGGAACCAAATTGGTTCACCCCACGAAGCTAATACCTACAAAGTATATAAAATACAAATATATACATAATACCTAATACAAAGTAAAAGTAAAATACTTTGTATTAGCTTCGTGAGAGCTATGGTGCCACAGACAGATACATCAAACTCATAAAGAGTAATAATAGTTATTTGTTATACAAGAGTGCAAAGTTGCTTTTTAACCGCGTGTTCAATTTTGATGACCGAGCAAGCGAAGGATTCTAGTTCTTCTTCAAAATTAGAATCCTGAGCGTTAGCGAGGGAATCAAAAGAGCACGAGGTGAAAAATCTTTGCACTCGAGTGCAACACGTAAGTTTTCATTCCACCTCAGCGAGGAAAGAGTATTTTTAATCTTCAATATCTGAGTGGAAAAGCTCATTTGCGCATTATTAACAGTTTCAGTCAATTCTGATGGCGTCAAACAAACTTCCTCGTCGCTAGAATCACTCATTTTAGTTTTTTCACTTGTTTTCAAGTTTCTTGTTTTTAATATAAGGTTTAGCAATGACGTGAAAAAATGCCGCGTAAAGAACCGCGTACAAAGCAAATTGAAAAAAGAACACCAAGAAGGTTCCGAGTCCGAGTTTTTAACAAATTAAAAAAAAGTTGTATGATATATTCGGCACCATAGAGGTAGCAATAAATAGGTTTAATGTTTTTTTTAATTCACTAACTTAGTGCACACGATGTTCTAAATTCAATTTACTTTATCCTCTAGAGAATAAAAACGGCTTTTCCACTCAGATATTGAAGATTAAAAATACTCTTTCCGAGATGGTGGGATGAAAATATAATTTATAGTTTAAAAAACTCAATAGCACGCATTGTCATCTCATCGGTCTTTGAGGTGTGCAAAGTTTGAATTAAATCTGATCGTTCCAAGTAGGTCAAAATCGAGTCCAAAAGGGTCGGTTACAAACATACAGGTGAAACTAATAAAAGAGTGTTAAAATGTAGCTTTTCGGCTTGGCATACCCTTTCCTTATAACCACAAATTTGTTTTTTTGTCTTTTTAATTACAACCCTTTTTTAACCGACTTCAAAAAAAGAGGAGGTTATCAATTCGTCTGTACGTTTTTTGTTTTTTTTTTATGTTTGTTACCTCTTAACTTTTGACTGGGTGAATCGATTTTGATGATTCTTTTTTTATTAGAAAGCTGACGCTTCCCATTTGGTCCCATTTCAATTTAGTCTAGTTCTGATAATGGTATCCATGAGAAAACCATATAAGTCTTAGCATTAAGTACGTGCGCGACAAATAGATGAATAACTCAATAGACGGTCTTGTGAAGTCGGTTTTTGTTTTGTAAAAATAATGTTCTTGTTTTCAAAATAACCACTGACTTCTAAACTGGGCATGGGAGACCCGTGTATTAGGATGCGAGTCAGTTCCATTATTGACACTTTTATTAGTTGGGAAACAAAAGTAGATGTATATTTCTTACAAATAATTGTTTTATAGGTCTTCGTATTCGTTTCTTTCGTAATTTTAAAATTAATATACAGGGTTATTCATAACGGGTATGCTAAGCCGAAAAGAGCTCATAGTACTCATCATTATGAACAACTTTTACTACATAACCAACCCAAAATTCGCGAAAAATAAATCAGCTGTTCCATACATTTTGTCGAGTGTCATCGACATTTTTCAATGGAACAGCTGATTTTTTGTCGCGAATTTCGGGTTGACCCCATAGTAAAAGTTGTTCATAATGATGAGTACAACGAGCCCTTTTCGGCTTAGCATACCCTTTATGAATAACCCTGTATAGTTTAAACACAAATGTAATACAATATTCGTAGTAGGCATGTAGTTCTGGCTTCCTGTGCGTTATGGCGTTGCTGCAAACAGCGAGCTTCCTAATAAAATTAAAAAAAATTGTGAGCCGTCACGGGACGCCTGGCAGATGTGAAACATCGACATTATTTTGAAAGTAATATGCAGAACACAAAACCGTTCGAAAATTGAAACTCAATTAGGTACGCGCGTCGTCATTTATTTATTTGCTTGAATACTGCACGCCGTCGCATGCGTCGCCACGCCAGAAATCGGTTTTACGTGCGCCAATAGATGTTTCACATCAATAAAATGCATGAATAAAACTTACCTTGGAGGATCGCACCCACTCTGACTATACGCTTCCCTAAATCCTTTCGCTTTGGCAAGATAGTCGGCTGGCGGCGGTGTGGGGTCCAAAGAGTCTCGTAAAGCGGAGACACTTTCTAGAAGGTTGGCCAGGGCCCCGCGCCAGTGGCGGTCTATTACGATGTCGGATTTGGTGAGGTCTTCGGCTAGCTTGCTGACTGCTGCGGCGGCTTTTCTGCAAAAAACAAATAACCAGTTAAAAAGTAAGCTGATATAAGGCTAGTGGTTAGCTCCGGTCAAAAAGCCTTAGTGTCATTAGTACCATTGATTTGTACCATTGATGGTACAAGTGACACAACTTTGTATCCTTAGTACCATTAATGTGATTAATGGTACTAGTGACAATTATTTAGGATCAGTAGTACCACTATAAATATTAATGGTACTAGTGACAATTATTTAGGATCAGTAGTACCACTATAAATATTAATGGTACTAGTGACAATTATTTAGGATCAGTAGTACCACTATAAATATTAGTGGTACTAGTGACAATTATTTAGGATCAGTAGTACCACTATAAATATTAATGGTACTAGTGACAATTATTTAGGATCAGTAGTACCACTATAAATATTAGTGGTACTAGTGACAATTATTTAGGATCAGTAGTACCACTATAAATATTAATGGTACTAGTGACAATTATTTAGGATCAGTAGTACCACTATAAATATTAATGGTACTAGTGACAATTATTTAGGATCAGTAGTACCACTATAAATATTAGTGGTACTAGTGACAATTATTTAGGATCAGTAGTACCACTATAAATATTAATGGTACTAGTGACAATTATTTAGGATCAGTAGTACCACTATAAATATTAGTGGTACTAGTGACAATTATTTAGGATCAGTAGTACCACTATAAATATTAATGGTACTAGTGACAATTATTTAGGATCAGTAGTACCACTATAAATATTAGTGGTACTAGTGACAATTATTTAGGATCAGTAGTACCACTATAAATATTAATGGTACTAGTGACAATTATTTAGGATCAGTAGTACCACTATAAATATTAATGGTACTAGTGACAATTATTTAGGATCAGTAGTACCACTATAAATATTAATGGTACTAGTGACAATTATTTAGGATCAGTAGTACCACTATAAATATTAATGGTACTAGTGACAATTATTTAGGATCAGTAGTACCACTATAAATATTAGTGGTACTAGTGACAATTATTTAGGATCAGTAGTACCACTATAAATATTAGTGGTACTAGTGACAATTATTTAGGATCAGTAGTACCACTATAAATATTAATGGTACTAGTGACAATTATTTAGGATCAGTAGTACCACTATAAATATTAATGGTACTAGTGACAATTATTTAGGATCAGTAGTACCACTATAAATATTAATGGTACTAGTGACAATTATTTAGGATCAGTAGTACCACTATAAATATTAGTGGTACTAGTGACAATTATTTAGGATCAGTAGTACCACTATAAATATTAGTGGTACTAGTGACAATTATTTAGGATCAGTAGTACCACTATAAATATTAATGGTACTAGTGACAATTATTTAGGATCAGTAGTACCACTATAAATATTAATGGTACTAGTGACAATTATTTAGGATCAGTAGTACCACTATAAATATTAGTGGTACTAGTGACAATTATTTAGGATCAGTAGTACCACTATAAATATTAATGGTACTAGTGACAATTATTTAGGATCAGTAGTACCACTATAAATATTAATGGTACTAGTGACAATTATTTAGGATCAGTAGTACCACTATAAATATTAATGGTGCTAGTGACAATTATTTAGGATCAGTAGTACCACTATAAATATTAATGGTACTAGTGACAATTATTTAGGATCAGTAGTACCACTATAAATATTAGTGGTACTAGTGACAATTATTTAGGATCAGTAGTACCACTATAAATATTAGTGGTACTAGTGACAATTATTTAGGATCAGTAGTACCACTATAAATATTAATGGTACTAGTGACAATTATTTAGGATCAGTAGTACCACTATAAATATTAGTGGTACTAGTGACAATTATTTAGGATCAGTAGTACCACTATAAATATTAATGGTACTAGTGACAATTATTTAGGATCAGTAGTACCACTATAAATATTAATGGTACTAGTGACAATTATTTAGGATCAGTAGTACCACTATAAATATTAATGGTGCTAGTGACAATTATTTAGGATCAGTAGTACCACTATAAATATTAATGGTACTAGTGACAATTATTTAGGATCAGTAGTACCACTATAAATATTAATGGTACTAGTGACAATTATTTAGGATCAGTAGTACCACTATAAATATTAGTGGTACTAGTGACAATTATTTAGGATCAGTAGTACCACTATAAATATTAGTGGTTCTAGTGACAATTATTTAGGATCAGTAGTACCACTATAAATATTAATGGTACTAGTGACAATTATTTAGGATCAGTAGTACCACTATAAATATTAGTGGTACTAGTGACAATTATTTAGGATCAGTAGTACCACTATAAATATTAATGGTACTAGTGACAATTATTTAGGATCAGTAGTACCACTATAAATATTAATGGTACTAGTGACAATTATTTAGGATCAGTAGTACCACTATAAATATTAATGGTACTAGTGACAATTATTTAGGATCAGTAGTACCACTATAAATATTAGTGGTACTAGTGACAATTATTTAGGATCAGTAGTACCACTATAAATATTAATGGTACTAGTGACAATTATTTAGGATCAGTAGTACCACTATAAATATTAATGGTACTAGTGACAATTATTTAGGATCAGTAGTACCACTATAAATATTAATGGTACTAGTGACAATTATTTAGGATCAGTAGTACCACTATAAATATTAATGGTGCTAGTGACAATTATTTAGGATCAGTAGTACCACTATAAATATTAATGGTACTAGTGACAATTATTTAGGATCAGTAGTACCACTATAAATATTAGTGGTACTAGTGACAATTATTTAGGATCAGTAGTACCACTATAAATATTAGTGGTACTAGTGACAATTATTTAGGATCAGTAGTACCACTATAAATATTAATGGTACTAGTGACAATTATTTAGGATCAGTAGTACCACTATAAATATTAGTGGTACTAGTGACAATTATTTAGGATCAGTAGTACCACTATAAATATTAATGGTACTAGTGACAATTATTTAGGATCAGTAGTACCACTATAAATATTAATGGTACTAGTGACAATTATTTAGGATCAGTAGTACCACTATAAATATTAGTGGTTCTAGTGACAATTATTTAGGATCAGTAGTACCACTATAAATATTAATGGTACTAGTGACAATTATTTAGGATCAGTAGTACCACTATAAATATTAGTGGTACTAGTGACAATTATTTAGGATCAGTAGTACCACTATAAATATTAATGGTACTAGTGACAATTATTTAGGATCAGTAGTACCACTATAAATATTAATGGTACTAGTGACAATTATTTAGGATCAGTAGTACCACTATAAATATTAATGGTACTAGTGACAATTATTTAGGATCAGTAGTACCACTATAAATATTAGTGGTACTAGTGACAATTATTTAGGATCAGTAGTACCACTATAAATATTAATGGTACTAGTGACAATTATTTAGGATCAGTAGTACCACTATAAATATTAGTGGTACTAGTGACAATTATTTAGGATCAGTAGTACCACTATAAATATTAATGGTACTAGTGACAATTATTTAGGATCAGTAGTACCACTATAAATATTAATGGTACTAGTGACAATTATTTAGGATCAGTAGTACCACTATAAATATTAGTGGTACTAGTGACAATTATTTAGGATCAGTAGTACCACTATAAATATTAATGGTACTAGTGACAATTATTTAGGATCAGTAGTACCACTATAAATATTAGTGGTACTAGTGACAATTATTTAGGATCAGTAGTACCACTATAAATATTAATGGTACTAGTGACAATTATTTAGGATCAGTAGTACCACTATAAATATTAGTGGTACTAGTGACAATTATTTAGGATCAGTAGTACCACTATAAATATTAATGGTACTAGTGACAATTATTTAGGATCAGTAGTACCACTATAAATATTAGTGGTACTAGTGACAATTATTTAGGATCAGTAGTACCACTATAAATATTAATGGTACTAGTGACAATTATTTAGGATCAGTAGTACCACTATAAATATTAATGGTACTAGTGACAATTATTTAGGATCAGTAGTACCACTATAAATATTAGTGGTACTAGTGACAATTATTTAGGATCAGTAGTACCACTATAAATATTAGTGGTACTAGTGACAATTATTTAGGATCAGTAGTACCACTATAAATATTAATGGTACTAGTGACAATTATTTAGGATCAGTAGTACCACTATAAATATTAATGGTACTAGTGACAATTATTTAGGATCAGTAGTACCACTATAAATATTAATGGTACTAGTGACAATTATTTAGGATCAGTAGTACCACTATAAATATTAGTGGTACTAGTGACAATTATTTAGGATCAGTAGTACCACTATAAATATTAGTGGTACTAGTGACAATTATTTAGGATCAGTAGTACCACTATAAATATTAATGGTACTAGTGACAATTATTTAGGATCAGTAGTACCACTATAAATATTAATGGTACTAGTGACAATTATTTAGGATCAGTAGTACCACTATAAATATTAGTGGTACTAGTGACAATTATTTAGGATCAGTAGTACCACTATAAATATTAATGGTACTAGTGACAATTATTTAGGATCAGTAGTACCACTATAAATATTAATGGTACTAGTGACAATTATTTAGGATCAGTAGTACCACTATAAATATTAATGGTGCTAGTGACAATTATTTAGGATCAGTAGTACCACTATAAATATTAATGGTACTAGTGACAATTATTTAGGATCAGTAGTACCACTATAAATATTAATGGTACTAGTGACAATTATTTAGGATCAGTAGTACCACTATAAATATTAGTGGTACTAGTGACAATTATTTAGGATCAGTAGTACCACTATAAATATTAGTGGTTCTAGTGACAATTATTTAGGATCAGTAGTACCACTATAAATATTAATGGTACTAGTGACAATTATTTAGGATCAGTAGTACCACTATAAATATTAGTGGTACTAGTGACAATTATTTAGGATCAGTAGTACCACTATAAATATTAGTGGTTCTAGTGACAATTATTTAGGATCAGTAGTACCACTATAAATATTAGTGGTTCTAGTGACAATTATTTAGGATCAGTAGTACCACTATAAATATTAATGGTACTAGTGACAATTATTTAGGATCAGTAGTACCACTATAAATATTAGTGGTACTAGTGACAATTATTTAGGATCAGTAGTACCACTATAAATATTAATGGTACTAGTGACAATTATTTAGGATCAGTAGTACCACTATAAATATTAATGGTACTAGTGACAATTATTTAGGATCAGTAGTACCACTATAAATATTAATGGTGCTAGTGACAATTATTTAGGATCAGTAGTACCACTATAAATATTAATGGTACTAGTGACAATTATTTAGGATCAGTAGTACCACTATAAATATTAATGGTACTAGTGACAATTATTTAGGATCAGTAGTACCACTATAAATATTAACCGATACCTATGGAACTAGTGATACAACTTTGTATCTAAAGTACCATTAAAGAAAAATAAAGATATTCCGAGTAATTTCATTCTTGACATGCATTTATTTTGTTGACAATAAACAAGTAACTAAATAACTCGTAAGCGCTTTGATTCCACTTTTGTGCGTACTGCTAGAGAGTGGAATGCTCTGCCCGAGTGGGTAGTACCAGGTTGCCATGATCTGATAGTGAGGTCAAAAAGGGAGGCTGTTGACGGTTGACGGGTTGTTGTTTGTGATTTCCTTATTTGTGGTGTCAACAAGGAATCATTGACCGAGCGAGTGAAGCGTCGAACAACGGGCAAAATTTTATTTCACCTGTCCGGATGTTTGTTTGTATGTTGGTACTCGCGTACAGTGTATCTAGCACAACTTTGACGTAAACTTACGTAGCGAGTATTCGACAGAAAAGTATACGCCATTTACGCCCGCCAGGGGCGCTCTTGACAGGCGTAAATGGCATACACTTTTCTATCAAATACTCGCTACGTAAGTTTACGTCGTGGTTGTGCTAGGCCTACAGGGCGTATTTTTCAACGAATCTCGATGAAACTTGGTATATATATTACTTAAAGAGGTTCTGCGATTTTATAATTTTTTTAGTCCTCGGGATTTTTTGATTTTTTTATTGTGGCTGCAGCGCCATTTACCGGGCGATTTTGATTAAATTTCCCAGAAACATGGAATCCAATTCTATTTAATTATGAGTAAAAAAGCGGTCAAGAGGTTGTCAAGATGAAAGACTGTGATTGTCAAAAAAAGTTCTCGCGAGGTCTACGGATAACTACTAGTTGTATTGTAGGGAAACAAACGAATAGAATAGTCAAAACGTAGTTACTACTAGTTATTAAGTTGTAGTAGTTGTCTAAAATCACATACCTTTTAGCGACGATGACATTCCAGGGTCGGTGCAGCCACACGCACGGCTTCTGGTCCATGGAGAGCCAGGTGCCGTCGCGGCAGAGGAACACGAAGTTCTCGGGGATAGTTCTGTTGGCCTTGTCTAACTGAAACAATAATTTTAAAATTAAAAAAATATATTAATAAAATGTAGTTTTTGACGTGACAACGTCTAATATAATCGATGAACGCCGGGTGCACGCACGAAAAAGTGTCCCGTTACGCTCATTGTGACGTCACCGACTTTACAGACAACCTATTTTTTAGCTCAAGCTGCAATACTTGGCATTTTTATTAAGATACTAGCGGCCCGTCCCGGCTTCGCACGGGTAGACTTTGGGATAAACGTAGAGTAAATTGAAATCGGTCCAGTCGTTCACGCGTTATGGCGTGACCAAAGGTGTTGAGAATAATTATAGGAACTCTTTGTTATAACCTCTATTCTCATGCTATTGCGTAACTATAGCAACCGTAGTTTGTTGATGCTA
Organism: Alcis repandata; assembly: GCA_949125135.1. NCBI lineage: Eukaryota > Metazoa > Arthropoda > Insecta > Lepidoptera > Geometridae > Alcis > Alcis repandata. The sequence continues at coordinate 6,840,440 of OX421244.1, read as the reverse complement.
ACTTGTCAATTTATAGTAAAAATTATCAGTATAAAACGCACACTGTTTTGATAGATATGATTGAATTTGAACTTTGTACAGAGGTAATAAAGTGCAAATTGACTCTTGGACGTTAGGAACATACCTACATTGCTTAAACAACAGTGAGTGCTTGCAATTCAATATGAACTTTATACAATAGCAATAAAGCTCGTTTTAGTTAGAAAACGTTTGTATGGGAAAAATAAAAGGGCTGTTTTTAGGGTTTTTCAATATTTCTGAGAGATTTTCTTAATATTTTTTTCCGTAAGAACCTTCTCCTAATAATAACAAATACAACAAAAAAAGAATTAGTGAAATCGGTCCAGCCATTCACGCGTGAGGCCGTGACCAAGGAAAACGGGTTTCATTTTTATATATATAGATTTGGTGTCCCAACTTAATTAATACTTAGGTACGGGGTTATTAAAGAACGGGTTTCCAAAAGAGCTCATGGTACAATTTTAGGGATGGGACCAACCGCTGTTCTGCACATTTTTTCGAGTGTCATTGACGTTTTCTATGAAACCACCGATTTTTTTGCAATTTCAGGGTTGGCCCCATGGTAAAGTTGTTTATAATGATGAGTATTACGAGCTCTTGTCAGCTAAGCGTACCCTTTCCTTATAATTCTGTTTAAGTACATATTTAAAATATTAAATTTCAGGTAGTTTTTATTTATTTATTTATTTATTTATCAACTTTCCAAACACTTACAGTTGTTCTTTACCAAAACGTGTTTGAAACAATTTACACATCTTAATAAAACAAGAAAAAATATATACTCGTACATATAAATATACAAAAAACTTAACCTAAATTAATTGTAGATAAAGTATTACTTGATATTAATTTCGAATTTAAACTAAAATAAATTATACAATTTTGAATTAGAACATTAATTTTATTTATTGACTTAGTAATGTTTAATGTTGTATTATAATTTTATTTTAATAAATATTAAATGATTGTCTTTCACTCACCCCGAAATAAGCTTTGACGTCATCATACTCAGCCCACGTGACGTCACCGGCGCCTTCGCCCAAGCACGTCAGGGCTCCGCTGTCGCCCCAATACTTGTCCGTGGAGGCACACTTTGCAGGAGAGCTGCAGGCGGCGCAGAGGGAGGGGAACTTTTGTTCTGAAAGAGTTTAGTTAGCTTTAAGTTTAGATTCTTTATTAAACCACAATAGGCGTGACGAAAGATTTTAAAATCCTCTTCCATAATATGAGTAAGTACACATTTACTATTTACAAAAGTCTTTACTTCGGTAATAAACCTAAGTTTAACGAAATTTGAAGCCATTTTTCACATATTTTTTTAGTAGTGCCCGTAAACAGCTCGCATGTGTCATGGCGCCGACTTGACGTCACGATTAAGTAAACATGTCATTGTGTCTATGCGTGCTGAGCGGCGGATGACCTATGATCAGCGGAGTTTACTACAGCGTGACGTCATACGCTGTGAATGTTGTTTCAGTCAAAATGGCCGATTGGAGTATTTTAATGTTTTATTTTATTGAAAATCTTAATAATCTGTTTTTTATAATAGTCAAATACAATAACTTACTTAATTTCGCATCAATGTGCTGGTCGACGACCCAGGGCCCAGCTTTGCAAGCCTTTCCGAAGTACCCGGCCATAGCCTTGATTCTGTTCTCAGTGTGCGACAGCCCTGGCTCGCAGGACCGCTCGAGAACTAGGGACTCTAGGTACTGGAGATAAATTATAAATTAATTATTTAATAAATAAATTCTTAGACAAACCTGTTTTTGCTTTATCTTAATTTTTTTATTATTTTATTTCAAGAATATTTTTTAATATTTTAGGTAATTCAGTTTGTGGATTAGTTCACAGTTGACAGGGATATTGCATAAAATGGGAAATTCCTTTTTAAAGTTTTTTTTTAGTTTTTTCCTAAAATTTTTATTAACCTTTTTTTGTTGCAATTTTCTTGTTTGATTATTTTCTAGAAAAAAAAATGTTTTGTAAAAGGAATCATCTTTCTTCTCTTATAATACAGATATATACGCTTATACAGTTCAAACTCGCGCTAAGAGATCGAATTAATTGACCAAATACATAAACTTACACCAGATAAAGTATCACTGAGCGGTCGAATGTCATCAGCACCGACTCCGGGATGGCAGAGCGTGGTATTCTTCAACATAGCGTGGAAGGTAGAGGAGGCATTCGGCAGAATGCGCCGATTTACTATAGCCACTACGTTGAGTTCTACCCTCATACCAGAAACCCAAACAGACATAAACTTACGCCAGATAAAGTATCACTGAGCGGTCGAATGTCATCAGCACCGACTCCTGGGTGGCAGAGCGTGGTGTTCTTCAGTATAGCGTGGAGGGTAGAGGAGGCATCCGGCAGAATGCGCCGATTTACTATAGCCACTACGTTGCGTTCGAATGGTCCTGAAAATAAAAAAAATATATTTAAAATACTTTTTTATAGCTTTTTTTGCATTGTCAGTTACACAATACACAGGAATACCAAATTTCAGCTAAATCAAACATCAGGAAGTAGTTCAAAATTCAGTTCCAGGTTCGACATTGACGGATACGTCAAGGAGGACGATATATGTATATTGTATAGGTTATAATTTTCAGTAAAAAAAATTTGGTTGTCTGTTAAGTGGGTTTATTATGGACGATAGTTTAACGTGACAACGTCATAACAAAACATTGATGAAATGATTGCATACTTTTCTCGCTCCGATCGTGACGTCACAAGGAGCGTAACGGGACACTTCTTCGTGCGTGCACCCGGCGTTCATCGATTTATTAGACGTTGTCACGTCAAAAAAAAATAAAAAAATAGCCAAATAAAACTGAGCGTAGATCGGCTGCTTACGGTCCCGATGCCGGATCTCGTTGGTGACGAGCACGTCGATGTTCGCCCACTGCGCCGCCACCAGATCCTCGGGGCTGAACACGCCGAAGTCGACGGATCCCTTGCTTATGCGACGCAAGCAATCTAACCTGAAAATTTAAATTAAAAAACATAAATGTATGTGTGTGTGTATTAAATGTTACTTAAATCAAATTCTCTTAAGATTTAAAAAATGTTCAAAAATGTGTAAAATCAAATTGAGAAATTCACTTTTGGGATGTAATATCAGTTATATTGATTTTATTCGTATAAAATGTCAACCAATATAAAATGAATGGTCATAATGCTAAAAATAGTTTCGGAGAAATGCGTGGCCAAAATCATTTCTTGTGAAACCGATAAATTGAAAAAAAAAAAAATTAAGAGGAAAAAAGTATAAATTGAATTTGAATTGTGAAGATTTGACTAAAAATATCTTGTATAAAGCTATGGAATCTTTGGCGGCAAGTCTGATTCGCACTTGGCCGGTTTAACTTACCTATCAGTGCCTATAACGCACTCGACCCCGGAATTCTCCTGGTCCAGGACGGGGCAGAATTTGGGGGTGCGCTTGTACTGCCCCCGCCCCTCCACCACGCAGAGGCGTACTGGAACAAATAAAGTTATATTTAGACAATAAACAGATATTACACAGTATATTACTGCAGCTTATACCTCTATTATTTTACAACAAAACCATATAAAAAAAATAGAAAAAAAATTGGTTGTCTGTAAAATCGGTTTAGGGACGATAGTTTAACGTGACAACGTCATAACAAAACATTGATGAAATGATTGCATACTGTTCTCGGTCCGATCGTGACGGCACAATGAGCGTAACGGGACCGCGCCCGCGTAACGGGACACTTTTTCGTGCGTTCGGGCAATCATCGAATTATTAGACGTTGGCACGGCAAAAACTACGTCACTACGTTTTTTGCCATAATCGAGTCATTCCACTCTGTGTGTGACAGATCCTTTATCCTAGGTGTGACAGTCACGTCCAAACGACTCTCCTTTATGGGTTGATTACACGTAACGAGTACAGTGGTGAGACAGTAAATGGGCACACCCAGCCGAGCAAACAAAGCATGGTTCTAGTCAAACTGTATAATTATGTATACAAACCGAATACTCGGCCGAGGGTACTGTCTCGCCACGGCACTCGTTACGTGTATTATGTTGGTTTGTGTATCTACGCTTCAAAAACTCAAAAAGTTCTGCACCGATCGAGCTGAAATTTTACCATGATATAAAATACGCATCAAGGATTGCTTTTATTTTTTTTTATCCACAGCGAAGCGTGGCAGGGAACAGCTAATTACTTCTTAAGTAAGTTTATATGGACAAAGCTAAATATTTCTCTTGCTTTAGCAAGGAGGTTACGAACTCATTAATAAAGAACTTGACATTTCAAAAGAAGTATTTATACAATGCATTAGGAAATGAATAGATGATTATGAGTAAATGAATTGCTTCATCAGCGCTAGTATATCCAGGGTCGTATCGTAAGTCATTGTAACAAATTGTTTATATCTTGAGCCTACCAAGTACCGTGGATATATATTCTTGGATAATTTTTCTTTCCACCATTTTTATCCACGCGTAAAAAATATGATAAAGCTAGAATATGGATATGTTTGTCTCATTCTTGCGGGATAAAAATGAAGAAGGTTGCGTGTTCAGATCACGTCGGGGTCACCAATGAAGCGTGTTAGGTGTAAGGCACGTAGAAAAGAAACAAGGTTCTTTCGTAGTCACAGTACCTACTTCTTATATTGTTCGTTCTATTACGATTATGTAGTACAACGAGAGTCGGCCGGTGCGCGAGAGATGATACGAGAACACAAGTTGCTTGCGTTTGGCGCGGATGCGTGAGGCGGTGTGTGTTGTGGGCGCGGCGCGGGCGTCCTATCTGTGTCTCTCTCTCGCACATCGGTAGTACTCGTATTAGATGGTGGTGGCGCTGGCGTCGCCACACCTGTTTTTCCCCGCCGCTTGCTAGAAGGGCTGGTTTTACTTTAGTATGACTGCTATGCTTTATGATAGACTAATGACTCATGTACTGTACGGCAGTGATTATTGTAACATTTGTTTATTTAATTTTTTTTGTTGTTTTTTTTACACTATCCACATGCCGGGAATGTCCTAGTTCTTACCTCTAATTGATCTCAACCAAGGGTTGTCTGAAAGAGATCGCTCTTAGCGATAATAATAATAATAAGTATGCACCAGCGCCAGTTCTCGAAAATGGTCGTGCTTTGCTTTATTGGGACCGCTCTATTATCACGGACAGGACTATTATAGCTAATAGGCCTGATATCGTGATAGTCGACCGATCCCAACGCCGGGCAGTGCTCGTCGACATCACCGTCCCACATGACGAGAACCTCGTGAAGGCCGAGAAGGACAAGCTCAGTAAGTACCTTGACTTGGCACACGAGGTTACCGCTATGTGGGATGTTGATTCGACGATCATTGTCCCGATAGTCGTTTCGGTGAATGGGCTTATAGCGAAGAGCCTCGACCAACATCTGAAGAGGCTCTCGCTAGACGGTTGGGTCAAGAGTCAGATACAAAAGGCGGTAATTCTTGACACGGCCCGCATTGTCAGGAGATTCCTCACCCTGCAGCCTTAACCACCGGTAGCTTGGGCCCTGCCCCGCTGCCGGCGGCACCCTAGTTTTTAAATTTTTTATAATGTATTGTTTTTTTATGCTACCTCTATATTGTAAAAAGTTTAAGAATTAAGAAAAGTAAATAAATATCTGAATAATAATAATAAGCCATTTATTTATCCTTAATTTACAATAAAAGAAAAACAGTTAACTCTTAATAAATTCTGTACGCTTAGTTTTTTCTCTATTAAGGACCTCTTTTCGAGTAAAGGCCTCCTCCCTTTCACTCCAAAGTTTTCTGTCTTTGGCTTTTAGCGTCCAATTGTCTCCAGCTACCTTTTTAATTTAATCAAGCCACTTATCAGGGGGCCTACCCCGTTTCCTTTTACCAAATGGGCCAGTGTAAAGTGTAAAGTAAGTGGAAATGGGCAGGACATGTGGCACGTATGAACCCAGGCAGATGGTCCAACAAAGTAACTCACTGGCTCTTAGCGATAAGTGTCTTTTTTGCGAATCTTGTATGTGTTTTACCTACTGTGTTTCTGAATTATTTTTTGAGGTGTCATGATGAATTATTGTGTTGTATTTTTAAGTTTTTTTTTTATAATTAAGCAAATGCAGGCTTCCGCCTTCTTTGAAAATACAAAGTGGAACCCGGGAAACCTTCCACGAACGAGTTTTCGCTTCATTGGCAGTTTTAGTTTTTTAATTGAAAAGGTTTGCGTTTGCCCGCGACCTCGCCTGATGGTGAGCAATTATGCGGTCTTCGATGGAGCACTTGCTCAGAAGAAACCGATTTCAAACGCTTGTCTTCCTCCATTGAAAGTTCAATGTCATTTTTTGTGAATGTAGGTAGGTATGTCATCACCGGTCTTTCCGAGGAGGATTGGAACAATAAAACTATTAACATATTTATTTTGGTCGCACTGAGCACAAAACATTAAAGGTGCAGATGTTAATCTTCATAGCAAGCGTGTGGAGTAACGCACACATAGAAATCGCTCACGGACAGGAGTCTCGAATCAGGCTTTAGGTCTTTCGTATACAATGCCTAGCACAAATTTTGACGTAAAATATGTAACGAGTTATCAATAGAAAAATGGATGAAATGGACGCATTTTGGATTTCTAGATTTCTTGATTCTGGATTGATGATCCGTCGGATTATGATAAATATTGATCGTATAGCCTCGCGTCAATATTTATCACGTCAGTACGCGTTACGCTAGCAATGGAGGAGGACGACTTTTTGGATCTTGATCCGCCGCCACAGGCGGCGGACGCACCGTCGTCGTTGTCGCCGCCCCGCACCCTCTCGAAACTTACTAAAGATTAGGAAGTTTTAAAAGAATTTATCCTAAATTTAGAAGTATTGCCAGAGATATGGGATAGTTCTTCAAAATATTACAAAAATTTAATAAAAAAAAGGAGAAGCACTACAAAAATTACTGGAAATTTACAAAAAAATGAAAAGTGATGCCACGATTGATGATGTCAGGAAAAAAATTAACATTTTTTACTTTTTATTTACACTAAGTGCTAAAATAATAGCCACGCAACCTTTAATTTTAAGCTCTGTGGCCATTTTAGACGTTTAAACAGCAGGAGACCGGACACAATACTGACGTAATAAATATTGAACGTGTAGGCTAGTGTATTAATCCATCAGTAAAAACTGAAATCCATCAACAAATACTATATTGACGGATCACAGTAAATACCTTACGTGTAACCGTCGCCTAATGTTGTGAACATACTTATGAATATCGGCGACGCGTGCTGGTGTACGAACCTATAAGATTTTTTTATTGCGTTAGTCACTTAGGGACCTACCTTAGAGATGTCTATGTGTGCGTTAGTGATAGAAATACATACATGAGTTTCACTTCTGCACTTTCTATGTTTTGTGCACTGATTGCCCAAAACACGTTTTCAATTTCAAGGTCGATTTTGATATGGTTTTGATAATCTCCAAATTGCAATAATTACTTCGTATAACAGAGTCAGATAACTCCGACTATATCGGGTTCACAGTTCTCATCATTTTGATCAATTTTCACTATGGGACCAACCCTGAAATCGAGAAAACTATCAGCTGTTCCATAGAATGTCAATGACACTCGACAGTTAAGTAGTATGGAACGGCTGATTTTCTTCGTGATCTCAGGGTTTATCCCGTCCCGTCGGGGCTGCGGGTAGAAGTTACCGCGGCCTCGGCGTCACAAGGGCGTAGAAGGAACATGGGTGGTTTTTGGTCAGTAGAAGTCTGACACTCCCTTCCGCTCTGCCCAAAGAGTGGGAGGGGTCATTTGATGATTTCCCACCCCCCAAAAAAAAAAAAAAAAAAAAAAGGGTTTATCCCGTAGTAAAAGTTGTTCATAACGATGAGTACTATGACCCCTTACTGCTGGACTTGCACCCCTAAACTGTTTTAAATATTCATTTAGATAACTAACCAGTTGTTGTTCAAACCAGAAATTACAAACAAAATGACAATAACACAAAACTTCTGCAACAACTGGCCTTGCCGCTAAGAGCGATCTCTTCCAGGCAACCGTAGGATAGAGAGGATATATTGAAAACAGAAAAACGGCGGCAATAATGGAGAAAACTATGTCATATAAACTTACATTAATCACAAAAATAAAGACCTTTATCTTTATTTTATTTTATTGAGTTATTGTGTTGTATTCTTGTATTGTAAGTATAAAATACTATATTTTGAAAAACAAGCTTTTGTTGCATTGTCATCGGAGTTACACACGTATACCAAATTTCAGCTCAATCGGACATCGGGAAGTGGTTCAAAATTGAGTTACAAAATCCCACCCGACAAACATAGATACATGTACATGTTACATGTACCTACTTATGTACATTGCAAGTTAAATAAAAGCTTTTAAAATTAACATTCACCTCGAATCAAAAATCTTCTATTACGTCAAGACTTAATGTTTTATGAAAATATTCACAAAAAATGTACCGAATCCGGTTGGTAACCTTGAGACTGGAGTCGGTTCAACCGCACATCTTTGAAGTGGTCTGGGTAATGAGTATTCAGTGAGTCAGTAAGTTTTATTAACTATGTATTAACCTTGTTAATGTATTTTATTCAGGTAGCTAGCATTCATTTTTAATGCTATTATGTGACGAGACGTCCAAATCGCTCGCCTGATACTAAACGTCACGTTCGCCGTAACAGGTCTGCGCCACCCAGAATTTTGTATTCAAGAATTCAAGCCCAGCACTGCGCTCGTCACCCTGAGATGTAAGATGTTTAATCTCCTATTTGCCCTGAAATTTGATTGGAAAAAATACCCTTCCAACCGGAACACAGTAATGTTTGCACATTACTGCTTAGCGGTAGAATAACTGGCAAAGGTGTGGTACTTCCCCAGGCGGGCTCTGCAAAATAGCCCGAGCCCCCACTATGCTACCCCGACAGCTAGAAATTATTTATATACTAATTTAATTTAAACTAATTTAAACTACTAATAACATTTAATAGCACCTCCTGTTTAAGTTGGGAGAAATTAATTTTATTTATACTCACCAAAAATACAATCAAATGCGGATTTATTCGTAATAAAATGTAAAACATAAAAAATTGAAATTACGACTTGTGCCAGCACCTGTACTTTTCGTAAGAAGCAAGAAATTACGTCATAAGTAAGTGATTCCCCGAAGGCTGTACCGGGAAACCCGTGCCTTACAAAGATATAATTGATGTTTGTTTTTTCACTCTCATGCGAAATGGCAGGATTTTCCTTGTGGCGTGGAACTAAACAAGTTATAACATTAAGTTACTAAACGATTTCGTAACTACATTGGTATAATTTTTAATTGATAAATGATTAATAAAATTTTTATCCTTTGCGATGTTTTAACAAAATGAAGTGTCTATCAATCGTGACTCGGGGGAGGGGGAAATTCAAACGCTGTCCTTATCTCTGCTAGTCTAGCACGGGCCGTGGATTAATTGTCTTTCCACCATTGAAAAAAAAACATTTAAATCCGCGCGTAGTTGTGACAAAGCTAGAATGTGAATATGTTCGTTTCTTTTTAAAAACGGGGAAAGACAATTTCTCCCCGTGGCTTGTCAGTACCTACCGCTGGTACCGCAGTATACCTAATAAGAGCAGCACTAATTAAAGCCAGAAATTCATCATTAATTTATTATAAAGTATCTCTTATCGAGTTTAATGCTTTCTGCATTAATTATATCCATAAAAAATATGCATTAAAATTTACTAATTGCCGTAGTAAAATGAAATAATTCCGTGGCCTTTACGTGCGTACTGGACGGTTGTTTTATTGCTGACGCTCTAAAAAAGAAACAGTTGACAGCTAAATCGCTAAATGTCAGTAATTACCTAATATTTAAAAACCACGGCGGTAACGCTAGCTTATTATTTGGGATAGAAATACTTTTTGCTTGAAAAAGTTTTTCATCCGCAACAGAACTTTTTTATTAGGTATGCTGATCCAACTTTAAATATTTGTTTAAGCTTTATGCGTAACGTCAAACGAAAGAGGTTGTTTCATAAAGTTTCATAAAGATAATAAGATAAAGATAAATTCATAAGATAAACCTACCTACTTTGTTTTACAGCTTATGATAATAAAATCCAAGAACCAACGGAAGAGGAAAAACTCAAGATAAATTATTATGTGCCTGTCTGTAGTGAGCCGGACAAAAAACCTACATCAGTTCTTTATGTAAGTAAAAATAAGATCTAAAAACATAAATAGGTTTCTACTTACAGTTACCATTACTCCCGGAACCGTCGCCGATATTTTGCTGAAGTCCAATATTAACGAAATAAAACAAAAACAACAACACACTCACACTTGACATTTTAACTAAAAAAAAAAAAACAGAATCACAGAAAAATAAATTAAGAAAAAAGTTCCCGCCAAATCAGCCAACTTTTTTATGTCACTTTTTAATTCATCTTTTTTATTTTTTAGGTTCTTCACGACGAACGTACGACTCTATGGATTAGTCCGCACAAACTGACCGCTCAAGGCAAATTGTCTCATATGAAATAACAAAAGATGTACATATAATAACAAACTAGTTTTTAAAGGTCAGGATTCTTAATGCACAGATTATAGGTAAATATTGAATAACCGGTCCGTAGGTATTGGGTAATGGCGAGGTTTTGGCTTGTGAAACGTCCATGTTCATCAAACCGACATACAAAAAGGTTTTTAATAAAAATAGAAAGGTACTATTAAAAAAATACTTATACTTAGTTAAAAACTTTTTGATAATATTTTTTTGTTTTTCGCTTTTTTTGTGTTTTAAGGTAAATTTAATAATAAAATAAAGGTTCTATTGCATAGATTTTATCGCGGGCCTTGAGCGTGGAATGCAGAAATTCCGTTCCAAAAAAACCTAACACCCCCCACCGAAATCAAAAAATAGTTCAATGGAGGCGCCACTATTGCACTTCCAAAACAAAAATGACAGTCTTTCTTAGAAAAAAATAGTTCCTCCATTTATCCACCTATTACAGAAAAGTATGCTGGCTGGAATAATAAAAAAGTAATCTAATTTGACATTCGGTAGCTTTTTAATGGGTAGGTACTGGCTGGCAAGGTTTCAGTATATTGGGATAGGGCGAGGCCTAACGTGGGGTGCTAGGTCGGGTAACCTCCTCGTGGTGCACCCTGGGCAACAGCGTGCGGTAATACTGCAGCTTTTATGCAGTATTACCGCACGCTGGCAAATAACCCGACACGGTGGGCCCGTCCGCGTGTCCCTCTGACTAGCAGAGGGCACAGCGTGATGGCTTGGACGGTGGCATTGCTGCCACCAGGGGGGTTTTCCTTGTGCTCCTCGCCGCATGTGGGTTGCGGTCGGGAGTGCAAGGAAAGGAGGAGGGTGGACGCTGGAAGCGTGTGCCGCATGGGGCCAACCAGCGGCATACGCTTTCGGCCTACATAGGCCGGGATCTCTCGTTGCCGAGCGTGGTGAAAGCCGTGCTCGGCGGCGAGAGATCGTGGCAGGCCGGGGTCTCCTTCTGCGAAGAGGTGATGACGCAGAAGGAGGCCGCGGAGCGGGTCAGAGAGGACGACGCCTGATCTGACCCGCTCCGGCGCAGACGAGGGAGCGAGGAGGCGGTTCGCCCGTATCCTCGCTCCTCTGCAGTGGGGTTGCCGGGAGAGTCGGGGGACTCTCCCGGCCTGCACGACCCCACACTGACTGTCTGGGGGGTGATCCTGGGGAACAGGGTCACCCCTCCATATACGCGGGGGGCCCTAATCGGGCCCATCGCCGGGGCGAGGTGGCGATTGCTAACGCGACCCCACCTTGCCCCATCTCAGGCGGATGCCGAACACCCCAGTGGTTTTAGTGGGTATGCCGCCGCAGGGCGGAGACTCCCATATAACCACCCTGCCTCCCCCGGGGCGGGCGTGGTATCCATAAAGGATTTCCACTGGGTAAACAAAAAAAAAAAAAAAAAGGGCGGGGCCTAACGTGTTTGCAATTAAATTTGGAATAATTTATATAAGTATGCATGACTTTAATTATGGAACCTTCTTCATTATTGGCTCGTAAGATATTTCTTCACATAGAGAAGGCAGCGTGGTAGAGAAATCTCTAGGTTGAATTTTGCTACTTTTCAGGAGAGAAAAAATACTGTCTTACTTTTTATTCATTTGCAGTACAATCAGTATTTTTAAACTATTGCATAGCTTCTATCTTCTTCTATCTATTTGCAAAAAATATGCTTTGCAATAGCTTTACCGCGGCAGTCCCCGAGTGCCACACGTCTTTTTTTTTGTTTAAACATTTTTTAATAAGTACTTTTGATGTGAAACATCTTTTGGCGCACGTAGGTAAAATCGATTTCTGGCGTGGCGACGCTTGCCGTGGAGACGCGTCGCCACGGCAAGCAGTATTCAAGCAAATAACAGGGTTATTCGAAAATAAATGACGACGCGCGTACCTAATTGAGTTTCAATTTTCGAACGGTTTTGTGAAAATCTGTATGGCCATGGACAACGGGAGCATGAATGGATTAAAATGTTTCACATCTACCAGGCGTCCCGTGACGGCTCACATTTTTAACACGCTTTTATTAGCTTCACCTGTATGTTTGTATGTTTGTATGTTTGTATGTAACCGACTCCTTTGAGCGCGTTTTTGACCCACTTTTAACGGTCAGATTTATTTCAAACTTTGTAGATAATTATATCGAGGACCGATGACAATACACTAAACAAATCGTGTTTTTTAGTTTTTTTAACTGTTAATTTTTTTTAACACGCTTTTATTAGCTTCACCTGTATGTTTGTATGTTTGTATGTTTGTTTGTATGTAACCGACTCCTTTGAGCGCGTTTTTGACCCACTTTAAACGGTCAGATTTCTTTCAAACTTTGTAGATATATCGAGGACCGATGACAATACACTAAACAAATCGTGTTTTTTAGTTTTTTTAACTATTAATTTTTTTAACACGCTTTTTCTATAAAGTTTCTTTAACTTTTAATACCGTTTAACTTACAAATGGTAATTTCGTCATTCGAGTCAGAGAACAGAGTGGCGCAGTGGAAGCGTGCTGGGCTCATAACCCAGAGGTCCCTGGATCGAAACCACGCGCTAGAAATCTTTTTGCTCAATATTTTTTGTTACGCATCAATTTTATTTTATGAGGTCTGAGGATCGAAACCACGCGGCTACAAATCTTTTTGCTCAATATTTTTTGTTACGCATCAATTTTATTTTTAATTTGCTTGAGCAGACGGCCAAAAATGGATAACACCAATATTTGTACATATTAAGGATGGTTAATAGTTAGCAAATCGAACTAAAAAGCGAAAAATAAATAATAGTTAAAAAAAACTAAAAAAACACGCTTTTTATAAAAAACCGAACTAAAAAAATAGAAAATAAAATTTTATAAATTTAAATTAAGAATAGGGTTGAAAATTTCAATAAATATAAATTAATAATAGTGTAAATAAATAAATATATGTATTTTATTTTTTAAAAAGCGTGGGGTGCTTTCTAAGATATTATCAAAATGCTAATCACTCTACTCATGTCTGTCAATACAAAATGTATCTACAAAGTATATAATATCTATTGACCCATACACCCCACGCTTTTTAAAAATAAAATACATATATTTATTTATTTACACTATTATTAATTTATATTTATTGAAATTTTCAACCCTATTCTTAATTTAAATTTATAAAATTTTATATTCTATTTTTTTAGTTCGGTTTTTTATAATTTTTGTTCTAACTTAAGGTCACTTTAAGACACTAAATTTAAAATTACTAATGAATTAGTCACCGTGTTATAAAAATAGATTTCACCATGACATTAAGAACGAATTAACAAATTACAGACACTAAATTATTTATTAGAAAATATTATTATTATGGTTATTTTTTAGAAAAGTTAAGATAAAAATTAAAATAAGTTTAAAGAGAACAAACTCTAAGTTTTGTTCATTAAGTTCATTGTTGAGAAAAAAAAAAATATTTTGCTTCACGTTTTTATGCTGGCCTTTTTATTTTCGGCTTCTTCCTGTTTTGAATCCCCCCCTTAGGCGGAAAAACTTTAATAATAAAATAAAATAATTTAATAATAAATTCCACTTTTCTGTTCATTTCACAAAAATATTTGTGTTATAGCCCTTATGACCAAATGTGGGACCACGAGCGACTGCATTACGTTGACTGATGGTCCCACCAAACAGTGGGACCACGAGCCCATTAAATCGACACACTGTCCCACCAGTGGGTCAAATTAGTGGGACCACGAGTCATTCATCTATAAAAACAATCTGAAATCAGCCATCTTTTATTATAGGATAGGACCAACCCAGGAGTCACGCAAAAAAACCAGCTAAAGTTTTTTCTTGAATTTCGGGTTGGTCCCATAGTCCTATAGTAAAAGTTGTTCATAATGATGAGTACAATGAGCCCTTTTCGGCTTAGCATGCCCTTTATGAATAACCCTATAGTAAAATTTATATATAATACTATCTAAGTATCAATAGATTACTGAGAACAAAACCTTGTGAGTAACTCATCTCAGAGATTTATTGTCTAGCTAGCCCATAAAACTTATGATTTTGACCCAACACATAGGTAACATACATAATACTTTTTAGTAGTGTTAGGTACCTACTATGTAAATTATGCTCGGGTATGTACGTGCCCATAAACTAGTCTAATACTCAATTAAATAAAGATATTAATAACTTTCATTTTCCATTAATTTTTTATCAGTGAAAAGATAAACAGAATATAAAATCACAAATAAATAAAAACACAAAACAAAATGTGAGCCGTCACGGGACGCCTGGCAGATGTGAAACATCGACATTATTTTATAAAAGTAATATGCAGAAAAGAACATATTGTGATAGGAACTAAATATGTCATAATGATAAAATAAAATATTACGATTTTTTTTTCCAGATAACGATGACTACTTATTGAATAAACATTTATTTTCATTAACCGATTTCTGGCATGCGTCGCCACGCCAGAAATCGGTTTTACGTGCGGCTATGGATGTTTCACATCAATAAAAAAACGCGCATTGTCATCGGTCTTTGACAGGTGTGCAAAGTTTGAACTAAATCTGATCGTTCAAAGTCGGGCAAAATTGAGTCCAAAAGAGTCGGTTACAAACATACAGGTGAAACTAATAAAAGCGTGTAAAAACAGAGCTTAGGTCACCAGTTTGTAGTGGTAGGGCTCTTTTGCAGAGCCCGCCTGGGGAAGTACCGCACCGAGGCCAGTTATTCCACCGCCAAGCAGTAATGTGCAAACATTACTGTGTTCCGGTTGGAAGGGCATTGTTTCCAGTGAAATTACAGGGCAAATAGGAGATTAAACAACTTATGTCTCAGGGTGACGAGCGCAGTGCTGTGCCGCGCTACATCATTACATTAAAAAAAAAGACGTGTGGCACTCGGGGACTGCCGCGGTAAAGCTATTGCATAGCATATTTTTTGCAAATAGATAGAAGAAGATAGAAGCTATGCAATAGTTTAAAAATACTGATTGTACTGCAAATGAGTAAAAAGTAAGACAGTATTTTTTCTCTCCTGAAAAGTAGCAAAATTCAACCTAGAGATTTCTCTACTACGCTGCCTTCTCTATGTGAAGAAATATCTTACGAGCCAATAATGAAGAAGGTTCCATAATTAAAGTCATGCATACTTAAATAAATTATTCCAAATTTAATTGCAAACACGTTAGGCCCCGCCCTATCCCAATATACTGAAACCTTGCCAGCCAGTACCCATTAAAAAGCTACCGAATGTCAAATTAGATTACTTTTTTATTATTCCAGCCAGCATACTTTTCTGTCATAGGTGGATAAATGGAGGAACTATTTTTTTCTAAGAAAGACTGTCATTTTTGTTTTGGAAGTGCAATAGTGGCGCCTCCATTGAACTATTTTTTGACTTCGGTGGGGGGTGTTAGGTTTTTTTGGAACGGAATTTCTGCATTCCACGCTCAAGGCCCGCGATAAAATCTATGCAATAGCTTAAAAACCATCCGCGGGTAGAGTAGAGTAGTACCTACCCGCTAGGCTGGCGACATTACCTCGTTGAATAGGTAGCAATACTGCAATACTAATTATTATTCTCTGGCCGAGGTAAGAATCTATAACAAATACAAATTTATACTTACGTTTAATAAAAAATCGTAAAAAAACTCTTGAAATATGTTATCGCTGTAGGCGAAACTGGCTAAGACATCATCATCATCAACTTATTTTAATACGGTGTGATGTGAACAATAAAGACTTTTTTCTATTTAAGTATGACATCTGTGTACTAAAAAGTACTTAAAAGAGGTTCACTATTCGGAACGCCCTTATGATTTGAATAGAAGAGCCATTATTTTAGAAAAAAAAAACCGCTTTGCTCTATGAAAGTCAATTCCTTCCCTTAAAGAGGCGTTCGCCTTTTATAATAATTTCTTTAAGTATGGAGATTAGTATTCATTATTAATATTCTATAATATTATACTCTATACTTATACTCCATACTCTATACTCCATTTCTTTCCGGAGGTTTCTGTCTCTCCGGTAGCTTGGGCCCTGCTCCGCTACCGGCGCGGGCAGCAGCCTAGTTTTTAAGGTTTTTACAATATATTATTGTTTTTTATTTTGTATTGTAAAAAATTAAAAACTAAGATTCGAAATATACCTATAATTATGTAAATAATAATAAATTATTTATTTGTTAAATAACTAAAATTACACAGTTGAATCAAATAAATGATAAAAAGTTAAATATCAATATAAAAAGTCTCTTACCCCTGACAACGTGTATGCAATAGGCGTGACGATAGATTTTAAAATCCTCTTCCATAATGTGAGTACACATTTACTATTTACAGTAAAGCCTTTATTTCGGTAATAAACTTAAGTTTAACGAAGTTTGAAGCCATTTTTCACATATTTTTTCAACAGTGCCCGATAACAGCTTGCTTGTGTCATGGCGTCGATTTGACGTCACGGCTAGTAAACATGTCATTGTGTCTATGCGTGATGAGCGGCGGATGACCTGAGTTCACTGAGGCGTGACGTCATACGCTGTGATTGTTGGTTCTGACAAGATGGCCGATTGCTGTATTTTAATGTTTTAATTTATTGAAAATCTTAATAATCTGTTTTTTAAAAATAAAACTAAACATGTGTTTTAAATTTTTTTAATCTGGCTAGTCCCCTGAAAGCATTGAATCGGCGATTTTTTGATATTGTCGTCATGACTATTATTATGATGATCGGTTGAGTAGTTAAAACCGTAACTAACTATTGATAATTTTAAAATCAGAAAAAAATATTGTGCACAAGTTGCAAAGTGCCCCTTTTGTAACTATGTTTATTCTGTAAAATTTTTGGGAAGACCACAATTCTGAACCTAACCTAGCTCAGAATAGGTGTGGTTATTGCATTAATCTTATGCACGAGCGCCATCAACTATTTTACTCAAGCAACATCACTGACGTCATAGGCATTTAGTTCGTCGCGCGCTTGCTAGATGGCCGGTCGAGGCGAGCCGCCGTTTTCTGAATCGCGGTGACGAGATTATCCGGCGAAACGCGGGTTGATTTTGGCTCGGTCTACTATTCATACTTACCTGGCGTAGGGGATACCGTGATCATGAAGGCGGTTCCCCCAGAGCGAGGCCCTTCCATTGCACTGCGGTCGGGTTGACCTTTGCGATTATCCCTAATGTGGATAACTCGGACGCGTAATTTTTGGTAGTGGGGACTGCGTACGCGCCGTCCCCCATATAATAATACTACATTAAATAATTAAGCTAACAAATTTCTTCATACGAATTTGTTAACTTTATTACTAGAATTCTGAGCTATGTATAATATGGTTATTAAACTATAAACGGCTAATACTCTATTAAATAATAATTTATATAATGTATTAATTATTATTAAGTCAATTTAATTTATTAAATTGTTAATTAACCAATCATTTTAAATTATTTAAATTATTAAATTGACCAAATATATAATTATAAAAGAAAAATTTATTGAAATTTAATTTAATAAATAATTATATTTTTTTATTAATTAAAATCAAATTTAATAAAAAAATTACAAACTTACAATATAATTTTTTTGTTAAATTATTTTTAAATATTATTTTACTACCTTATATAAAAAAAAAATCTAATAAAAATATTTATTCAATACGCGCGTTGATGTCTTTTGTTTTAAAAAATATGCCTGTAATCATTATTAGTTTATTTTTATCCTTTTGGGATTTATTTTAGTTTCTTTGTGTAATGTATGGGCTCATAGTATCTACTCATAATTATAAACAACTTTTACTACGGGACCGGACTTAAAGACCGCGTAATAAAATTTTGTCGAGTGTCATTCACATTTTTATATGGAACAGCCGATTCTTTTTAAAATGCTATAAAAAGCAATGGTGGCGCCGCTCCACCAAAGCGTCCGTAGTAAACAACCCGTTATCACTTTATCAACATGACCCACACACGCATTTTATCCCTTGTCGCCGCCATCTTGGATAGACAGCAAATGGTTTCGCCTATTTACGATAGATGGCGTCCCTAAAGGCACGTACACATTATTTGCAACCTAACATGTTATGGAACATTTCCCATACATTTAATAATGTATGGGAAATAATGTGTATGCGAACGCACTAAAAAACCTCGCGCACGCTACGTGCATTCGCGACGCGTGTTGGTTCCCGCCGCTTACCGATTGTCGGTGTTTTGACGAACGCTTTGTGCGCGCAGCCCGGTCGACATACGTTCGTGTCGCATTGCATGTTGTGTTGCAAATAATCTGTACGCAGCTTAACTAAAATAAAATATAACATCTTTATTTCAGGCGAGTAATTTCGCGAACAAAAACAAAAACAAAACTGACTAATCTGACGTTATCTGAAACGCGACATCAACTTTTGCAGCGAAACGGATGAGCTTCAATACACCATCGTAGTACACACCGATGCCGCTAGATGGCTAGGCTACTCGAGACGGTGACTTTCTGAATCGCGGTGACGAGATTCGCACAGAACTAAGGGGCCTGTTTGAGTTTCGTGTGTATTGTTAACTCTGGTTTCCCTTCAACACGTTTAAATCTTTCGCCTTTTACTAAAGATTTCCGTGGAGGGGAGCACTCAAATGAGTCTATAACCTGTTTTTGAATAACCCTACTTCGGTAGGGGTAATTAATTATCCATCCATCCTTTTTAATCCGTCTCTGTACAAGACAAATTAAAAAGGCGCTAAAAACTCACATATCGAGGGTTCTGAACTATCATAAATTTTAAACGATCGCTGAACCCTGAAGTCGTATTTTACACAAGGGTATGCTAACCCGAAAAGGGCTTAGGTATAGTTCTCATCATTATGAAAAACTTTTACTATGGGACAAACCCGAAATTCGCGAAAAAAATCAGCTGTTCCATACATTTTGTCGAGTGTCATTGACATTTTTCTATGGAACAGCTGATTTTTTTTCGCGAATTTCGGGTTTGTCCCACAGTAAAAGTTTTTCATAATGATGAGAACTATACCTAAGCCCTTTTCGGGTTAGCATACCCTTTCTGAATAATCCTGTATAAACGGCAAAAAAATCACGTTTGTTGTATGGGAGCCTCCTCAAATATTTATTTCGTTCTGTTTTTTAGTATTTGTCTTTATAATAATATGTATGTACATATATAAGACTAGCTGCACCCAGCGGTTTCACACGCTGTTTTATTTTACATTTAAAACTTCCCTGTATTAGACCAAAGAAAACAAAAACATATATAATCAAATCGGTCCAGCCGCTCTCGAGTTTTAGCGAGACAAACGAACAGTGATTCATTTTTACAAAAAAAAACAAAAACCGACTTCAAGAGGCCGACTATTGAGTTATTCATCTATTTGTCGGTTTTCTATTGGATACCATTATCAGAACTGGACTAAATTGAAATGGAACCACATGGGGCACAAGCTGGCGCTTCCCATGTAGTCCCTTCTAATAATTCTAATAAAAAAAGAATCATCAAAATTGATTCACCCAGTCAAAAGTTATGAGGTAACAAACATAAAAAAAAACATAGTCGAATTGAGAACCTCCTCCTTTTTTGAAGTCGGTTAAAAAGGTTCTCGTACTAACCCAATCAGAAGCCACCAAACAATTTTTCCATCGATTATATGAAATTCCAAAGATATTTCGCGCTATTAGTAAAGTTACGGTTTTTAGGCATTTTGGTACTAAAAAGTTACTGGTTTAGTCAATACTCTTTTCTTGTCCTAAGTCCCCACATCGGGGCAGAGGGTTAGACACTTAGACACAACGTCACGCCATTTCCTCTCTGTCTTGTGCCTTTCGCTACACTTCACTTTTTTTTTACTTGTCTGGGCCAATCAAAATTGGTCAAGACAAGTATGTAATTTTTTTAGTTAGTTTATCATGATGTTAAAAATATAAAGGTGTTAAAACCACTCAGATAGCGACAGCGCCCCACTCTCCCCTTGCGGGGAGCGAACGATCATCGAGGGCTGGTGACAATCTGCCACCGCCCGCCTCACGCTCAGGGTGCCGCGCCACGTCTCATCAACGTGGTTTGGTGCGACTCACGTATTGTGTCTGTCTTGGGAAGAGCTTACTATAGAAATGATCCTATGAAGTAAGGTCTTGCCGTACAAACGCGCGCCGAAAACCTCCATCAGTTCGCGGATAATCTCGTCACCGCGATGCAGGAATCCGCCGCTCGATGTTGTCAGCCATCTAGCGATTTCACTGTGAACTAACTGCGCGAGCGCGCTGCTCGGTGCGCATGACGTCATTCGCGTCATTGAACCAGAAATAAACACGTGGTGGTCTGGTTACATTGCGGCTTGATAACAATTTTTTTCTCTCAAATTTAACCTTCAATTAATACGAATCATTGATGTTTATCAATAGAATCTATGAGGTTTATTTAGTCTTGCATAGCCTGGTCAAAATAGACCAATAACTAGTAGTGAGCTTACATTAATTCCCACCCAGCTAAAATTGTTCAAAACACCATCATAAAAGAAACCTTAAAAGTCGTCATCTATCAGATACGTGCAAAAATTTTTACTCCGGGTAGAAGGTCACCAAAATAGGTTTTTCGCGATTTTCTCAAAAATGGTTCAAGCTACGAGGAAACTCTGTTCAAGACAAGTATGTTTTCTATAACATTCTCTACAGTATTGCTTTGAAATGCATGTTGATAGGACTTATGGTTTTCGAGATATGCCAATATTAATTTCAGACCAGGCCAAAAATATGAAAAATTTGCTTAGGAGGCCTCGGTGAGCAGTAGATCATATCACAAGTTTGTAAATGAGTTTTCCCAAAAGTTTTCAACATCGCTAAATCCGATAAGGTCAAGAAACATTTTGAAAAATGACTCCTTGTGGCTCAAATCGGAAAAATGATGATGATGGCTGACGGAAAATTTAACCTCTCGTATCTCGGAAACGATAAGAGATGGAGGGATACATCTGATTTCTGAAATGTAAATTATATATGGACCTTTTTAGAGAAACGACAAAAAAAGATAGCCGCCATACAAAAAAGTTTGACAGTCATTCAAATGAACAAAAAATAGTGTGTGTACTTATGTACACGCGTTAGAAGTTATACTTCTTTGGCGTATGGAAAAATAAATTATAGATACCGACAATTAACCTCAAATCTATAAATGCACTCAAAACAGTTTATTCTAATATATATATATTCTAATATAATTATTTAGATATACTAATAAATAATAAATTATTAGTAAATACTATCACCGTCGTAATGTATATGAAATTGATTTAATAAAAACACCAAAATAATATTTATTTATTCACACTGTTTAATTGTACTCTTAGAAACACGTGTTCTAAATATAAAAAAAATATGAGAAAAATATAATGGTGGCAATATTACATAATATTGACACGTACCAAAGCCAAAAAATAAATTGAAAAAAAAAAAAATTGTAGCAATACATATTATTATTGACACGTACCAAAGCCAAAAAATAAATTGAAAAAAAAAATAATTGTAGTATGGGTAGGTAGTTCATAGTCTGGGTAAATGATAAGTTGTATTATTGTTTGTTCACTATGTTTATGCATTAATTACGAATTGAAATACAGGATTAAAATATGAATTTATAAGAATGTTGCGGAGCAATCCTCACGTCACCAGTCGCTTAGTTCAAAACTTGACGCGGCCACGACGCATGCGTAGTACTCTCGCGCATCGGCGCGGCCGACTTGTCAGCAGCGGTTTGCACATAGGCGATGAGCGTTATAAAGACTCTTATGACACCCCACAGTAGCAATATTAATGTTGACACGTCGTATCAAAGTCAAAGAAAAATATGAGAAAAATATTTATAATGGCGGCAATATTAATATTGACACGTACCAAAGCCAAAAAAGGAAAAAATACTAGAATATACAACTTGAACTTGAACAGTTATCAATTTTCATGCCACCTAGAACTAACTTCACGATATAGAATTTAGGTGGCGGTGTGCGCGCGCATCGTGCCACCTAGAACTAACTTCATGGTGTTAAGAAAATGTGTCGCGCATCGTAAAAATTCACTCTCATCATTTTTCTGTATTGCGCCCTAAGAAGTATAACTTCAAAAAAAACTGAAATGCTCATAGCTGTGGAACCGCTGTCGATGGATGGAGTGTGCTTGAAGAAATATTATAGAGGTTTATAAGAACAATCAAGATTCAGCAACAAAAATCCAAGATGGCGGATATCGTATTTCCGTCAAATTTCAATGGATCTTCCAGTGATCCTAGGAGAGTGATATTTTGGATCTGGAGATTCTTAAGATCCTTAAATCCATTCCTGAAATATTTTTTTACCTAAAGGCTGCTTATACACTAACCTAACCTAACTCACTATTCGGATTGCACTTATGATATGAATGGAGGAGCCACAATTTCATTAAAAAAAGGTTAACAAGAGTTTTCCGGGATAAAAAGTAGCCTATGTATTAATCCAGACCATGAAAGACCTTAATTCCTCATGGAAATCCGTTCAGCCGTTTCAGCGTTTATTAGTAACAAACATGTAAAACCTTTATAATATTAATACGAAAGTAAGATAGTAGGATAGGATGGCAGGATGGATACCTCCTTTACAGAGGAGTTCGTCTATTTATAAAAAAATCCATAAAATCTGAACAACGCGTTGATGTCTTTTGTTTTAAAAAAAATATGCCTGTAATGTAAAAATAATTATTAGTTTATTTTTATGCTTTTGGGATTTATTTTAGTTTCTTTGTGTAATGTAAGTGCTCATAGTATCTACTCATAATTTTAGTCAACTTTTAAATCGGGACCGGACTTCGCGAAATAAAATCAGCTGTTCCATACATTTTGTCGAGTGTCATTGACATTTTTCTACGGAACAGCCGATTCTTTTTAAAATGCTATAAAAAGCAATGGTGGCGCCGAACCACCAAAGCGGTCGTAGTAAACAACCCGTTTTCACTTTAGCAACATGACCCGCTTAGACGCATTTATCCCTTGACGCCGCCATCTTGGATAGACAGCAAATGGTTTCGCCGATTTACGATAGATGGCGTCCCTAAAGGCACTTACAGATTATTTGCAACATAACAGTCATGTTATAGAACATTTTCCATACATTTTAATGAGTATGCGAACGTGTGTGTGTATGTGTTTATTTCAGCCGAGTAATATCGCGAACAAGAACAAAAACAAAACTGACTAATCCGACGTAATCTGAATCGCGGTATAAACTTTTGCAGCGAAACGGATGAGCTTCAATACACCATCGTAGTACACACCGATGCCGCTAGATGGCTAGGCTACTCGAGACGGTGACTTTCTGAATCGCGGTGACGAGATTCGCACAGAACTAAGGGGCCTGTTTGAGTTTCGTGTGTATTGTTAACTCTGGTTTCCCTTCAACATGTTTAAATCTTTCGCCTTTTACTAAAGATTTCCGTGGAGGGGAGCACTCAAATGAGTCTATACTATAACCTGTTTTTTAATAACCCTACTTCGGTAGGGGTAACTAAATATTCATCCAAATTTTTTAGTCTCGTTTTGTAAAATATTAAAAATTAGAATTGATTCGAAGCTTTTTAATTATTAAAAAGCTTCTAAAGCGAAAACTCATATGTCGAGGTTCTGAACTATCATATTTTAAACGATCATGGAACCCTAAAATCGTAATACAACCACAAATCAATACGCTACTTTTTACTTGGGTGGGACCAATCAGGAATTCGCGAAAAAAATCAGCTGTTCCATACATTTTGTCGAGTGTCATTGACATTTTTCTATGGAACAGCTGATTTTTTTTCGCGAATTTCGGGTTTGTCCCATAGTAAAAGTTTTTCATAATGATGAGAACTATATGCCCTTTTCGGGTTAGCATACCCTTTCTGAATAATCCTGTATAAACGGCAAAAAAATCACGTTTGTTGTATGGGAGCCTCCTCAAATATTTAGTTTATTCTGTTTTTTAGTATTTGTTGTTATAATAATATGTATAAAAGACTAGCTGCACCCGGCAGTTTCACACGCTGTTTTATTTTACTTTTAAAACTTCCCTGTATTAGAGCAAACAAAACAAAAAAAAAATGAAATCGGTCCAGCCGTTCTCGAGTTTTAGCTAGAGAAACGAACAGCGATTCATTTTTAAGCCCCATCCACATGCTTGGCAAACAATGGCAAACAGCAAACAGCAAACACGGACGTGTGGATGGGTGTTTGTCGTTGTTTGCCTGTTTGTGTTTGTGTTGGGCAGTGTTCGGCATCGGTGTCGGTTTTTCTTGCCAGATCAAAGGCTGTTTGGCAAACAGTTTGCGACGTATCCACACATTTGAAAAATTAAAAAACAAACTTTTAAAAATGAATGCACCCATTTATTTTTAAAAGTTTTTGAGCGGGAAAATTGACGTTACTTCTTGTGTCAAAACAAATCTCAAGAATAATCGTGATTGTGTGTAAACGTTCGCCAAGCATGTGGATGGCTGTTTGTGTTGGGTGATTGTGGTTGGCGTGTGGATGGGCCTTTATATTCAACAAAAAGATTTACTCGGACGAACCCAACCAGAAGCCACCAAACAATTCAGTGCCTCCAGTTAAAAAGGGCATAACTCGAGTTATGCCCTTTTGTTTTTATTGCACCATTGTAATCTACGTGTCGTGTTACATAACATATCAAAAGGACATAGCTCTAAGTAAACCCTAACCTACTTTTTTCAATAACATCAACGGCATAACTCGTTGTTCGAAAGGGCACATCGATAGTTGTCAAGTCAATTTTATAACTTAATCGACACAACTATAATAAATCCAAAAATAATATCAGACAAAATGGCATAATGCTAATTATGTTAACTACAAAAAGACACAATTCATGTTAGTTTAATGCTTTCTGAAGATAAATGGGAATAAATTCAAATAATCCATTTTGTAATCATGTCTAAAAGGGAACAACTTCAGTAGTAGCATTTGTTCAGATGAATCTAAATGGAATTTATCGTGTTGATCCTTTATTCATATCAGTCGACCAGCATGCAGAGAAACTGTTGAGACGGTTGAAATTAATATTTTCATTACTTTTCATGCAATTTTTTTGTTATTCTAGTGACACGAAAACGTATTTAATCATAATATTGCGTATAATATTTAATTCTGTATTTCCAGACTAATTTTAAAACCTAATACCCTATGCATTTCAATTTATAATTACAAAGAACGATAATAAGACGTGCAATTGTTTTTTTCTCAATCGTTAGTTGTTGTCAAAGTGTAGTGCAAGTTCTTTTTCATAGTAAATTAGATAAAAAATTAATCGCGGTAGAAAAATGACTGATTTAGTGCTAAAACCATCTGAAAAAGTGAGTATTAAATGAAATTATTTTGATTTTAGATATAACTTGTTGATAATCTAGTTTCTTATATCATAGAATCCTATATCATAGGGTTTGTAGTTGAACAATATCGAATCGCCAGTCAAGACTACAAGGATAAAGTCGAAAAAGCTAAAACAGAAAGCTGGAAGGAGTTCTGCACGAATCAGGAGAAGGAGAGCATGTGGGACAAGATCTACAGAGTGATCAGAAAATCCTCAGGAAGGCAAGAAGACTTGCTTCTGCGGGATACCGAAGGCAACACTGTATCCCCAATGCACTCTGCAGAACTACTAGCCAGACCTTTCTATCCCGACGACTCGGAATGCACAGACCAGCCGTGCCATACAGAACTGCGGGACGGACGAAGGAAACACCGATGGACTTACCGGAAGATGATCCACCATTCACATCAGCTGAACTAGAGTCAGTGTAGCGAACACTGAACCCGAAAAAAGCCCCCGGAACCGACGGGCTCACCGCTGACATCTGCGCTGCAGCCATCCGAAGCGAACGGGAAATCTTCTTAGCGATAGCAAACAAATGCTTGTCACTGAGGTACTTCCCCAAGCAGTGGAAAGCGGCGCACGTGATTATCCTACGCAAACCCGGTAAAACAGATTACACACATCCGAAGTCATACCGTCCTATTAGGTCTCCTGTCCGTCCCTGGAAAAATCGTCGAAAAGCTTTTGATAAACCGACTCCAAAGGCATCTCCTCCCGACCATCAGTCAGAATCAGTACGGTTTCATGCCCCAACGAGGAACCGAAGACGCCATCTACGACCTGGTAGAGCACATCAAAAAAGGAGTAAACAGCAAAAACATCATAGTTTCCCTGGATATAGAGGGCGCATTCGACAATGCATGGCGGCCCGCCCTAAAAGACAATCTAGTGAAGAAGAGGTGCCCAAAAAACCTCGACGAGATGGTAAACTCATACCTCAATCATACCTCAAACCGAACAGTCAAAGTCAACTATACAAGAGCAGCACACGAGAGGGAAACTACCAAAGGGTGTGTTCAAGGATCTATCGGCGGACCCACCTTCTGGAACGTAATCCTAGACTCGTTGCTGCGACTGCTAGAAGCAGAGGGAGTATAGTATACTGTCAAGCCTTCACGGATGACGTCGTTCTCGTGTTCACAGGTTCACAGTCAAACATCATCGAGCAGCAGGCCAACAACACGTTGGACATGATCGTGGAATGGGGAAAACGTAACAAGCTCAACTTTTCACCAAAAAGTTGAAGTACGAACCCCCAAACCTGGTCATGTCTGGCATCCAGCTTAATCCCGTCGAAGAAGTCAAGCTGCTTGGCCTGTTGATCGACCGTAGGCTCAATTTCAAACCACACGTGAAAGCCCAGTGTAAAAAGGTGGCAGATATCTACAAGCAGATTGCATGTGCGGCGAAAGTGACCTGGGTTCTAAACAGCGCGATCACGAGAACCATCTACGTCGCAGTAGTGGAACCCATCATCATGTATGCCTCGAGCGTGTGGGCGCAAGCGGTAGACCTTGAGGAAAACAAGAAGCACGTGAACGCAATCCAAAGAGATTTCGCCCAGAAAATCTGCAAGGCATACCGAACTGTTTCCCTCAAGTCAGCATTCGCCCTCTCAGGTCTTCTCCTCCTCGACCTGAGAATAACGGAAGCAGCCAGTCTGTACAGAATGAAGAAAAACTTCTCCCAAGAGTACCTCCCACTAGAAGCGGAGCTCGAACGAAACGTTAGTTACCGTTAGGACCAGCCACACCCGTCAACCCAGACGTCCGTGGAGTTCGAGCACCTAGAGAACACCTCCAACCAGCTAGTAGGACCCCAAGTCTACACAGACGGCAGAAAAATAGAGGGTCAAGTTGGTGCTGCCCTAACCTGATGGGAAGCGGTATAAGATTTAAGATGGTTTCAATATAGACAAACCGATCTGCTAATAGTTAACTACAAAACGAATTTAAGCAACGGAAACGGCTTCACACCATTTTCATTTCAAAGATACGGAAAACCTAGAAATACAACCATTACATTGAACGTTATCTCCAATGTATTTCTGCCAATAAGCGTGGAGAAAAAACGCGATATCATGACTCTTCTGCCGTTTATAGACACAGAATGTCATGACTTATATACAAAAAAATTGCTTACTTCTGAATTGGGAAATGCAGAGGTAGATCCTGATTTAAGTTTTATCTTGCACAACGAAGAGAATACCAATTGTTAACGCCGAAGCATACGCGACCGCTCGTCACATATGCTCCACGGCTGAATACCCTTGAGGACACGAGCGTAGCCCACCTACAACTGCGCACTCGCATCCGTGTGACATTGACAGTCGCCACACGCTACACGGCTAAATGCCCCCGACGGCCAGAGTCCTGCCCGTTTGACAGCTGCGCACGAGTGCGACATTGACAAGTCGCGCTGTCACCACGTCGACCACATCAAGCGGATATATAACACGAGTGTACACGGAAATGCCTCTCTTTCAATCTTCTCGCTACATCGAGACGGGAGTCGAGACTCCATTTCACGGGAAAGAATCGGGACAAAACTACCTTTATATAAAATCATCGTATATTTAATTGACACGTTGTTAAACCTGAAATACAGTCCACTCATATCAAAATCAAGACGTTTCATTCCGAAGACACCTTAGGAAGGCGCAACTATCCAGTTTGGTCCTTTTCGAGCCGGATTCAAGAACAAGAATCGATCATCACCGGGGAGCCGCCCGCCACGTCATAAAACACATGTCCCTGTGCATCGAAGCGTGAACCTCTGAAGCTAAGTACCGACAGGAGGAGGCAGGAAAACCGTGAGTTCGTTCCAATCATCCTCCTTAGCTTCCGTTTTGTGTTTTTTTTCCCGTTTTCCGTGAAGTCCACGCCCAACAACGTCGTCACGTTGTGGCGTGTCAATTTTCAATTCGTAAAGTCAATTCATTAACGCCATTTCGTCTCCGCAAAATCATGCAGCTTACCATGCGTTTTGCGGCATGTTTCAGGCCTAGTCCATGTGCTAGTCGCCACGCCCGCAGTTCATAAGCGCGCTTACTATGCCACTGCGTGGCAATCATTTTGCATAACCTTATCACACCTTCATTAATACATGCTTGCCTATTTTCAAGCGCTCACACCACCACTGCGCGACGCAGTGACGTTTTTTATATGCGCACACAACATGTGCTTTTTGTCATGCGCCATCAGCCATGCTTCAGGTGTCGAGCTCTCATAATCGCCTCCATTGTGTGTAGCTAATTCATTAAAATTAATTTGTGCATTTTCGCATTCCAGCGCTTCGGTCACGTTGCACCGCGCCGCGTGGCATACATACCTCGTGGTCGTGCGGGTTGACAACTGACCATGCTTGCCCGCAATCGTGTGCGGCACCTTCACAGCGCCATTAAATCAAATTTAAGTACATTTTGACTTAATTTCCGCGTCAGTGCACGTGTCTAACCTTCAACCTAATCAAGGTCATTTTTCCAGACAACTTCTGTGGTGAACCACTAAGTTATCATGGAGTTTAAGGTTCTTATCGAAAAGCGAAGAAGCCACAAGGCTAGATTAACACAATTTAAAGCATATTTAGATATTGTTCAAAGCTGTCCGCAACCGAGTTTATTACAATTGACCGAACTCATGGTCCGGTTAAATAAGATTGAAGATTTATATTCTGAATTTGATTGCATCCAAAGTGAAATAGAATGTGTTTGCGAAATTCCAGATGAGCAGTACCAAGAACGTGAGATCTTTGAGATCCAGTACTACCGAGCAGTCGCGCTTGGCCGGCAAGTGCTGACCACCAAGCAGAGCACCCCAGCTGCAGTCATCGGGTCATCTGCAAATACGGGTACCGACTCTGGATATGCAGGTGGGCCACACCCAAAACTACCCTCAATAGACCGTCCTGTCTTTGCGGGTCAAACACACTTGGTTAGAGCAGACACACAATACAAATCTCCGTCAGAGACACAGCGACACTACACACAACAGGCAAAATTCATTCATTCCATCGCAGGCGCCGCTTTCAGAGCAGCGGTCAGTTGCATGTCTAAGGTTTCAATTTAAAGGTTCATGCCAAACATGTAGGAAATCTCACAACACATTACTGTGTGATCATTCCGCAAACTCTAATTTACTTGAGGCATCGGAGCATCGAGGCCCGTCCTCTTCCACTACCCACAATCCATTTGTGACGAATATTAGGTGCTGTATTGCTCAGAGTGACACAGAGAGGTCACCGGCAATGACAGTCGACCGCATTAGGTGCTGTATTGCTCAGTGTGACACGGAGAGGTTACCGGCAATGACAGTCGACCGCATTAGGTGCTGTATTGCTCAGTGTAACACGGAGAGGTTACCGGCAATGACAGTCGACCGCACTAGGTGCTGTATTGCTCAGTGTAACACGGAGAGGTTACCGGCAATGACAGTCGACCACACTAGGTGCTGTATTGTTCAGTGTAACACGGAGAGGTTACCGGCAATGACAGTCGACCGCATTAGGTGCTGTATTGCTCAGTGTAACACGGAGAGGTTACCGGCAATGACAGTCGACCGCACTAGGTGCTGTATTGTTCAGTGTAACACGGAGAGGTTACCGGCAATGACAGTCGACCACACTAGGTGCTGTATTGTTCAGTGTAACACGGAGAGGTTACCGGCAATGACAGTCGACCACACTAGGTGCTGTATTGTTCAGTGTGACACAGAGAGGTCACCGACAATGACAGTCGACCGCTCCACACAAACCAGGTGCTCTACTGGTCCGTGCAACACACAGATGTCACGGACAGTAGCAGTCGACCACTCTATACAAACCATTTCTCTAGGCCCATGCAAGCCTACGCTAAACAAATCTAAACTCGGATGGTCAATATCCGAGCCCACTTGTACACCACACACAAAATTCATTAAAACATACAAATTCAAATTCAGATCAACATTCTTCAACATGAACATATTACGAAACACAATTATTTCAAATATAGCACAAGTTACCAGAGTTAAAATGACGACTCATTCATTACTCATTTAAATGTTGCAGAAACAGAATCAGTTGAGTTCATTCCACGTTTTTCAAACTTTAGCCAACTCCGGCAAGTCACCGCATACATACTTAGATTTAACCACAACGGTGGTCCATCCACAGACCAGACATGGTATTGGTTCATTAACAACAAATGAAATATATCAATATGTAAAATCACCTTATGTAATATGTCACAGTTAGAAAGTTTCCCAATAGAATACAATTACTAAAAACAAAGAACAGTTGCCGTCCTAGAACAACCTACTCAAGCTAACTCCATTCATAGATGATGATGGTAGTCTGAGAGTCAGAGGCAGATTGTTAAATTCACATTATAAGTTAAATTCATAACTCCATTCATAGATGATGATGGTAGTCTGAGAGTCAGAGGCAGATTGTTAAATTCACATTATTACTTAAATTCAAACACTCATGTTTATTACACACATCACACTATCTCACAGTACTCATCCTGAGGTACTTTCATACTCAACTGTTCTATCCAGGTCCCACAACGATTGAACCGCAAAGGCAGAGGCATCACACTTATAACGGCCTATGCTCTAATGTTCGTGTGTGCAGCGACCAGAGTTGATACTCGGCTTGCAGGTGACCCGACCTGCCAGCACAATGCATTACTGCCTTCAGCAGACTTATTGCCCACAGAGGGACACGGTCAGCCCTTGTCGGACAACGCCTTGCGTATTTTTGGGGCTCATACCATAGTAATTTAATTTATGCAGTCAAAGTCAAAATATTTACAATCTTATGCAGCAGAGTTGTCCATAAAGTTGTCTAATAATTATTTAATTTTCCCCAGTTTTTAATGGCGTTGTGGAAGGTGCAGTAAAATCAACATTTTAACATTTTACATTTTTATTTACATTAATTAACGCATTTAAGGAGAGCATTTGGTCTTGGTAACTTTACTTACGAATAAATGAATACAGCTCTCACACAATGAAGGCCGATTTTGAATTCTCGCCCTTTATCTCTTATGTCTTCAGATCTTTCAGATCTTTCAGTCCCCAACCCTTGTTTATTTTCTGATTGGACGAACATTAACGATTTTGCCTTCTCTTTAGGTACAAATGCCAATCAGATGAGCACGTTCTCACGATGAGACTGCAGCAACTGAAACCGCATTTCTGGGACAGAGTTTATGAAGAATGCATTTCAGAACTCCAAAAAGGGCAGAGATGACGCACGAGCTTACAAACGATTGTGCTCACTGCCAGTCACAAACCAGCCGGTGCAGGCCAACCGGCAACGAGCCAGTTCCTGAGCGAGGTGCCAGCAGAACCCGCCAGCCAGCCAGTTCCTGAGCGAGGTGCCAGCAGAACACGTCAGCCAACCAGTTCCGGAGCAGGGCGCGCCAGCAGCACGACAGCAGCGCGCCACCAGCCAGCCAGACAACCAGCCACCCCAGAGCCACGAGAAGCAGCACACGAGCCTGCGACTGCGACCCAAGCGATCTCCGGCGAGGTGGCAACCTGTTAACGCCGAAGCATACGCGACCGCTCGTCACATATGCTCCACGGCTGAATACCCTTGAGGACACGAGCGTAGCCCACCTACAACTGCGCACTCGCATCCGTGTGACATTGACAGTCGCCACACGCTACACGGCTAAATGCCCCCGACGGCCAGAGTCCTGCCCGTTTGACAGCTGCGCACGAGTGCGACATTGACAAGTCGCGCTGTCACCACGTCGACCACATCAAGCGGATATATAACACGAGTGTACACGGAAATGCCTCTCTTTCAATCTTCTCGCTACATCGAGACGGGAGTCGAGACTCCATTTCACGGGAAAGAATCGGGACAAAACTACCTTTATATAAAATCATCGTATATTTAATTGACACGTTGTTAAACCTGAAATACAGTCCACTCATATCAAAATCAAGACGTTTCATTCCGAAGACACCTTAGGAAGGCGCAACTATCCACCAATGATGATTAAAAGTATTGGCTAAAATACTTACTTTTTATTACTTTTTAAAACGTTTATTTCAGAACTTTGATAATAATATGTGTTGATTTGTTTAATGTTGATTATTATAATTTAAATAAGTCTGAATTTTCATAAAACTTAGTTTTCTTATAGATTTTTGTGAATTACTTTTGGGTAGTGAAAGGAATTACTCATCATATTCTTTTTTAGCAAATATATAAATCGGAATAGCACATGATATTCCTTTGAAATCAAATATAGTCCTTAGTATAACTAAAGTTACCCCCAATAAGCTTTGTTAACAAGGGCACAACTCGAGAAAATCTAGAAAAAAAATAAGTTAGAGTAAATATACAGTAAACGGATTGCCTGCAAATTAAAAAGCAATTTTTTATCGACATTTACCAATTAATAAAAGTTTAAGTTTAGTTGCAGAATATCTTTTATCACTAAAAATTTGGTTTTTTGCCTCTCCTGAAAAGTGGCGATTTTGAGTTGTGTCCTTTTTTACTGGAGACACTGAATTTCTCCATCGATTATATGAAATTCCAAAGATATTTCGCGCTATTGGTAAAGTTACGATTTTAAGGCATTTTGGTACTAAAATGTTACTGCTTTCAGACAATGTGAAATTCATTTTAGGAACCGGACTGCCATTTCACGCTCCTTAACAGCCAAGCTGGTTCGCTAAGAATAGTTTATATTTTTTCATCTATACTAATATTATAAAGAAGTAAAGTTTGTGTGTTTGTATATTTGTTAAATTGTAAGGGGTAATCTCGGGATCTACTGAACCGATTTTAAAAATTCTTTCACCAATAGAAAGCCACATTATTGCTGAGTGTCATAGGTTATATAAAAACCCGAAAAATAAAAAGGCTTTTACGTGGTAGTCCGTTTTGCAAAGTGAATCGGAGAAAAAACGGTCCGGACGGCGCGCGATGGCTTCGGGTTTAATTAACATTATGCCCAACGAAGTGGGCACGGGTCAGCTAGTATACTAAAAGTAGCAAACAAGCGACGCGACGGTCCACCTGATGGTAAGTGGTTATCGCTGTCATCAGCCGCTTACATTGTAAAACCACCCGCACCCGTAGTATTATCTGTTTATAGTTAAGTATAATAACCTTTTAATCTACTCTATAAACGCATAAGCTCAGAAATCTAGAGGTAATCGAGATGACATGTCGTATTCTTAGGAATATGTGAGCTCGCGTATTAATTGTAACATTAAATTATGGGGGACGGCGCGTACGCAGTCCCCACTACCAAAAATTACGCGTCCGAGTTATCCACATTAGGGATAATCGCAAAGGTCAACCCGACCGCAGTGCAATGGAAGGGCCTCGCTCTGGGGGAACCGCCTTAATGATCACGGTATCCCCTACGCCAGGTAAGTATGAATAGTAGACCGAGCCAAAATCAACCCGCGCTTCGCCGGATAATCTCGTCACCGCGATTCAGAAAACGGCGGCTCGCCTCGACCGGCCATCTATTGAGCGCGCGAAGAACTAAATGCCTATGACGTCAGTGATGTTGCTTCGGAAACATAATAGATGGCGCTGTTTTCTAAGACTAATGCAATAACCTCACCTATTCTGAGTCTGGTTTGGTTTAGAATTGTGGACTTCCCAACAATTTTATCGAACAAGCATGGTTACATTGAAAAATGTGCACAATATTTTTTGTGATTATAAAATTTATCAATTGTAATATTGACGCGTAAGTGAGTTTGTTACGATTTGTGCTCTCACAGACACTGCACTAGGTCCATAAACGTCGCAATTTTTTTTTCGCAGCTTGCGTTGCATTTTTACCTTTTTTGTAGTAAAATTTTAAATGACTATAGCGAATTTCTTCATACCAAACCACCCGCACCCACTCATATTGACAGTACGAAAAACAAATTAAAATCACACATTTTCTTAATTTGAATTTGGAATTATGTAATATAAACTTTCAATGATACCAAAACCAGCCAGATACAAATAGTATAGCCAAAGAGATTTTATTACAACGAACTTGTAAATTACAAGTTCATAACTTCATACATCTTCTTCTTAAGCTGGGGCTACATTAGCGGGCTACAGCGAATATTTTAACTTTAGCGCTTTGGACAATGTAAACTTTTTTATTGTAACTTTTGACATTTGACATAGAATTGACGCAATGGCTTTTTTTACCAATTCGAATTAAATAGTCATCGTTACTATGACAGGACAACGTCTGTCGAGTCAGCTAGTACTACATAAATAAATAATATTAAAAGTATGTATTGCAAATAATAGTTAAAAAAAAACTAAAAAAACACGCTTTTTATAAAAAACCGAACTAAAAAAATAGAAAATAAAATTTTATAAATTTAAATTAAGAATAGGGTTGAAAATTTCAATAAATATAAATTAATAATAGTGTAAATAAATAAATATATGTATTTTATTTTTAAAAAGCGTGGGGTGCATGGGTCAATAGATATTATATATTTTGTAGATACATTTTGTATTGACAGACATGAGTAGAGTGATTAGCATTTTGATAATATCTTAGAAAGCACCCCACGCTTTTTAAAAAATAAAATACATATATTTATTTATTTACACTATTATTAATTTATATTTATTGAAATTTTCAACCCTATTCTTAATTTAAATTTATAAAATTTTATTTTCTATTTTTTTAGTTCGGTTTTTTATAAAAAGCGTGTTTTTTTAGTTTTTTTTTAACTATTATTTATTTTTCGCTTTTTAGTTCGATTTGCTAACTATTAACCATTATTAATATTATTATGTACAAATGTGTTGGTGTTATCCGATTTTGGCCGTCTGCTCAAGCAAATTAAAAATAAAATTGATGCGTAACAAAAAATATTGAGCAAAAAGATTTGTAGCCGCGTGGTTTCGATCCTCAGACCTCATAAAATAAAATTGATGCGTAACAAAAAAATATTGAGCAAAAAGATTTCTAGCGCGTGGTTTCGATCCAGGGACCTCTGGGTTATGAGCCCAGCACGCTTCCACTGCGCCACTCTGTTCTCTGACACGAATGACGAAATTACCATTTGTAAGTTAAACGGTATTAAAAGTTAAAGAAACTTTATAGAAAAAGCGTGTTAAACAAATTAATAGTTAAAAAAACTAAAAAACACGATTTGTTTAGTGTATTGTCATCGGTCCTCGATATATCTACAAAGTTTGAAAGAAATCTGACCGTTTAAAGTGGGTCAAAAACGCGCTCGAAGGAGTCGGTTACATACAAACAAACATACAAACATACAAACATACAAACATACAAACATACAGGTGAAGCTAATAAAAGCGTGTTAAAAATACTTTTTCCCCAACCTCAAATCTTGCAAATGAAACTGAAATTGAACTTTGAACCACTTGATAATCTGTGTGACTCGAATGACAATGCATTAAAAACTTTGTTTTTAAAAATTACTTATTTTATTTTATGATGGCTTACTTCCCAAAACTTCGTAATCGCTGCAGTATCAATGAAATGAACCACTGCTTGCTACCCATACCACCATACTTCTATTCCATATTATTAATCTCTTATCATAATAAATAATGAATCTACTACTTTTTTATGCTATTGAGTGGCGAGCAAATCGCTCGCTTGATGTTTAGTCGTCACGTTTGCGTCACCCAGATTTTTTTTAGAATTTCTTAGAATTCAAGGCCCTGCGCGGCACAGCAGTAAAGCACTGCGCTCGTCACCCGGAGGATATAAGATTTGCCGTTTCACTGGAAACAATGCCCTTCCAACCGGAACCCAGTAATGTTTTGTTTGTATAGTAGTTTTCATTACAGGTCCCAACCGCACAACAGAAAATATAACTACATATTTTATTATCATAATCTATCCATAAGCCGTAGTAGGTAGCTCGAATTCTTAGAGGTGGCAGGTTCAGACCCCGACTCGTACCAATGAGTTCTTTGGGACTTATGTACGAATTTACATACCACTGGCTTTTCGGTGAAGGAAAACATCGTGAGGAAACCTGCATACGTCCGGAGAAGAAATTCAATGTCGTTTGAATCCACCCCGCACATACGCCATTGAATTTCTTTCAGCAATCCGCACTTGACCAGCTGGTGGAATATGGCCTAATCACCCTTTGAGGGTAGACCTGCATCCCAGCAGTGGGAGGATAAAGGTTGCATATGATGATGATGATGATTCTATCTATGGTATACTGTGAGATGGAATGTAATACTGCAATACTTGGCACTCAAAAGGTCAATTGACTTTTTTTTAACCTAAATTTTGTTTTGGAGCTTTTCATATGCGATTTGCCAGTTACTACACTAGTGCTATTTCAATCAAAACCAAATATTATCTGACGTACAGATAGACATTGGAATGTCATGTCACTAATAAAATTACTTTTTACCATAGATATTTTAACTTTTTACTATTTACCATTTAGGTATGAAATCTTTAAGTCCCTAGAATTAGAACAAGAAAAATGCAAAGCCGTTTTATACACAATTTATTAACCTTAGCATATTTTTGGAATACAGTCGGTCAACTAGTGTTCTACGTAATTATATGAAACTCGTCATAAAAAGCTGTTACATTTTGTTTTTATCTTATGCTTTATTTTTTGACATACAAGTCCACGGAAATTTTTATACTATCTTTAAAGAATATCAAGCGTTGAATAAGTTATGAACTATTAAGGTTTGCGCATATTACAACGGGCCCCAGCGGTCCACAGCGGCATTTCAATACTAATTGTTGCTCTGCGCACCCTGTAGTGTGCTTATGGTTCTTACAAAATGAACTAGTGACGCTAGATGACTTTTGCATTGTGATGTGGCCTGTCCCAATGTGTGTGAACCTTTATTTTGCATATGACATTGAATATATGGTCCATTATATTTGATTCAAAACGTTAAAGAAGTTAGGAGCATTAAGCTCTAATTGAGCCCCGTATTCATGGTAAACATTTGTTTAGCAACATTGTTGATGAACCGCAAGAATGTTGCTGGAAACACGGGCGAGAGCTTGTCAATATGCCGTTATCAACTCTACAACACGCAGTGTTGCCAGCAACTCCGTAACACGTTAATTCAACGTTGTTGCTGAACAAATGTTTACCATGAATACGGCTTTATGTTAGCTTAAAACTATTTTTTATGCAATTAAATGACAAGACGAGCAAATCGATTGCCTGATGATACGTCATGTTTGCCCATAACAGGTCTGCGCAACTTAGGGTTGTGAACTCTTAAAATTAAAGCCCGTGTGGCACAGCACTGCGCTCGTCACACTGAGATGTAAGATGTTTAATCTCTTATTTGCCCTGAAATACAATATGAAATACATACATATGATAAGTATAGATTGGTAATTTATTATTAGTTACATGTTATCAAGTTCATATATAGGCTGAATCGATTAACATTTAAAAGTGTTGCTTTGAGTTATTTGTAGAGGCTGAATGGCCAAGCCTTACGTCAGTTCTTATAGTTCCCCAAAGGTCTCGGGCTTGAAGGTCTTGTTACACTGCTCAATAACGGTTTTGTTGCTCTACAATTTACGGCAACCAGTTTTTATCTAAGATCTTGATGTAAGAGTGGTTTCGAGTGGTTAGGCAACAATTTACCTAATCATAAATGGTTTTGCAATATTGGACCTAGTTTTTTTCTATCTTCTATTTCACATAATACTAAAAATGGCAGTATGAGAAAGTAAAGAGTATCACAAAATACTTGAGCCGTTTCCGTACATTCATGATTTTTAAGTAAACTATAGAAATTTAAAGGGCAACACAAATGTATTTTCTTGTTGAGTTGTTTATGATGAAAAATTGATGTGTTACTCGACCCACGACCCCAAGCCCAGCTCAGTAGTAAATGCCATTTGCAGTAAGAGTGTTTCGTATAGCACCACAAGTATTACTTTTGAGTATAAAATAAGATTTTATACAAACCTAAGCCTATTGTGTACTAAAAAACAAAGGAACAATGTATATTATAGTATAATCAATACCTGATAAACTTGGTATGTTTATAAAATACCTGACGAGAAAATTCATGGATATTAACCCTCTGACTCGGAAACGTACACATTTGTCCTCGACAAACTCGACCACGGCTGGCTCGGAAACGTACACATTTGTACGTACGCGCTACCCTCTTTAAAAAGGTGTATAGATCGGTTTTGAACGAACTAAATAGGCGTGGTTTGTATAGAAACAAAGAGATGAATAAACCCTCCTTATTTTGGTGTATAATAATAGCGATATTTCAAAGCGCAGTCGTCGACTCGGCCATTTCGAAAAACGCCATTTTCGTGCTGTCGTGACGCAAAGTTTTGTGAGTGATTATCAATTGTTTTCTTGTAAAAGGTAAGTAAAACCTATTATAATTTTGATCATGGCATATGTGTAGACCTTTTCACTACAATAATGAAGCAGTGAATACAATATTATGTTAGTTTTTTTGGATACAAAAGAGATGAATGAAATGAAATTTGAAAAACGAATTTTTTTTTGTTTCCATGTTTTTGTATAAATTAAAATTGTTTGAAATTTAAATATTGTTGAATTTAACGTTAAAATGTAGCAGCGTTATCATATAATGGACTGCTTTTTACATAAATTAAAAATATTTGATAGTTTTTAAAGATTCGTAATTTTTCTAAACGTCTGCTATGAAGGCGGTTTTCCCGCCAAAACGCGTCCGAGCTTACCGGTGTAGAGTTTTGCAGGTGTCATCCGAGTCAAAGGGTTAACTAAAAAAACGACACTATTACGGTCTTTTTTACAGTCTGCGTCTAACATTACACTTTTTCTGTTTGTTTTTGGCTAAAAATTAACAATTACCTACTGTTTATTTAAGACGGGATGATAAAGATACCTGTAGAAACTCCTACAGCACTCAACACTAAGAAAAAACGCGAACACCAGAAATAATACGACTATCGTCCAGACCTTAAAAGTAATCACAATAGTTTAGATACTTAGAACTATGGAATTGTTTAGCGACGGCCTCTGCCTCGGCCTCCGCGGCCACCGCGCGGGCCTCCACGGCCGCCTCGGCCCCTACCACGGCCTCCTCTGCTGCTACCGCCTCCTCTGGGGAACCCATCCCGCTTTCCGCGACCTTTAGGTGTGTCGTCAATCAATAGCGTTTCTAAAGGCAGGCTGTCGGGGAGAAGGTAGTATCTGATGTTGTTTCCGCGTATGGTTAAAGTCTCCATTGTAAGATCTTCTTTGCTTTTCAGCGTCACCTTCACTGCTTTCAGGTGTGTGTTCATCGCGACATCGACGCCGGTTATCGTTCCGTGAACGATGCTACCGTTCTTAAGCTCGATCGTCACCGTCTCGTGGCTCAGCTTCATCAAAAACCGGACTAGTTTCATGTTTAGTGATTTATTTTATAGTTTTAAGAAGAAATACAGCGGTGTCAGTGCAAAACTTGTAACCTCAAAATCGCTAAACAAAATAAAATAGATATGGCGGGCGAAGCAGTGCTGCCAGTTTTGATTTGAAAATATTTCTACCAATTTTTATGATTGTTATTTTAGTAGTTTTCCTAAGTTGTCTTACATGAAAACCTTTTTCTTCGCTAAACTTTTCCACCTAAGTGACTGGACTCAAATCCGACTTTGTCATTCTAAAAAGTCTATTCTTCGCAATTTTAAACTTAAATAATTACTTCGTAATTATTTCGCACTCAATAAATATTTATATTTATTGCTGCTTAAAGATTGCTTTAAAAGCTATGAATTTAGCTGATGAATTAGGCGATGTGGTAGTAGATGTAGAACCAGAACCAGAGCAAAAGGAGAAAACGGTTTGCGCTAAACTAATTCTCACACGTGAACAGGTTGGTAACTATTTATCAATTTAAAACTGTATGAAAAATACACTGACGTCTAGATCAGTGAAAAAATATTTACCTGCAGACTGAAATCCATATTGGTATCCCAGTGAAATACGCTCTGAATTGGTAACCGGCAGGCAGTGATAATAAGGCATCGTCCAAATTGTGATCTTATTGAATCACAGGCCCTGAGGTACTCCTATTTCCTCAAAGAGAGAAGAAGACAGACAGAACGAAGAGCGACACCCCACCCTCACTCACATCACACGTCACTGTAAACTGTGTCTCGTCTCGTCCACGTTCACTATTTGAGGTACTCAGAGACCTGAGAGTAGGTACCTTTGATTCTATTTATTTCCTTTCCTTTGTAAATTTTTACTATAAAGAGTTATTTTATTATACTTTATTGAGTTATTGTAGAATCGCCCCGCAACAGCAAAAACTAGATATTATCTTTTCCGACTACCCAGAATAGAGTATTATTTTTTTAATGGATGTTAGTATGTATGTTTTTCTATTTGTATGTGACCTACCGCCTAAACGACTCAATCTATTTTTTATTGTGAGGTGTTGTGTGTTGTCTTTATATCCGAAATGTACGGAACCATCGAGGATTGGTACAGGCCATGTTTTTCTTTTTTATTAAAAGTATTTAGTATTTTTTTTTGATACTGGCATCACTTGTTATTCGTTACCCATTCAAGACCGTTACTCCTTCGCTACAAAATCAGGGATGCTATGCAATTAGTAGTAATAGCAAAGCAAGGGTTGTTGAATCAATAAAATTAATGTAGGCCACAGACTCGTAGATATCAAGCCACCTAAAATGGAGGATTTTGATTTTACATTATCAGCAACTGCAACAGGGTCAAAAGAAAAGCAAGAAGAAGCAGTTCCAGGAAATAAAGAGATTTTCGCGAAATTGACCTTTACGAAGGAACAGGTGCAAATATTAGTTCCGAGTAGCGACCGTGGTTGGACCAATCTTAGCACAGCTTTGG
The DNA here is from genome assembly GCA_949125135.1 of Alcis repandata. Taxonomy (NCBI): domain Eukaryota; kingdom Metazoa; phylum Arthropoda; class Insecta; order Lepidoptera; family Geometridae; genus Alcis; species Alcis repandata. The sequence continues at coordinate 6,798,661 of OX421244.1, read as the reverse complement.
TCGAGAAATTAATGAGTTACGATTTCTTTTTTCAGGAAGAAGATCTACTCGAAGCTTTCAATTTGCTCGACTTTACCGGGGAAGGGAAAATCAAAGGCTGTGATTTCAGAGTCGCAGTAAAAGCTTTAGGTCAGTGGTCGTTATTTATGATGTAAGGAAATATCAACGGACAGTGTTCATTTTTGGTTTTAGCAAAAAAAAAACAAGCAGAACGAAATTATTGAATTGCTAGAATCTGTATAAACTAACAAAACATCCGTATAAAGTGAAGTGGAAAGTGTATTTTTTAACACTTTGACTGCGGCTAGTAATCACATGCGCTTGCCCAGGCGCGGCTAACAGTCAAACGCGTTGTGTTTCACGCGCCTAGCGTGTGCAGCCGCACTCGCGTCGCGCGAAGGAAAGTAAGTAGGTATGTGTTTCCCGCAGCCAAAGTGTTAAGATAATGGAGTGAGGGTCACCGGGTGGTGACTTCTCTCTTTTACTCGAACCTAATTTATGCCTTAAAATGTTATAAGTACTTCAAATTCAGAGACCAAGCTAACCCACTGAAAACGTCAAATCTCGTCAAGAAATCGAGTTATTAAAGCTAAAAAATAAATGTAACCTACCTGGACATGAATAGTCGTGTTTTAATACCCAACGCAAGAAGAAGGCTGTTATAAGTTTGACCGCTGTGTGTGAAACCGTAGCTCATAAACGGGTGAACCGATTTGGATGCAATTTCTTTTATTTATTTGCTAGAAATCAATTATGATAGCGGTAGTTTTTAGACACGTTTTGTCAAAATCGGTTCAGCCGTTTCAACGTTGATTTTTTATTATTTTACTATTATTAATTCTCAAGCTACAATGTTACTTCCAGGGTATGAGCCGACTAAAGAAGAGTTGCAGCACATGGTCGATGCAGTCGACAAGGGAGGCACTGACAGACTCAGCTTCGAGAACTTTCAGACGGCCATCATGAGAAAGATCATGTCGTTGGACAGCGATGGAGATATCATGAAGAGCTTCCGGCTGTTTGATACCAATGACAGCGGTAAGTCGATGTCAAAGGGGTGATAATCGCTCCTTCGACAGCAATAACCTCACCTTGCGTTCATTTTGGAATCAGTGGCAAAAATACCAGTTAAAAATGAGAAAATCATTTGTATTGTTACGAGATCGGTTCGGGATAAAAGAAATCAGACGCCAATTTAACGATTCACACACTTTATTCAAACACAAACAATTTACAGTACACTAAATACTTGTACCTACTAGTCGCACTGGATACTTGCACTTCGATATTATTAGATGTGAACACTACCGCGGTTAAAGAATCAAATGAATCTTATCGTTACTTAAATCCGCGTAATACACAAAAAAACTGGTTGCCTAGAAAGTTCAGTAGTTCGAGTAAACATCTATTGTATTCCTGACAAAACATTATTTCATCCAGAAAGACCCGTATTGCTTAGAAAATAAAGATCCTTTTATTCTGCGCGGCGCCCGAACTTGTTTGCATCGCGCGACGCGAACCAGTTCTACCGCTACTACTTTTGCTTATTCTGTGGCATTTTTCTACCAAGTTCCGGCGCCACGCGACTATGACTGATTCTGTGACTTTTCCGTTTTATTCGAGATGGTTCGAGGCCGGCGTAACAGTATGTGTATTGTGTACACGTTCGTAAATCACTCAAGCGAAAGATTGTGAGCAAAATTGGCGTCTTAAACTGTTTTCAATCCCACAACGGATGGGGCCTTAACCGTAGCAGCCAGGGCTGGATTTAAATGTCTGGAAACCTTGGACAACAAAAGAGTGGAGGCCCCATTGGCTCCTAATTACATAAGTGACGTAGTGATAGTGACCTAACGTTCTTTTTAGTGGCAACGAGCATGAGCAGCAGTCGTCGCAGATGCTAGTTAATTAACGTTAACTGGAGTAGTTAATTAATAATCCATCCTTTCCTTTTACATGAAGTGTCAATACAGTACCTACAGTAATACTAAAATTCCAGGGCAAATAAGCTTCCAGAACATCAAAGAAGTCAGCAACATTTTGGGGAGTTATTTGACTGACGAAGAAATTGATGAAATGATTGATGACGCTGACAAGGACTTGGACGGTTTTGTATGTTGTACAAAATTATATAACGGTATAGAATAATACTTTGCAACACAGCAGGCTATTCTCAATACCGAATAGTTTTATCAGTAGAACAACTGGTAAAACTAAACTAAGGTTGGCCCACTCGGCTTAAACCAACTTCATTATTTTTTTACTTTTACTTTTACTACGATTTTTAGTCATGGTCAGTAGATCAGCTGGGAAGTATTGATCTCAAATCGTTCTACCAGAAGAACAAAATCACTGTGGGCAAGATTTTAGATTTTATACAAAATAGAACCTGAGAGCGTTGTTGTGACGCAGCTTCTTATTTTAACCGCTCAAGTTGTTACAGTAGTAGTTTTTCACTTCAGCCCACTGTGTGTGGTTCATATCCCATAACACTTACTACCACTTGACTGTTACTTTCGTTTTACAAAGTTTTTGTTTCTGCGTGTTGAAATAAAAAGCTCTTTTTTATATTTTTGCAGATATCAGTTGACGAATTCATGAAGATGATCAAAACATCTGTTCACATTGTGACGCCTTAAAAGTACAATAATAGTTTCCAGTCAATAAAGTAAACTACCAAAACAGAAGTTTTTTATTTATGCTGGCAGCACCTTCTTAATTTTAGGTTTTTTAAGGTACAAGTTTTTACTTTTATATGCTACAGAGGGTTAAAGTTGGTTGGATAAAAAACTTACGTGTTGGTTTGCATCTCGCTCTTTCATCGTTTATCAGACAGAGACAAAGTGTTATGCTAAATGCCTGACTGCGACTCTGAAACAAAATACTGTCAAAATCTAGACCACCGACTATAGACTTTTTAGTAAATGTTTTGAATTTGAAAAATTCTACTGGTCTTAGAATTATTTGTTTTCGATAGTTGTAATTTTCGTTGTATTTATTACAGTTCGAATACTTTTCAGAGCTGTTATTTCTAAACTATGCTCTAAACTAAGTGCAAATACATTTCCAAACTGTAATATCAAAGACTTTTCCCAAAAAGTCGTTTGAAATGGGTAAGTTATATTTACACCAAACTTTTGTTAATTTTGTAAACAGTAGTTGCTTTTTATGTCTTTTTATTACTTATAGATTCAATAGACCCCGACCTCGAAACGAAATGCGAGAATATGATGACCATTGTCGTGGAATCGAGAAAACGCTTCGGTAAAATGTGTGTCAAATACGAGCAAAACACCTCAATTATGGAAAACAAAATACTGAAATTTCACATTGAAACATTCTCAAATTACAAATTCAAGCCTAAATATAACATCCCAGTTTTCGATAAAGAAGATATTGATGACTTGGACAAGTTTTCTTCAGAAATGTCGCAACGGGGAAGACGAATTGAGGAATTGAAGAGGCGGATTAAGAATACTCAAGAAGTGGTGGTGCAGTTGAAGGCTGATGGCTTGGGGAGGCGTCTCCGGGAGCCCTTGACTGTTGAGAACCTGCTAGCGAAAGCCGAAGGCAAAAAAGTGTAGTTTATCCAACAATAACTCCATCTCAAGATTAATCGCAGCCTAAAGGCCAATTTCACCAGTCTATAACATATATAACAAAACAAGTCAAATTATACCAAGTTTTGAAACAAATTGGAGCTTTGAACTCGGTCCAACATATAAAGTGACTTCTTATTTTTATTTGGTATGGAGGCAATAGGTCCCGCACTGGGGTTCCGCAAATGGGTGCATTGTGCAATTCCCCCTTGCCAGCGATCACCCGAGCCAACCCAGCTCCTTAAAATAACGGAGCGAGGCTCTGGGCCACTGGCAAAAGGTAAAGAGCGGGCTCTTTTTCCGCAACTAGGCCGGTAATTGGCCCTTTTTGCGTGACATATGCGGGTTTTCCTCACGAGGTTTTCCTTCACCGAAAAGCCAGTGGTATGTAAATTCGTACATAAGTCCTAAAGAACTCATTGGTACGAGTCGGGGTTTGAACCCGCCACCTCAAGAATGCGAAGCGTCGGTTCTCCCACTGAGCTACCACGGCTCCTGGGCCACTGGCACAACTGCTCCAGTTTCAAAGATGGTATGCTTGGTGAAGAATTAAGCTGTTGTGAAGATGATGATAGTGCCAGAGCCACCCTGAGCAGTCCGGCGGCGACTCTGGTCTTCTCTGTGGCCTCGCAATGCCACAGCACATGCTCTACAGTTTCGTTCTCCTGCATGCATCCCCGGCATAATGGACTATCCGTAGCTCCTAGTGTAAAGTGACTAGACTGAACTGATCATGCTAAACTTCTGCAGTGAAATTGGCTCTCATTTTATTTATTTTTTTAATTTCAGTTTCTTTTTTTTTTTATTTATTCCGTGAACCAAAGTCTTTTAAAATTGGCTGAATCGTGGCTTTAAGACTGAAGGCAAGGAAGGAATATGATAGAGCATCTTCATAGATATCCTATCCTACTCAACCATTAATCCTCCCACTGCTGGGATACAGGTCTACCCTCGCTGGGTGGTTAGGTAATTCCACCACGCTGGCCAAGTGACATAGATATAAAGATATAACTTATAGTGATAAAAAACTAAGTTAAGTTAGTTAGCTTTCTTAGTTAAACCCATTTGGGATATCTATAAATTTAATGTAAATAGTAAGTTTATAAAATAAAAATCACTTTATTAACTGTTTGCTCATTTACTTACAACGCTTTATTGACAACCAATAAACAATGAAACCAAAATTTCCAATTAATAGACATTGTAACAACAAGAAATGGGCACAAAAGGTGGTCTTATTGCTGAGACCAATCTCTTCCAGATAAAATTATAGTAATACTGGATAATTTTCGGGTGGATTTGTGTCCCTGTCTGTTACTATATGACCTGCTGCCTGCCATTTAATAAAAAGTCTTCAGAAGAGCTTGCCCAGTAATGACAATGATAACAATTGAGTGTTGTTACCCTTCTCTGAAAAGAGATTCTTTTTTTGGGATGATATGAGGAGTTTAGAGCTTGGTAGTCAACAAAAAGAAACAAATATAGCTTTGTAAATTTAAATTAGGGAAAAAAAATGTCAGGTCGCAACTAAAAATCGCTGTGGTGGACTGCAGTGCATCAGTATTTGGTAAAACCAAGGGAAGATTTTTTTTGTAGCATAGCGTAAATCAACATCAACATCAACATCTAGTGAGATTGTGAGATCTGTTGGATTGGAAGTAGGAACATATTGCTTGTGATTATTGAGGACAGCGTCATCTAGCGCCGAGTAGCAATATCATTATATTTTAAGATTTTACGGTTTTTTAAATCTGTTTTCCGGTTATTGCCATAGATCATCTGACTCTTTATAGGTCTTTTACACTTGCTGACTTGCTGGTAAAGCTGCTCTTGGCTGATGCCACGTACGTCTACGCTCGCCGATCTGGGTACTAGGTAACTCTTTCAAAATAACACCAACAAAAGATAAAACCTCTTTAGTGCTATGGTCTTTAACTTCGTTTCCTTGGCAACGTGTTGGAGGTTTTGTCAATTTGTAATGACATTCAGTTGACACATTTTGGAGAAAAACTCAATGGAATATTTCAAGAAGATTTACTAAACTTTCTTCAAAATAAATTATGGCCAACATTCAAGCGCTCTTCAAAGAGCAATGCATTGTTCCCGACGTTTTAACTGCGGCTCCTTCTGAATTAATTGAAATTAATTATCCCAGCGGATTGAAAGTGGAAATGGGGAAAGAACTTACTCCTACTCAAGTTAAGGATAAGCCAGTGGTAAAATGGGCTGCAAAGGATTCAGAGTATTACACCCTTGCTATGATAGATCCTGACGCTCCTAGTCGTGAAAGTCCCAAGTTTCGCGAGTGGCATCATTGGCTACTAGGAAATATTTTCGGAGGCGACATGAGCAAGGCTGAAGTTCTTTCTGACTATATCGGCTCTGGTCCACCAAAAGGCACTGGACTACACCGTTACGTTTTTCTAATTTACAAACAACCTGAAAAATGTAATTTCTCCAAAATGCCCAAACTCCTCAGCAACTCCGGAGATAAAAGAGGAAAATTCTCTATTGCCAAATTCGCTCAAGAGTATAAGCTCGGGAATCCAATAGCTGGTAATTTTTATGTCGCTAAATATGACGATTATGTACCCAAGCTGTATGCCAAACTAAAAGGTTAGAAAACCAAAATGGCAAATTATCTATTCAATTAAATTAGTTGTAATTTCAAAAACCGGTAAGTTCCGTCGAAGGTGTAGTGAACGCTTTATAGAAGCAAATTTAATTGTCTATGGTGGAATCAATAATTTCCGCCTCCGCGTGACATTCTCATTTTTCTTTGATCCGCCATTACATTTTGGAATTCGCGTAAATTGGTCGTTTGTCAGCGAGCACACGTCGCAGCGCGCGTTATCAGTGACAGTTAATTAGTGTACGTGCGTAGCATCGCAGCGTTTCATTGGAACAAAGAGAAGTCCAGTTCAATCGTATGTCCATCCAGAATCTCAACACTTACGACCCATTCGCCGATGCTATAAAAAGCTCGGAAGACGACGTACAAGATGGTCTAGTCCACGTCCGGATCCAGCAGCGGAACGGGCGTAAGACGCTAACCACTGTGCAAGGCCTTTCGTCGGAATATGACCTGAAGAAGATAGTCCGGGCATGCAAGAAGGAGTTCGCGTGCAACGGTACTGTGGTGGAGCATCCGGAGTACGGCGAGGTTCTGCAGCTGCAGGGCGACCAGCGCGAGAACATTTGCCAGTGGCTCACTAAGTCGGGCCTCGTCAAGCCCGAGCAACTCAAGGTGCACGGCTTCTAAGTGCCGCGTCGCCTACGCTGCGTCCCTAACATGTTGATCCATAATCACCTGATGAGTGCGTGCGTGCTATAACCCTTAAAATATGTATTTAGAAAGCACCGACGTCTACAGAGAAGAAAAACGCGGCCGCGTCGGCCTCCTTCGACCCGTGCCTTGCGATTCCATGTATAAAGAATATAGAAATTATATCGACGCCGTCTCACGTCTTTAGTTGCAATTTATACGCCGAACGAAATAGAGAATAATCACTTTTTGTTTTTTACGACATTGTATTTTTAAATTGCTGTAATGGTTCAATTAATAATAAACATGTTTTTGTAATGTGTACTGTTTAATTTTGCCTTCTGTAGCATTGTGTTCGTGGCAATAACGGGACAGGGGCAGACTGGTTAGTGGTAGTGGTAGCGGTAGCGGGCGTCGGGATCGCGGGTGAAACTGGTGAAAGTAGGCAGTTGGCGGGAATTCCGTTCATATTTGCCACGCTATGCGCGCGGTTATTGAGAACGTGGTATAAACGCTTTACATGACAGCTCAGCTGATGCTATAAACTCCAGTGACCTTTAGCACCTCAGCAGCATAACCTAGAAAGAGCATTATGATTCGCTGTCTGTATTTCCATGACGCAATACTTGTTGCTATTGACGAACGAGATATTGAGAAATCATTCTTGTTATAAATATTCCATTGGGTTTTTATTTAGCAAACAGATACATTGCTTCGTAATAAAATTATAAACCCACAACAAACTTTATAGATAAGTTTACTAACAACCCGTTCATTGTTTGTTTGGTTTAAGTCTAACTATAACAAAATACGTAGGTACATACATAGTAATATGCCTATTCTTGAGAAAATTGCGGAACAGTATGACAACGTTGCTAAGCCCGATTCAAGGAAAAAACCGCCTTGAAACATTAGTCACCTGTAAACCTGTAATGCATTGAAATAGAGTTTAAATTCGCGAATCGCATTCGTCAATGAGTCATGCCCTCAATATAGCTTTGCCGCTAATGTTGAGGTCATCACATTATTTCCTCTAAATCAATAAGTGAACAATAAAACAACAACAACAACAATACTAAATGGTGATGAATTTCAATTAGAAGTTTTATATGTGGCTACTGCACACATTGCATTATAGGTACTTAGGTGGGACATTGGGAACTGGGAAGTACACAACAAACTTTATTTTTATTGAAAAAAAAAAAAAACGTATCGATGTAATTTCCACAAGTAATATTTAAGCACAAAATAAGATTATGTACCTACAGAAATTCGCTCTTTTCTCCCCTGAGGTTGGAGTAAAATATAATGTGGGGTTATTCTTTGAGGACGTCAAAGAACGTCGTTTGAGGTTTCTACAGAAAATAAATAATAATTTTCTGGTTTTTCGAAGTTTTATTGCAATAGAAAATTAATTAATTAGCCGAAGGAAATCCTACTGTCCTTCCTACTAAATATTATAAACGCGAAAGTTTGTAAGAATGTATGGATGTTTATGTTTGTTACTTTTTAAATTCACGCAAAAACGGATTTACATTTTGGAATGAAGGTTATTCTTGGTCTGGATTAACATGGTACTTTTTATCCCGGAAAACGCAGGTGAAACCGCGAGGCGCTGCTAGTCTATACTAATATTATAAAGAGGAAAGATTTGTATTTTTGGATGTTTGTGTGGAATAAACTCAAAAACTACTGGACCGATTTCAATAATTCTTTCACCATTCGAATGCTACAATAACCCAAAGTGACATAGGCTATATTTATTACCTGAAAAAATTAGGGATCCTTACTGAAACTTCAATAGTGTCCACCTGTCCACCCGTGCGAAGGCGGGACGAGCCGCTAGTAATTAATAATTAGCCAAAGGAAGCTATCAGACGTCAAATGTGACCTATTAAAATGCCCCGACTCATGGATTTTAAACATTTTACTTTAAAGGCTGATCTAAGTAAATACGTGAGTAGCCAACGGAAAGTTTTTACCTACCATCCTACAGTTAAGAGACTGGCACCATTTTGAACACCATAGTTTATCAGAGTCAGCCCGTTTCAAATATTAATCTTATCGTTCCACTATCTGCGATGGATAACTAATGGATTCAAATATCGACTTATTAGATTAGAATAATAAACATTAGCACCAATAACGAGTTCTCGTTCTCGGTAACTTTTAACTGATTGTTAGGTATAATTACGTTATTATGAAGGGCAATAGGAAAAGACAGTCATGCGTAGAAAAATGTGTAGGTACGAAAAAGTAAAAGGGTTACCCTAAAAGAGTGACAGCGTGTATAAAAACTTAAGTATTATTTAATCCATTAGGTACATACAAATTTTCTGATAGTTTCCTTCCATGAAAATAAATGAAAGAATTTTACGAAACTTTTTGAATCTACGTTTCTGATCCGTACTGCCAGGGAATGCTTAGACTAAAATAAATTAAATATTAAATAATTTAATTTTAGTCTAAGAGGGAATGGGATAAACTACCGGCTTCCTTGTTTCCTGAGAGTTAAAATCTTGAGCTTTGAGGTATGCTAAGTCTGCATGCTTTATCTTCGACAACATTGTCGCTTAGCAGGTGAGTTGGTGGTCAAACGCCGACTTATTCGCAATAAAAAAAAAGACAGGAAAGGGATTAGGTTAATTTTGATAGTTTTGTGTAAAAAATACTATGGTGTACCTGGCTAATATAATTGTACATTATTAGAAGAAAGTGGCTCATTAGTCAACATTGAAAAGCATAACGTAATGAGTACAATAGCAGCGATGAGCGAAACTCGGGCACAAGAAGTGAAAGTAACGCCGAATTTGCACGCGCGAAATTACATGACGTTTGCAGTGCTCTTAAAACTCTTAGACTGTATGGTAGTAAGTATTTTTAAACTTATAGTTAAGGTTCACTTATGTACTTACTAATATTATAAAAGAGGTAAAGTTTGGATGTTTGTAGAGAGTAATTTCTGAAACTACTGACAGATTAAAAAAAATTATGGCTATACTTAAATTCTTAAATTTCCTAATCTAAAAAGCTGAACTTAGGTACGAAGTGCTTAAATGTAGGAAAAAAAAAATATTGTGAATAAAAGGACCGTAAACCGTGACATACAAACATAATAATAAATGGCCTAAGCATTCCTGCTTTGAAACCCTTAAAAAAAAACAATAAATAAAACAAGTGTTTTGTCTGAGTGTTTTGTGATTACATAGCTAGATCAGAAAAAAAACGAACTTTCTTCTTCTTTTATGTTTTGGACTCTGCGGCTATGTAAGCCGCAATTCTGCCAGTGTCCGTTTTTTAATAAGAGTATGTTCGGTGTACCCCAGTAAAGTAGTGGAGACTTTACTAGAGGCTTTTCTAAGGAGTTTTGGAAGCAACACGGAATGACACGATTTCACTGCATTTTATGATTTGCCCACACTCGTGCACGTCCTCGAGCACTTAATGGTTATTTTCCCCACTTAAAATAAACATTAACACTCAAAATTACACAAGTTTAGTAAAATAACAAAATGAAGCAACATGTCTCTTCCACATTCCCGCCAAAAGTCCAAAATGAACTTTAATAATCTGTGCCCAACGATGACTAATTTGACAACTCAACTGACGTTGACAATGACATACTAGACATCTAATTTCAATCAAAATTACTGCAATATTTTGTCTGCATCAAATAATCGAAATATTCAAATTTTTATTGTAAAACTCTCTAAATTTCATTACAAAAACGTGTACGACAATACGTTTTTGTTAATTTGTTCATATGAAACTCTTTCAACATTAAATTTAGGCTGAAAACTAAATAAGGCATGTACGATTTCGATTGAAATTTAAAGTGCGATTTTAGTCTATTTTTTCATTGTTTTGGTATGTTTTTTCCAGTGTTTTGTATGATAATAAAGCGTAAATATGTCGGAGAAGACATTAACGCTGGGCCAGCGCGTTTTGGTGGTCGGGAAAGATGTGAAAGGGTCGGTGGCTTACATGGGCTACCCTACCTTTGCCACTGGCAAATGGATCGGAGTCGTGCTGGATGAGCCCAAAGGAAAGAACAACGGCACTGTCCGCGGTCATGCCTACTTCAGGGTAAGTATTTCACACGATCATCAATATAGAAAGTGCCTGTAGACTTAAAAAATAGATGTTTTCATTCTTCTTGTTGGTTCTAGACGTAAAATAAGTGAAGCCTTTGCTCACCAGTGGGCAATTATGGGCTGATGCAAAACTCGTAATGACCTCAAAGTCGTCTGATCACCTTGATCTCAAAATCGAATTAACTGCTTGCCAATAACATAGCACCCTCAGCGCCATGTGTATTGTTTACACCGTCAAAATGTTTGTGTATCTTTTTGGATACACACCTCCAATTTTGGTTTCAACACCGTGTATCATTACCGCACCCGGTTTCCGTACATTTTATTAGGTAAAAATAAAGCGTACCAAGGCGGGTATCCTGCTAGTTTTGGGGTTGGGATAGGACTTGAAGTTTTTGCTCCATGAGCTTGGCGCTGAGCGTGTTATGATGTGTATTGTTAGAAAGTGCGGTCAGCAGTCTTTGAACACAGCAATCTATATATATAAAAGAAAGTCGTGTTATGTTACACTACTTATAACTCAAGAACGGCTTTACCGATATGGCTGAAAATTGGTGAGGAGGTAGCTTAGAGCCAGGAAACGCACATAGGATGCTATTTATTCCTATTATACTATTTATTTCTGTTAAATAAATTCGATAGCATTCAAGTGTGAATTGACATAAAACATCAGTCACTATAAAACGAGGTATAACAAAAAAGAATCAGACTTGGAATAACAAAACGACTTATTATACTCTTTGCGCAAATGACAGCTATGTAATGGACGTATGGATGACAATTTAACAGCTAAACAGATTTTGACGAAATTTGGTATGAAGGTAGCTTAAGCCCTAGGTAATATGTAGATTACTTTTTACCCCAGAAAATTGAACGGCTTTCCGCTATTCTTGCAGGACAGCGGGTGAAACCGCGGGGCGCAGCTAGTTTGCAATAATTGCAGACAAATTCTCTTCAACATAATTATAATGAAGTAATGTGGTGCATTAGGTTATGGAATGAGGCAAGGATGTCATCATCATCATGTGCAACCTTTAATCCTCCCACTGCTGGGATACAGGTCTACCCTCGAAGGTTGATTAGGCCGTAGGTATTCCACCACGCTGGCCAAGTGCGGGTTGCTGGATTTCACATACGCCATTGAATTTCTTCTCCGGACGTATGCTGGTTTCCTCACAATGTTTTCCTTCACCGAAAAGCCAGTGGTATGTAAATTCGTACATAAGTCCCAAAGAACTCATTGGTACGAGTCGGGGTTTGAACACGCCACCTCAAGAATGCGAAGCGGCTGCTCTCCCACTGAGCTACCACGAACTTAGGCAAGGATATATGCTCATGATAATGGCTCTAAAATTATACAATTGGCAAGCTTAAAGTGCAAGCTAATCAAAAACTAAAAGCTATACCATGGGCTATGCTGCCATGATGAAGAAAGGAAAAAAAGGGGCAAATGTCATACAAATTTTTTTTTATTTGTTTGTTTATTTAATGTTACCAAACTCTTTGCGCTTCAAGTTTATAAGAATAATACATCCTATTTCAACCCTATAGTAAGAATGGCCCGTCAGTTCAACGATTTATTAGTACTTAAGTAATTTTGAACTCGATATTTTTGATCGCAAGTTTAGCAAATATATTAAAACCATTAAAGGTATCCTCCATCTATAACCCATTTATATAGTTTTATTGCTATGTGGATAGGCAGTCTCATGACAATTATGCCTTTGTACAATTATTGTGGTTTTGTTGTACACACTGCTTTGGATTACATTCCAGCTCAGGATTTTTAAATGTGTGTATTTTGATGAAATATTGATTGTAATCTGTTTGTGTGTCTAATAAATAAATAAATAAATAAATAGATAGGTGAGCAGCATAAGCTGATGTGCCTAAACCTTGCAGTGTCTAGTTTTTCACGAGAAAGGAATAGAAAGTCTGTCAGACAGGTAGTATTTTATCTCTAACCAAATCAATTATTTACATTATATGTACTTAACTGAAACTTTTTCTTTTAGTTAACTTATAATGTCCCACTGCTGGGCAAATGTCTACTCCAGTTTTTTTATTCCTGTAGGTCATGGACCAAAAACCGTCCAGTCTCTTTTAAACTACCCTAGTTCTTGTCCATGTAGCAGAATACCAAGAATGCTGGCTTCATCCCCACGTAGAACATAAAAGATAAAAATAGTCTGTGGTACATTTAAAATCAAGGTACTCGTTTAGTTAAATAAATTAATGAATTAAATTTATTTCAAAAGTACAAACTCTCAATTCCAGTGTGAAGAGAACTACGGAGTCTTTGTCCGTCAAACCCAAATCCAGCTCCTGGACAACGAGGACAACCCGATGGATATCTCGATGACCACTTCCACCGAGGAGACGGCTCCTAGAACTGAGATGACTCCGAGAACCACCACCACCAATAATCGGAGACTTAGCAGGTATAATGTTAAATCATTTACTTTTTTACATTTAATCACAGATAAAAGAGACAAAGATGGAGCCGTGTGTTAAAGGTGAAGCCAAAAACTCTTCTTTTTCGTGTACTTACACAACCTCTACACTACTCTACAGGGTTATAAAGAAAAGGTATGCTAAGTCGAAAAGAGGTCATAGTACTCACCATTAGAGACAAGTTGTACTATGAAACACACCCTTAAATCGCGAAAAAAATTTAGCTGTTTTATATAGAAATGTTAACTCTCGAGGAAATCTGGAAATGTATGGAACAGCTGATTTTTCTGATGTCTGGAACACGGTTTCGGTTGGTTGGTTCCATAGAAAAAGTTGTTTAAAGTAATGAGTAATATCAGTCCTTTTCGGCTTAGTGTACCCTTGCCTTATAACTCTGTAAAGCTTGTGTACATACGCGCGAAAGTACAAAAGTTCTTGACTTCACCCAAATCTAATACAGTGCTTGATCTTTCTCTAAGTTTATCTGAACATTTAATAAAAACATTTATATGAAAATTTTAAATAGTACAAATTTCTATATTAGTAAATAGAATATAAGATGATGTAAAAACAGGATAAGAGCCTCTTTATTTCTTCTCTTAATTCTCTTCGGTTAGAATATTTTTTTTGTATTAAAAAAGTTCAAGTTTAATAATAAAATTACAAATTCAACTAATTAGCGCATTCAATTAATTAAATTGTTGGCGCAGAGTCCCAAATAAAATTCAGTGTTACCATATCAATTTTGAATAGTTCAATATTTTGATGCTAAATAGCACGAATTAAAAGCTATTAATAATGAAAAAAACTTGGCATAGCTTTCAATAAAACCTTAGTTTTAGTTAAACATTTAGTCTTCAGTGTTACCATTTTCATTGTATCTTAAAGTCCAGTGATGGCAACACCGGCGCCCAGCCCCACTCGGGTCCGAACCAGAATAACAGGGTACACAATACACATACGCTATAGGAACCAATACAAGAGGTTCTAACTTTGACTTGTGTTGCCAGTGTAGAATAAAAATTATTAATAAATGTTGCCATCTGTGAATGTCCCCGAGTGTAAAGTACTTTGTATAGAACTAGGTGAAGTATTTTCGAACTAGAGTATTTTTTGCTAATTAAAATGAATGTTTGTATTATAACTGGTAATAAATCATCTTCAAACTTGACTCTGGCTAAATACACAATAGTGTTAAGCCAAAAAGTAGTATTAAAAAATATTATCAATAATAAAACCAGCGATGAAGAGTATTTATCTTGCTATTAATGATAATATCCAGTAGCATTTCTAAAACTGAAGACAAATTTTTATTCGATTTATAATTGATTCGTACCTATATTCCGACTATACGTTGTTTCGATAGCATCTGGTGATCTTTTTCAAGGAGTGGCTTTGAAGACATTATTAGGTTTAATCATTAGATTTTACACTTAGTACTTGTAACAGTGTTTTGTAAGCTACAGGACATAATCTTTTACAAAAAATGTATGAAATTAAATGCAATGTTTCATACATATGTATGATTCCTCGCATAAAATAATGTCATACATTTATAAATAGAGCGCTCAAAGCGCTTGTCATAAATTTTCTTTTAAGGGTGAGATAAATGATTTTATCAGCTATATCTTTTTCACATAATTATGTATTAAAATAATTACATTATTTTTATATCTTAAAAGTAACATCACTGAGTAAGAATTTTAAAAATCACCAGAGAAAATAATTTAAAATAAAAAAACACGTTTTGAAGAAATTTTACGTATCGATATTCATTTATTTGGTGGAGAAATTACAAAAAACTAAGAGTAAATTAACTAAAAATAATTATCATTAAAAAAACAGGTTTCAAATACAGTTTATTGCCTTCTTTGTTGTCATTTTAAATAATTAAAGTTTTTTTTTATTTCCACTCAGTGGTTTTCAATTTCAATTTCAATGCGCAAAAGAGATAGCTGACGACCGTTTATCTCTGCCTTAAGTGGTTTTTAATAATTATTCATAAAGTAGGTAACATATCGTGGGGTTGCATTAGGTCCTCGAACTAAAAGCATGTTATTTCAAGAATTGGCGTTTAGAAATAATTGTTTAGTGCACAGATTGCAATAATAATAATAAGAAACGTTTATTTGTACTGAAAAAATGTGAAAAAACTAAAAATTCCTACTGATTTATTATTCTTCTACATTTTGATTTTGTAAGTTTACTTAATTTTATTTGAAATAACTCAACAGGGTTATAAGGATAGGTTATGCTAACCCGAAAAGGGCTCATAGTACTCATCATTATGAACAACTTTTACTATGGGACCAACCCGAAATTCGCGAAAAAAAATCAGCTGTTCCATATATTTTGTCAAGTGTTATTGACATTTTTCTATGGAACAGCTGATTTTTTTTCGCGAATTCTAAATCTTTTCGGCTTAGCATACCCTGCATGAATAACCCTAAATAAATGACTCAAATAAAAAATCCTTGTTTTCTTGAGGTGTTTTGATTGGAAATGATCCTTCATAATTATTTGATTTTTGTTTTATTTTACAAATAATAATAAATTACGAAATCAAATAGGTATTGTAATTAAATTTATAACCCGGTCACAATATCTGTGCACCTGACCTCGTGCTAGCAACTCAATTTTGAGCCACTTCCCGATGTTCGATTGAGCTGAAATTTGGTATACTTACTAACATCTGTATTTGGTAACATGTGTAATTGCATTGCAATATGTGCATAAA
Source organism: Alcis repandata (assembly GCA_949125135.1). Taxonomy (NCBI): domain Eukaryota; kingdom Metazoa; phylum Arthropoda; class Insecta; order Lepidoptera; family Geometridae; genus Alcis; species Alcis repandata. Next base: position 6,782,512 of record OX421244.1, on the reverse strand, counting down.
CAACCATATGCCAATGGGTCTATCACTTTAGAAATGTGGGTAGAGTAACTTAGATCATGTACAGCGCGACAAATATAAGTTGTCTCTTTCTAACACAACTTTTAATAGTAACCAAAACTACAGTTCAGGATTTTGCAAATTGTGTGGTCAAGTGAAAAGAGACCTGACGGTAAAAATAGTTTTTTTCGATAAACGCGTTTTTGGGGTTGCTAATAAATATGTTCAGGAATTGTTTTGGATATATTTTTTTGAAACAACCTGACAATAAAATAAATGCTTCCTAAGCTTATTGTTAGTAACAAACTAGTCAAAATATTCGTTAGCACTAAATTTAAGTAAAAAACAACAAATTTAAAATCGTCAAAAAACATAAAAAACGCGTCTTTTCCCATCAAGTCCCATTTTGCTTGACCGCTTACAAATACGCAACGATGACTACAATGACCGACTTATGCTTGTGGCGCTGTACTCGTTTTTTCTGATTTCAGTCTGTGATGGTGACATGTCTTGATAATGTCATTTTCCCAATAGCAACTCCATCTTATGATTATAGAGAACTGGAATACGTAAAAAGAGTAATTCGGAAAAAAATAAAAATCGGGTCCACAATTCACGGAGAAATCGACGAACAGAAATACATAAACGTAAAAAACGTAAAAAACGTTTCGGTGAAGGAAAACATCGTGAGGAAACCTGCATATGACCGGAGAAGAAATTCAATGGCGTATGTGAATCCACCAACCCGCACTTGGCCAGCGTGGTGGAATACGGCCTAATCACCCTTCGAGGGTAGACCTGTATCCCAGCAGTGGGAGGATTAAAAGGTTGCATATATAAAAAAAAAACGTAAAAACAGTCGAATATAAAGCTTCCTCTTTTTTTAAGTTGGTTAAGAAAAGCTGAACTCATATTATAGACTTCTCAAAATCATTCTAAACAAAATACCTATAAATAGCAAATTTGTTTTTTTATTTATTTAAAAGAACGGCGAACAGGCAGACGTTCAGCCTAATGATAAACAAAACCAAAATTCTAAAATTCTAAATAATTTTTTCTAATGTGGGTACATCAATGTAGGTACACTTATGAATGTCAAATACAATTTTTACGAATAAATTAATACACAATAAATTAAATGTCAAAGAAAATAATAGATTATTAGAATGTCAAAAAATTATAAAAAATAATTGCAATGTCAAAAAATCAATGTATAAAATAACTACAGTAGTAGGTATAATCAGTAAAGTATTGTTATTACAGTCCAAATACAATAAACTAAATACAAAAAACCGCCGCCTATGACCTGCAACACTAGCAGCGTTGATTATAATGATGTTTAAAAGTCCTAATAAATTATCATATGTGAATATATTGCAGTTCCAATAATATCACACACATACGTATCGAATTGATAACCTCCTTTTTCTAAGTCGCTAAAAACAGAACAGCTTTCATCCTCAAATAATAAATATCGTCACGCATTGCTGAACGTTACCAATTATACGAAAACGCGTCGATTTCAAACCCGCTCCTTATGCAATACTGGAATGCAATCAATGAAACCAGTCAGTGTTTAGAAGTAAAGGCATCAATGTTTTTCACGAAGTTTTACCCAATAAAGTTCCAAGTTTTTGTTAGAAATAGAATCGAGTTGAATTCTAAAAAAAAACAATTTGTCCTAAAACAAGTGTTAAAATTAGTGTGTTCCGCTAGGCATTTACAAAAAATCTACTGAGTATATAAAAAGTATGTCCATCTATCCTTAAAATAGTTGAGCAAACCATTGAAACAAAGTTTTCCAAACAGCCAATACAAAAAGTTTCCAGCCAACCATAGAGTTAGTGTTCCACTCGGAAGTGTTAAATGGTTTCAAGTAAACCAGAGAAATTAAAATTCCCGTTAACCATACAAAAAAAAACAGTTTTGAAAGAAAAAAATCAGTGGGTACACGTGATACCAGCAGTTAGCCAATATATTAAAGTCTTATTCAAGTTAAAAAAGAAATCAAAGACACTGTTTTTTTACCAGTTAACCCTAGAAAACAACTCTCCAAACAACGGTTTTTTTCCAATTAACCATAGAAAGTTTTCCAGCTAACCATTTATAGCGCTCCAGAAAACAATACAAAGCGTTCCAGCTAACCATACAAGTGTTCCAGTTCTCCATAACCTACTTTCCAAGTGTACTAGCTAATTCGTGTGTTTCTCTCCGCTAGTATTACAGTGGCCCAGAGGTCTAGACCTACAACGTGAGTACTAGAGTACCGTACTAGTTACATCGTAGAACGCACCGGCTTTATACTGCTGTCTCACTTGTATGTACGCTTACCTTTACAGGACGATGACGGTTAATGTCAGTTTAGAATCGCAATTAGATTGACGTCAAAGATGGCTCCCAAAGTTTTTGACGTATACTTAAGTATAGTCAGCGGACGTTGGGAATTTATCTACTCGAATCGCAGATCATATAATATAACCCGTTGTTAAATCAAATCATATCCCTTGTCACTAAAGTCTTAGAGCAGTTTAAACCTATGATTAGCCGACCAATCCAAGTCAGCCAATCCTAGCGCAGTGCATTTTCGCGTCAGCCAATCGTAAGCGAGTATACTTACCTCGTCCCGCGACCGACGCAGTGAGTTGTATGTCAAAGAAAACTTATCTGCGTGCGTTATATATTATAGCAAAGTAGTGGCGTTTTCAAATTGCTGACTTGTCGTTGGTTCGAATGCGATTCTAAAATGACAGTTAACGAAATCAGACGGCTCAGCCCCTATTCATGAAGTGTCGGAAGCTTGCCGACTGAATAAAATATAAGTTTTCGAATAAACTTTCTATGAAGTTAAAAATTTCTAGCTACAATACAATGCAATGTGTAATTTTTTTGATAAATAAAAAAAAATAGGCAACGTTGCCAGTCTTTTGGGTACTTTACCCGCCGATACTAACCTATACCTCTGTTTTTTATCGGTTTTCGTTTGCAGAAATCGGGATAGGTTTCCGGATTCCGGATCCGATAGTTTCCGACACTCGTGGTTAGGCGGCTGCTGGGACCCTATTCTTGAGCGCTCGAGATTAATTCCGTCACTCTCACTCTCATGACATTTGTAATGAGAGCGACAGTGACCGAGAATATCTCACTCGCCAGAATGAGGCTCCTGGATAATCTGAAAAATATAATCAATAAAAAAAACTCGATTACCTATAATATTTGTTGAATCGATTATTTTTAAGTACTTTTAGATCAATGTTTTATTTATATCCTTGTTTTATACTATTTCTATATTGTGCATGTATTTCAAAAACTATTTTTGAAATGTTTCTGACACCTACTTTTTTTTAGTTTATTTTAAACTCTGCTCTTCTTATACGATAATTTTAGAGTCATCGGTATAGTTTCTATTGCTGTCTCATATGTCATACCAATGACAGTGACAGGTGACAGGTGTCAGAATCAATATCGATTTCCTGAGATTAATGTAATCAAATCTACCCATTAGACCGCGCTGTATACGAGTATAACTGCAAATAGTATATAACCATAATTAAATGTAAAATTAATGGTTGGATGCGGTATTTATTTTAAAGAAATTACTTGTATTGTTATAACAAAAAAACCGACTTCAAAATTACTTAAACATTTTCCAGTTATTTTGACTTGAAAACAAAACTGCCGAACCGATTTTGTTGAAATTTCTAAATTCTATGTGACTAATCTGAAAGTATATTTTGTTATAGTTAACACGGAAATACTCGCGTAAAAATTAAGTCTTATACGGCTAGTTTCGATCTCATCAGATGAGTTACAAGCGCGACACGCTCGCAGTTGCGTCTCGCCCAGCACTGACCCGTGAGTCTTCCCGTGTTAACACCAAACGTGTCACATTGTAACTCGTTGGGAATTATTATTCCAACGAGTTACAATGTGACACGTCGGGAATTATTATTCCAACGAGTTACACTATGACTCGTCGGGAATGTTTTCTTAAAAGAGGTTGAGAAACTCTTTCTTTTGAAGTCGGTTAAATTTTTTTTTATGAAAAATTAGCGTTTAATACAATGTGAACTATAATAAGTTAATAACACACTAACTGTTGGCGCGCTCCCAAGGGTGCGACGGAAGGCGTCGCCGGCGCAGACCAAGTCGGGGACCCTGTCCATTGTGTCCATGTCGAGGTAATGTGGGTCGGGTAATGTGGGACTTGGACTTTTTGGGGGTGACTGAGGGGGAATTAAAAAAAAACAACAAAATAATAATCATCGAAAAAAATACAAATAAAAAGTTTGTTTTGATATCTTTTCATTTGGTGAAATGATTAGAAGAGAACTGTCTTTATCTTTACGATTTTGTTTACGTTTTGATATAATTTAATTTGAGACTGAAATTTGTAGAAAACTGTTTTTTCATCCATTAAAATAAATACAGGGTTATTCATAAAGGGTATGCTAAGCCGAAAAGGGGTCATAGTACTCATCATTATAAACATTTTGTCGAGTGTCATTGACATTTTTCTATGGAACAGCTGATTTTTTTTTCGCGAATTTCGGGTCGGTCCCTTAGCAAAAGTTGTTCATAATGATGAGTTTTTGGCCCTTTTTGGCTTTTTCCCTTTATGAATAACCCTGTAGATGTCAAAATGAAAATTGGTTTAAACACTTAAAATGTTATATCAAATTTTGTTATTTGTTTTTAATTCTCACTCAGTGATTTTATAATTTCACAAATGTAAAAATACGCAAAAGAGATAGCTTACGTCCCCCTTATTTTGGATCTATTAGAAGCTTGGAAACACTCAGTAGAAACAATTATTTATTAGTTCTAAGAGAAACAATGTATGTTTCAATTACACCAGTGGATCCCAACCTTTTTTGACCACCCAACTAAACAAGTTTTTATCCACAAACCAACTAAAGTTTTTACTTTTGTTTCTTCTTTGTAAACGGGAATTATAAGATAAAAAAATGCCAATTTCAAATTAACTTTTTTTGTTATAATTGTGATAGAAAAATTCCGCGCTCGCGATGTTGCATCCGCTTAGCGAGGGAATAACGATTTATGATGAAGAAAATATTAAAACACTAACTGCGCCCTTCATTCTTAAAGTAAATTCTTTTAGCCGTTTTTGCGTGAAAGAGTAACAAACATACATCCATTCTTACAAACTTTTGCGTTTATAATATTTAGTAGGAAGTAGGATTTCACGGACCACATTTTAGTTGCGAAATAAATGGTCCGCAGTATACTGGTTGGGAACCACTGGTTTCAAGCGACCATTTCAATGTTTCATGTGTTCTCGTTGATCACAGCTTTCAGCTAGATCTGTTAACCCTTTGAACGCCAACGTCGCTTATAAGGGGTGAGGACTTGTGCCCAAGTTGCAATCTACGTTCGCAAACGCCATGGAGATCTAAAAAAATATATAAATACATTTCTTTAATCTATTTATAGATTCTATATTCCATCAGAAATGTCGCTCCCATACATTGTCTTAGTTTTTAGGGTTCCGTACCCAAAGGGTAAAACGGGACCCTATTGCTAAGGCTTCGATGTCCGTCCCTCGGTCTGTACGTCTGTCACCAGGCTGTAACTCATGAACCGTGATAGTATAAAATAAAAATAGTATAAAAACAGAATAAAAAAATACTTAAGGGAGCTCTCATACAAAAGTGTTTTTTTGCCGTTTTTATAGATAATGGTACGAAATCCTTTGTGCGCGAGTCCGACTCGCACTAGGCCGGTTTTTTATAGCGTATACGATTATGAAATTGCAACTTGGCTAGGGGGCCAACGTCTACGACTTCTAAGTCCGAAAAACAGTAAAAGATTTCATCAGCGTGCTTTCACTGCTCGATCTTGCCGTTCAAAGGGTTTAACACTTTGACTGCGGCTAATAATCACATGCCTTAATTGCGGCTAATAGTCAAATGCATTGTGTTTTACGCGCCTGGCGTGTAGCCGCACTCGCGTCGCACAAAGGAAAACAAGGTATGTGTTTTCCGCAGTCAAAGTGTTAAAAGTGATTGTATATTGTCGCGCGTTTGACACGCGTCCCGACCGCTTGTATAAATGGTCCTATATTATTTTGCTTGTAGAATTAACACCATGTTCTTAATTTATATTTTGAATGTACACAATAATGCAAAGATTTTATAATAATTTAAGCACCTTTCTGTGTAGATTGAAATTTTATTTCCATTTTGTGAGCGGTCAAGCGAAAAGGGACTTGAAATTTATTTGGTTTGATGATTTTGAGTTAGTGGTCTCTTATGTTCATTTTAGTGTTTTTTTAAGTGAAACATTTTGTTAGAAAGTTTAGACTTTGAAAGCGTTGTCTGGAAAGGGGGCGTCCATAAATTACGTGAGGTGTTTTTTTAAATTTTCTGTCCCTCCCTCCCCCCCTGGTGAGATGTCGTGAGATTTTATTCAACCCCCTCCCCCATCCCCCAATCTCACGTGAGATTTTTCAAAATGTGGGTTTCTTACGTAAACGCGTTGGATTGTTATTGTAAAAAAAAAAAATTGCAAAATAGTATAAGTAATTTTTTTTGTTTCAATCAGAAAAAAAAATGCGTGATATTTGCCGAGACCCCCCCTTCTCTCCAACGTAAGATTAGATGAAATTTGAATCGACCCCCTCCCCCCCTTAAACATCTCACGTATTTTATGGACGCCCCCAAACTAGGTAATTATTTTACAGTCAGGTCCCTTTTTGCTTGACCGCTCATATTTATTATTATTATTATTTATTGCTAACCGCTATGTACGAGTCCTTATCATTTCAATGCTGTAAAATCAGTTGTTTGTTATAAAGGTGAGCGCTCACTGATCCACACTCAGAATCATAAAAATGTTATAAAGATCAGTGAGCAGTCGCCATATTATGCAAGAGCCCTATTTTTAAGTTCATAAGAAACATTGTGAATAACTTTTACTATGGGACCAATCCGAAATTTCCAAAATAATATCTGCTGTTCCATACATTTTTAACCGACTTCAAAAAAGGAGGAGGTTATCAATTCGTCTGTATGTTTTTTTTTTTTTTTTTTTTGTGTTTGTTACCTCATAACTTTTGACTGGGTGAATCGATTCTGATGATTCTTTTTTTATTAGAAAGCTGACGCTTCCCATTTGGTCCCATTTCAATTTAGTCCAGTTCTGATAATGGTATCCATGAGAAAACCACGTAAGTCTTAAATTTGCATTAAGTACGTGCGCGACAAATAGATGAATTACTCAATAGTCGGTCTTTTGAAGTCGGTTTTTGTTTTTTGTTTTGTAAAAATAATGTTCTTGTGTCGAGTGTCATTGACATTTTTCTATGGAACAGCTGATTTTTTTTCGCGATTTCCGGGTTGGTCCCATAGTAAAAGTTGTTCATATTGATGAGGATTATGAGCTCTTTTCGGCTTAGCATACCCTTTATTTATAACCCTGTATTTATTTTTGTCCTTTCAGCATTTTCTCATTTTTTGACGTCTTGAAATATAATAGTATTCCTGTGTTGCACCTCGTATGTTGGTTATATTGGTTTCGTATACAGGACCCTATTGTATACTCTCAGCGCGAGCTTAAACTGGATCGAGCTACTTTTGTCTCGCTCTGTTAGCTAGAAAAAATGCAAGACAGAAGTCAACGCGATTCAGTTCAGGGTCGCGCTAAGAGCTCATGATACGGGCCTAATCGCTTGGAGAATGGATATACATAATCGATCCAATTCTAAAGGCTTTAGTTGACAGATCTAAATTGATAAAAAGTATTGCTGTCCTTCTCTAATAGACCGGAATGACAAAGACAGCTTTATCAACACTTCTACACTAATATTATAAAGAGGAAAGATTTGTATGTTTGTAATGAATAAACTCGAAAATTACTGGACCGATTTTAAAAATTCTTTCAACAATATAAAGCTACTAGTAAATTATTAGCGATTAACAGACTATATTTCATACCCGTGCGAAGCCGAGGCAGGTCGCTAGTTTTTAGTAATTTTTAAATCTGTCAACTTTTTTCTTCATATTTGGTTTGAGTATATATTTATAGCTTTGTAAACTGCTCTCACAACGTTCCACACTCGCGTTTCCGCGTCTCAATTTTCGCACGAATGTTGCAGCTCTCGCACGTCGCTCGGCAGCAGCCGTCAGTCGCTAGTGTCGCTCGTGTCGCACGCGTCGCCGACGACAGAGCGCGCCGCGTCGCCTCAGCTGCAGAAACGAGCGTCATTTGTTGAGGTAAGTCGAGTGTTGCAGCTCTCACAGTCGCTGGTGTCGCATGGGTCGCCGACGACAGAGCGCGCCCAACGACAGAGCGCGCCGCGTCGCCCCAGTAAAATATTTAAAATAATCGCAATCTTGTAGAAACCGATGACAAAATAAAATTTAAAAAAAATTTAAAAGCAAGCTTTGATGGGTTTGCCATCAGATTTGCAAAGCTATACCAAACTGCAGCTCAATCGGACATCGGGAAGGGGTTCGAAATTCAGTAGCAAGATTTGACCGAACATACGTACACGCATACTGACACGCCAAGTTAAATAAAAGCTAGTAAAAACGTGAAATTGCTACCACAGAGTTAACACTTTGACTGCGGCTAATAATCACATACGCCTTAGGTGCGGCTAATAGTCAAAAGCGTTGTGTTTTACGCGCCTGGCGTGTAGCCGCACTCGCGTCGCATGTAGGAGAACGCAAGGTATGTGTTTTCCGCACTCAAAGTGTTAAACCGTTCGTCGATTGAAGTCTCTAGGATGACCGGTTTAGGCTGTGCATTGATATATCATCTAATATATAAAATTCTCGTGTCACAGTTTTCGTTGCCATACTCCTCCGAAACGGCTTGACCGATTTTGATGAAATTTTTTGTGCTTATCCGGTATCTATGAGAATCGGCCAACATCTATTTTTCATCCCCCTAAATGTTAGGGGTAGTCCACCCCTAAATTTTTATTTTATTTTTTAGACAAAATTTTTATTTTTTTATTTTTTATAATGTGGCATTAAAAATACATACAACCCTAAATTTTCACCCTTCTATCACCAACCCCTATTAATTTATATGGCAAAACAACGCCGGGTCAGCTAGTTATCATATATCGCTTTTTGCAGACTGGTTTCGTAGAGACCCTAACCCCGCAATACACGGCAGGGCAGAGCCTCACCTCCCCGCAGCCCGCGCCGCCCTCCGTCGAGGACAGACTCGCCAACATGCAGGCGCAACAAGAGGTATGGCATATAATACAGCGTTATAAAGAAAGGGTGTGTTAACCCAAAAACAACTCACAATATTCATAATTAAAAACAACTTTTACTATCAGTCCAACTCGAAATTCGAAAAAAAAATCAGCTGTTCCATACATTTTGTCGAGTGTCACCAACAGTTTTAAGTCTATTTTTGACTCGTATATTTTTAGTCCGTTTTACCCTTTAGTAAATCCTATCCCCCTTTTCAGCTTTGCCATTGGCTATGCCATGCCAACATCCTATAGTTAATTTATGTTTTCAACTTTTTTGTTAATATTCCACTATACGCTCTGCTATCATTTTACGGCAGCGTTCTAAAATATCTGAATATCTAGGGCTCACTCGGTTTATACTAACTTACAAGTGCATACAAATGTGTATGCATTTGAGAGTCATCGAAGGACGCATCAGTAACCTACCACCAACAGAAAATGTGGTCGCCGTTGCCGAAATCGGCATGGAATGCATCATCACTAACTTATCCAGATATACATCTTAAGCTCTCGCTTTCTTGCTCGTAGCTAAGTATTAATTAATAAATAAAAAAATAATCTAACTTACTACATCTTCAATTTTATTACCACAGATAACAACCCTAAAAGCGGAAGTCTCCGACCTCAACGAGAAGCTAGAGACGCTGCGCGTGCGCCGCTCGGAAGATAGAGAGAAGCTGCGCGAGCTGGAGCGAGTGAAGCTGCAGCTGGAACAAGCTAATGAGTTCAAAGCGAGGATTATGGAGTCGCAGGCGCAGCTGCAGCGGGATTTGCAGAGGGCTAAGCAGGAGGTATGATACTAACTGGTACACGATACAACTGGTATATGATACAACTACATAATAGCTACACGATACAATTAACTAGTACACGATAAAACTACAGGCATTGTGCTGAGTTGAGACTGGTTTGTGGCAAAAGGATTTTTTTCTGATTTTATTTTTTATGTTTTGCTATAAATAGTTATTCGTCTGTAACTTTCTGCGTTGAAATTCACAAATAGATATGATGTTCAGGTAATATTCTTTACGAATGAATAAATAAAAAAAACCTTTAATTGCATTGACATCAGATTTATACAGGTGCATCTAATTTCAGCGCAATCGGACATCTGAAACTGGTTCAAAATTCTGTTGCGAGTTTGACCCGAACAAACAGGGCAGGCTAAATAAAAGCTTGTGAAATAAGCGAAAGAGACCATTTCTTCCTTATTCAGATTCAGATATATTTATGGAACAAGTGACAACTATTCATTCTAAGTATTTTATTTACACTTCAGGTCCGCGAAGCGCAAGAAGCCCTGGACGCGCATACGGAGGAAACGGCCGAGCTGTCTGAGGCGGCTGAAATGGCGGCGTTAGATAAGGAGATGGCGGAAGAGAGGTACGTTCAGGGTTGTGAATTCAAATTCAAAATAATTTATTCAAATATGGGTACATCAATGTACACTTATGAATGTCAAATACAATTTTTACGAATAAATTAATACACAATAAATTAAATGTCAAAGAAAACAATATTATTAGAATGTCAAAAAAATTATATACATTATTGCAATGTCAAAATATCAAGGTATAAAATAACTACAATAGTAGGTCAAGACACTTATGAATGTCAAATACAATTTTTACGAATAAATTAATACACAATAAATTAAATGTCAAAGAAAATAATATTATTAGAATGTCAAAACAAAATATATAAATAATTGCAATGTCAAAATATCAATGTATAAAATAACTACTAACTACTATATAACTAACTACTACTGTATGGAAAGGGTATGCTGAGATGAAAAGGGCTCACTACGATTATGAACAATTACTATGAGATCAATCCTAAAATTGCCCTGTATACTGTCCAAGCCAAGTCGCAATTCCATAATCGAAACGTTAGAAAACAAGACAATGTATGGGAATAATATTTCTGTCATAAAGTATAGAATCTGTGAATAGATTATAGAAATGTCAGTCCTATATATTTTTCTAGTTTTATAATATATGGCGTTTCGATCATAAAACTGCATTCCGGTTGGTTAGAAAAAAAACAAATTGGAAAAGAAATTTAAAACAAGAACATTATTTTCACAATTTACAAAACAAAAAACAAAAACCGACTTCAAAAGACCGACTATTGAGTTATTCATCTATTTGTCGCGCACGTACTTAATGCAAATTTAAGACTTGTATGGTTTTCTCATGGATACCATTATCAGAACTGGACTAAATTGAAATGGGACCAAATGGGAAGCGTCAGCTTTCTAATAAAAAAAGAATCATCAAAATCGATTCACCCAGTCAAAAGTTATGAGGTAACAAACATAAAAAAAAAAAACGTACATTCGAATTGATAACCTCCTCCTTTTTTGAAGTCGATTAATAATAAAATACTCCCTGTGAACTTCTTACCGCCTAAAATAAATCTAAATATTTTTCGTTTAGTTTTTCCTGTTTTTTTAATCACCTTTATTACATTTTACTTCTGAATTAAAACAAAAAAAAAAGATCAGATCGGTTAAACCATTTCAGCTTAACCCGACATCGCAGCAACCTTAAAATTTATCCGCAAGATTTGATCGACACTAACGCAAGTTCAATATATCTTGTTAGCTTGTAAAATAACTAAAAATACGTATAAAATCCCTGGTCTCAGTTTCTATCCACACATTCCAGGGCAGAAGCATTACTCCTGGAGCTGGAACAGTGCCGAGAGAAGCTGGAGGAGTCTACTCTGGACCTGCAGCTCATGCGGGCTGAGATGGAAGCTGGCGGGAACATACGTAAGTTTTATACTTATTTTTTATCTACACTTTTAATATTTGAAAGGATAAAAATATAGATTTAAGTGAATTTTGAGTGATAAGTATTAATTAAAATCTTATAAAGAGGTAAATTTTGAGTTGTACTATTATAAAATTTTATAAACAGATAAATTTTGAGTTCTGCAAAAATTTTATAAATATGTAACTTTTGAGTTCTACTATTATCTTAATAAAAAGAGGTGAATTTTGAGTCATGCTAATATTATGAAGAAATAAATTTTGGGTCATGCTAAAATATTGTAGTGAAGTGAATTATTAAACATAATTGTAAATATTTCAATTTTTTTTCGTATATTGGTTACTTACAAAAAGTAACCTTTACGTATCAATTTCTGATGTCATATTTTTCGATTATATTGTGATATATTTGTATCTATAGACACAAAATAAAAATATAAATTTGAGATAAAATATATTTTAATGTTTTTTATTTTGTGTCGAAAATTAATAATACAAAGACCAGCACAGGCACACACGCTCCAATTGTTTTTTTAATTATATTGCTTTTAAAATCGTATTTATTTTATATATCTATAATAATTTACGTTTTTTTTGTATATTTATAGAAATAAATGCACAACTAAAATCTGTACGTACAAATATATGTTTATTTATATATTTTTGGTTTTGGGAAAAATGTATGTTTACACATTTAGGTTCATTATTCTTTGCGTTAGCGACATATAATTTTAGAAGCATAATTATATTTTATTTTGTATGATATATATTTTATTTTGGAAAATATGTATTTTTGTTTTGTCAAAGCATGCACTTGGCACATTCACTGCTTGGGGTAACCTTTTATTAAATTGTAAAAAAAACACGGTTTCTTAGCTTTTAGCAACAAGCGACCAAAGTTCCTTTCCCTCTTCTATAAATTTATTATTTTGTTCCTTCGCAGGTTGCTTTTGAAATTGATGGTTTATAGCTATAGCTGAAATGGTATGCTTTTTCCGCTACCTTGTATTTGTTCAAATTCCTTTAGTATAAAATATATATGGGAATAATAGAGGGCAGGAAAAATTAAAGAATTAGAACAAATAAAAAACCAACAAAAAATGTAGGTTGTAGAATATATTTTGAAATTTATATCTTTTTAAGTCAAAGTAAATATGATAAAATATGTAAATGTAAAATTGTAAACATACACATACTCGTATAGGAGTGTGTATAAATACTAAATATCGATACTAAATGGTTGTATGGAGATTATAGGCCATAGGAAAATGATACGGTGAATGTGTGAAGTCTTTGTATTTTAATATTATTGCATGTATGTTTGTGTTTTAATATTTTGTGTTAAGGTCTCCCAGGACCTATCCACTACCTCTACCATCCTAAAATATCCTTGAAAAGTTCCTAAAAAGTTTTGCAATGTCTGGTTATATTATGCAACTAGATTCGACAAAAATATATAACAATCTCGTTTTTTGAAGTCGGAAAAAAACTTTGTCGTCGATGTTACATTTCACAGAAACGAAAAAAAAAACATAATTTCACTGAATCTACAAAAATATCCGAATCGATGTGGGCAATAGACAAATATTTATGGCAATTTATTTATTAATTCAAAAAAATACAAACAAACTTGTTAAAGAAAACCGGCACTTTGAAGTGTTTGCAAAACCAAATCAGTTTGTTCCCTTTTCCTCTCCCTTCTACCCAAACCTACATATTCAACCGCCTACCCCCTGAGCCCATATTTCCTTACTACTTTTCCCTCTCATCTCATCTTTGCCCCTCTTTACTCACCCCCCCCCCCCCCCCTGGGAGTCCAGCATGCCCCCCTTCATGCGTGTGCCCGCGCTATAGAGCACCCGTACGCAGCCAGCGGCGACGGCGCCACCGGGTACGAGATGCGGCAACTGCAGCAGCAGAACGTGAGGCTGCGGGACACGCTGGTGCGGCTGCGGGACCTGTCGGCGCATGACAAGCATACCATGCAGAAGATGCAGAAGGTAAGGAGATCTAAGAGGACAATCCTGCTTTTCTTTCTTCTTGTTTTTTACTCAGATTTTGAAAAAGTCACTGGACGTCAGTGCAGCTGAGAGATCTGTCAGCGTCAGACAAGCACACCATGCAGAAGGTTTGCTTAACAAAGGTAATTTAAGAGTATCTCCTCTTCTAGAACCTTTTGTCTCATTTCCATTCACACATACCTTCCCTCACTTGAGAGTCTCCCACCCCCTGAGTTTAAAATTCACACCGGTTCAAGATTCTGGGTGGCGCTGACTTGTTATGGGCAAACGTGACGTTTAACATTAGGTGATTTGCTCGTCTCGTCACTTGCAGAAAATAAAAAAAGTTTGACATCTCAAATATTTAATCAATAATAATTTTCACCAGTAAAATATTCATGTGGTGTGGTGTAACCACTATCTTCCAGGACGTAGAACAATACCGCTCCGAGATCGCGGAACTGTCCCGCACTAAAGAGAAGCTGTCGTCCCGCGTCGAGGAGCTGGAGGCGGCAGTGGCCGACCTGCGCGAGCAGGTGGACGCCGCGCTCGGCGCGGAGGAGATGCTGGAGCAGCTGGCTGAGAGGAAGATGGCGCTCGAGGACCAGGTTAGATAAACTCTTTATTGTTCACACCAGAAATTAGAAACAAAAGGATTATAACACTTAAAACTAGTGCAACAACTGACGGTCTTATCGCTAAGAGCGATCTTTTCCAGGTTAGTAAAGGAACTGCTGTGCCCGCGAAGCGAGGATAGGAAGGCTCATAGTATTCATCATAATGAACAACTTTTACTATGGGACCAACCCGGAATTCATGAAAAAAAAACAGCAGTTCCATAGAAAAATGTCAATGACACTCCACAAAAATGTATCCGGGAACAGCTGATTTTTTTTCTCGATTTCCGGGATTGTCCCATAGTAAAAGTTAATCATAGTGATGTACTATGAGCTCTTTTCCGCTGGATACCCTCTCATTATAACCCTGTATTATAGTTGGAAGCAGCTGCTATATGCTTCATTCTGGAACAGCTGGCTGAGAAGATAACGCTCGAAAATTAGGTCAGTAAAGGTACACCTGTACCCTCAGTGCAAGGAACTGCCATCATCCAGTCGGAGCTGTAATATAATATATGCTTCAGGCTGGAACTGCTGTATAAAACAAAGATGGTGCTCGAAGACCAGGTGAGTCAAGAAACAGCTATTCTCCAGTTAGAAGCAGCTGTATTAATACTTAATGCTAGAAAAGTTTATAAACAACTAGGACATACTAAATAGACTACAATGTACCAAATCTCACTTAAATTGTGTTTTCCAGGTGGAACAGCTAAAGCAGGACGTGTCAGAGCTGGAAGCGCTCCAGGAGGTTCACGAACAGCTGGTGGAGTCCAACCGGGAGTTGGAAATGGATCTGCGCGAGGAACTGGAGATGGCTCATGCTGCTACTAGGGAGGTGAGTCTTGACTTCCAATCTCTAGGCGGAACAGGCCTATTTTGGGTTGCCAGATGAAAATTTTAGTCCGGGCTAAAAGCCGGACACATCAATAAAAGTCCGGACATTGGACTCGCGCCTCCTTCATGTCGACAATTTTATTTCGCCTATAAATCGCGCACTGCGCAGGCAGATTACGCTAATGGTGATAGACTGATTTGTTACTGCTTCTGTGAATTTTATTATTCGTATTCCATTTTAAACCAAAAAGCCGGACAAAATAAAAAGGCGGACAAAGCCCGGACGGAAGCCCATAAGTCCGGACATGTCCGGACAATCCAGACGGATGGTAACCGTACGCCTATTGGATTGCCTTAGTTCTTCTATCCTTTTCCTTCACGTGGCGATCACATCTCTCCATCTCTCTCCAGTCGGTTCGCGAGCGTGAAGCAGCGTTGGAAACCATCATGGACCGCGACACAACCATCCTCAAGTTCCGAGAACTGGTGCAGAAGATGACGGAGCAATACAACGAGCTGCGTGTGCAGAACTCTAAACAAGGTAGAAACACACACATACACACTACAATCGTTTTGAACCAATCACAACCATTTATCAGATCGGATCGGATTTTGCTAATAACCTTTTTTTTTGGAAACTCTTGTTTTGAATTGAGTACCAAAAGGTTCTGCCGTATATGAAAATGGAGCGGTAAATTGCTCCGTAGCAAATTTTCCTCGATTTTAAGAAAACTAAAATCAATAACTATTAAACAGTAGATTGTATGACAAGGGAGCAAAATAATAGTAATACTACAAGAAAGAAGGATATAATTCCGTCCAGACACAGATACTGGCCAGTAACTTTTCTCATAATATATTTTAGTTGGATCTCTTTGCTCGTACACCAAGGAAACAAATTCATGTTTCTTGTTCAATATCAAAAATACCCTGCATGAAAGTTTCTTTCAGAAAATACATATTTTGCAAGCATTTATGTGCGAACCAATCATTGGTTGTTAGTGTTTTGAACTCCTTCAGGAACAGAACTGAATGGTGAGACTGCGGTGGCTCTCCGTCTGAATATCACAACCAATTAATTGAGTAGATGGAATGAAAACATTGTTAAGTTGTTTTTGAGTGTTTGACATAACCAAGTGTTATTAAATGGTTCTAATAAAGATTTGTCTTCGTCCAGAGTCCCCCGCCCCTTCAGAGCAAGAATCCACCCCCGAGCCCCGCAGCTCTCCGCCCTCCGAGCTCGGAACTCTGGTCCACGCGTCCCGCGCCTCGACCCGCTCCATCGACCTGCAGCTCAGGGCGCTGGAGCTGAGCCAGGCTCGGGCTCGAGCAGATATGTTGGCTGCTTGTCTGCCTGACCACTTTATGGCGACATCTGGTGAGTTTACTGTGTCCTCCACCCTTTATACAGCCAGAACTAGGATCCCTGGTCCATCGACCTGCAGCTCAGAGCGCTGGAGTTCAGCCAGGCCTGGGCCCGAGCAGATATGTGGCTGCTTGCCTGCCTGACCACTTTATGGTGACATCTGGTGAGTTGACTGACCACTTCACAGTCACATCTGGTTAGTGGATATAAGACTTCGGCCAAATTAGGTGAATATACTGACCATAGTATGGCTACGTCTGGTAAGTGAACTAACCACTCCGTGGTCACACCTGGTGAGAACTGACCACTTTATGGCTATATGGTTGGTTGGTTGGTGAACAGATCACGTCATAACTTATCTGATAAGTTTAGCCATGTCATGTGTGTGTGGCAACATCTGGCGAGTTCACCTAGACTATCATTATTTAAAAAAATCTCAGTTTTGGTGCATTTTATTCAAATGATGGTATTGTTACAGGTGACCACGACGCCATACTTTTCATCCTTCTGCTGCAGAGGTTAAACACAAAGGCAGATATAATTCTTGGGCAGATCAGGGAAAGGTATGTAGTATTTATTCAAGCGATGGTTTTATAATCCGTCATGTAAAAATAAATTTAGAGCTGCGATTTTTTATAATTGACCCATCGAAAGATCTTATCTATTGCTCTCAAGATAAAAATACGCTTGGGGAGCATAAACTTTTCAATTGTATCGACAAAGTTACATCCTATGTTCTAGTTAATAGATCTAAATCACTAAAAAGTATTGCTGTTCTCTTCAAACAGAAAGCAATGAAATAAGATAGCTATGTTTCATAAGTTTCAAGCTCTCAAGAAGCAAAATCCTTCTTACCTCACCGCCTTAAAGTTCAAAACCCTTCGCCACAGGTTCCCCCCAGTCAACGTGTGGGACAGAGAAGTGGTCACCAAAACGCACACAGCCACGCAGTACAGCTTCAGGTGTCAGCTGGAATACCAGCTGCATATGATCCAGGTTAGATATGGGCTCACTATAAGCCGCGGTAGCTCAGTGGGAGAACAGCCGCTTCACATTCTTGAGGTGGCGGGTTCAAACCCCGACTCGTACCAATGAGTTCTTTGCGACTTAAGTACGAATTTACATACCACTGGCTTTTCGGTGAAGGAAAACATCGTGAGGAAACCTGCATACGTCCGGAGAAGAAATTCAATGGCGTATGTGACCACCAACCCGCACTTGGCCAACGTGGTGGAATGTGGCCTAATCACTCTTCGAAGGTAGACCTGTATTGTATCCCAGCAGTGGGAGAATTAAAGGTTGCATCATTTATGATGGGCTAACTTTAGAACACTAACGACCGCCAAGCAGTAATGTGCAAACATTATGGTCGCCCCACACTATGCTCCTCGTCATGCTCCTCGCGCTGCCGCATCGCTGCCGCGATGTTGCCCTGTCTGTCCACACACTGCTCTACTCGCGCGATTAATCGCGCAATTAATCGCTACGCGCCGCACTTGTCTATCCGTCGTTGCTACACAATGGACGTTGAAACTGTGGTGGCAGCGAGAGCGTGTATTTTGTAGTATAGCTAATTATATCTATGTTATGCTACAAAGCAATATATACATCGTCGGCGTCGACGTCTAGATATGTAGCAGTTACCGCAATTTTTCTTTTATGGAGATTTTAACTAATATCTATAATTATATATTTTTTTGTAGTAAGCATGTCTTCAATTTAAACAAGAAAAGTTGGATGGAGTTAAATACAAATTTGAATTCAACTTAATTTTGTTAGGGTAGACTGGGTACGGTAGTGACAATTTTGAATTAACGACCAAAGATTTTTTTTAGTGCCTGAAAAACTTTTTTTTTACAGTAAAGTAATAATTTATCTACAAATAGATCTACAATTTTAAAGGGAACATAAATTAATGTTTTTTCTTCCGACCATTCTCCGTTGCGCGGCGACGACATGACGAAAACAAAGACGTGCGTCTCGCGTGAGCGCTCGGCACGAACTGCGGCCGCGCGAGTATGTGGACAGTCGTCAGTCACTCGCGCTCGTATTGCCGGTCGTACTCGCGGTGTGGCGGGCGAGGACGAGGAGCATGACGAGTGGCATGACGAGTAACGTGGCCACACTACGTCTCTGCCTACTTTCCTCGCTACTTCCCACGCCACTCGTCGAGTGTGTGGCGGGCGCATTACTGTGTTCCGGTTGGAAGGGCATTGTTTCCAGTGAAATTACAGGGCAAATAAAAGATTAAACATCTTATATCTCAGGGTGACGAGCGCAGTGCTGTGCCGCGCAGGGGCTTGAATTCTGCGAGTTCAAAATTCTGGGTGACGCAGACCTGTTATGGGCAAACGTGACGTTTAACATCAGGCGAGCGATATGCTCGTCTTGTGATGCAATAGTATAAAAAAATACCTTTTCCAGGTGGCTTCTGTGCATTGATCCAAGCAACTTTCGATCAACAACTTTCATAAACTCACAAAAAAAAACCGCTGGTCCTTACATTTTGTCGAGTGTCACTGACATTTTCTATGGAACAGCTGATTACCACTGAGCTATCATCTCATCAATCATGTTTATTACAAGTTTTTATGATTTATCTGTGTATTTCTGTTACGTCAGTGCGGGTCAAATCTTGCAACTGGATTTTTGAATTGGAATTTTGAACCACTTTCCGATGTCCGATTGAGCTGAAATTTGGTATACTTGTCTAAATTTTCACGTTTGCTCGTTTCCCCCAGTGCATAGTGTGCATGTGGTGCGCAGCCCTGGACTCCTGCACTCCTGAGATGCTGCTGAAAGCCTCCAGCGCTCTCCCTGACGCAGCTCAGCAGGAGCGTGCGTTGGATGCCGCCACGCATCTGCTGAAGACCAATGAGCTGGATGAGAACTGTTCGCTGGACGGTGAGATTATCCCACTTCAGATTTTGATTATTTTTGTGTTGACGTCAGGAAGTTTCATTTTGGTTGGTTCGTTGATAATTAATACTGTAATTAATGTTAAGGTGAGGTTATCCTATTACTGATTTTTTAAACTTTTCTTTGGATCTTAGAAACTTTAAGATTTCGGTGGTTTTTGATTCTGATACCGAATACAGGTTTTATTATTAAAAAGCGAGGTTATCCCATATCTATCTATTTTTCAAACTTGCTTTTGATTTTTAAGAATTTTATGATTTCGGTTGGTACGTCGATATTTGTTTTATTACTGTTATTGTTACTAAAACGTCAGGTTCCCCCTCCCACCCACTTCATTTTAAAAACTTTGAATATTTATAATATTTATAGCTAAGATTTTCGTATTTTTCGAAGTTTCAAAAATATTTAAAAACACTACTTTTATTCGCTTCGTTTTTGTGAAACGTCAATTTATTTAAATGTTTTTATTTCTTTGGTATTAGGCGTGATAATTTTTTTATTTCTTTGGCATTGCAGGCGTGGAGCGTTGCTGGTCGTACCTGTCGGCCATGTGGTCCGCGCTGGGCGTGGGCGCGGCGTGCGCGGGCGCGCGCGTGGCGCGGGAGGCGGTGCTGCACGCGTGCTGCGCGCTGGACGCGTTGGCACGCGCGTTGCACGCCGACGCGTGCGCTGGAGCGCAGATTCTGCAGGTGAGAGGGAGACGGAAGCGTGAAGGGTCGCCCACACTAATGAGTAACGTGACATGGTGTCCTCAGGCGCGTGCGTGTCGCGTGAAGAGAGTAAACAATTACAAAACAAAAGTACCTTCAGTTTTGTTTAGAAGTGTGGGTACTTCTTTTTTTTTGTTCGTCAGTATTCTCCTTCGACAGGTCGGAGGCGTTTGCAACATACAATATTCAGCATGCATAAATTGATGCATCTATTGCTCATCGGGATTTGTGGGATCAATTAAAAACAGTGGCAGATGGATCTTTTTTAGAGTTCTGAATCTTTTTCAGGGAAGAACCCAGGCGAGACGCTAGTCTGTCTTTCTCTATGTCATACCAATTTTTTTTTCTTTTAGGCTTGTACCTTTTTTCTTGAAATCTTTTGTTTTTTTTTTATTGCTCACGCTAATCCCCTCTCTCTCTCCCGCAGCAATCCGAGCACCAGCTGGAGGTGGGCCAGCTGCACGAGGCCATCTGCTCGTCCAGCAGCACGCTGCAGCAGCAGCTGAAGAGTGTGCGGCGCCGCCTGCCGCCCGGCGTGCAGCTCGACCACGTCAACCTGGACCCCGCGGTACGTACACACACAATTTTCTAAACACCATATTATAAACAACATGTCCTAAAATACTACAATAGGCCTGTGTCGTAAATTTCAAAAATGGCTTATTTCGTTAGTTTAGTACCTGTATTACCCCAAAAAAATAATATTTCATGTTAAAAATTATATTTAAAACACATATTTTAAGTTTTAAGAAAATATTTTTAATCTGGCGTAAAAACACAAGAAAGTGTCATGGCGTCGTAAATGACGTCACATAGTGACAAACGATTGTGTTCACTTACGGCAAAAGTTTGTTTTGTTGAAAGTGTTTTTTTCGGCATACCACTATGTGACGTCACACTTTCTGATTGGCGTTCACGGTCACGTGACTCGATGCCTATTTTTTAAGATTTTCTTTTCTAAAAATATTAATAATCTTTAATTGTTTTGATAAATTGTTTTATTGTTTGAAATCTGTATATCTTAATCAATAATTAGAAACTCCAATCCATCCGATTCATTCTTAGTGGAAACGAGCCTATTGTATTCCAGCTTATCGACCGTCTCCGCGGCGACGTAGCCTCCTCCCTGTCCCGCGCGGCGCGCGCCGCCTCGCTGGCCGCGCGCGCCGCGTGCGCGTGCGCCGCCACGGCGGGGGAGCGGGGGGACGCCGCCCCCCTGCCCCACGAGACGCTGCTCACTCTCTGGGCCGCCGCGGTGGATAAGGTGTACCAGCAGGTGAGTTCTTCCTCTTACTTAATCCTCACCTGTGTCGCCAGTGTTCTTACTTAATCCTTATCTGTGACGCCAGTGTTCTTACTCAATCGTCACCTGTGACTCCAGTGTTCTTACTCAATCGTCACCTGTGACTCCAGTGTTCTTACTCAATCCTCACCTCCCTGATTTCCGAGTAACTACAATATTGGGTTCTTCAAAAGGGCTGATAATTGAGTCTTTAAAAGTCGGTAGCGTAACCGTGACGCCTTCAATGTATACAGGTATACAGGTAGGCGACGGTGATCGCTTACCATCAGGCGGCCCGTTTGCTTGTCTGCCACCTATGGCATAAAAAATAAGTAAAAAAAACCTGTGACGCCAATCTTCCTCTTACTCAAATTTGACCTGTGACGCTGTTAATACTTGTTTATCAGTTACTTTTTTAACCGACTTCAAAAAAGGAGGAGGTTATCAATTCGTCTGTATGTTTTTTTTTTTTTTTTTATGTTTGTTACCTCATAACTTTTGACTGGGTGAATCGATTTTGATAATCCTTTTTTTATTAGAAAGCTGACGCTTCCCATTTGGTCCAATTTCAATTTAGTCCAGTTCTGATAATGGTATCCATGAGAAAACCATATAAGTCTTAAATTTGCATTAAGTACGTGCGCGACAAATAGATGAATAACTCAATAGTCGGTCTTTTGAAGTCGGTTTTCGTTTTTTGTTTTGTAAAAATAATGTTCTTGTTACTTCACTAGGATGATCACGGCCCGATCCGCACGATCAAGCATTCCCTGTCAATGGTGTCCGCGGAGGTGACGAAACTGGCCACCTTTACCCAGGACAAGGAATATGATATGATGTCTTTGACCAACGTGCACACTGAAAAGGTAAGGCGGTGCAGGGTTAAACGGAACGGGTACTGAGTTGAAAGGAGCTCGTTGTACTCACCGGTATGAAACCAGCCCCCCTAGCCAAGTTGTTAAAAAAATAGTAAAAAACATAATTTAAACAAGACTTGCGACTTTTGACTGATTGTATGGAATATTTGAAAGCCGTGGTAGCTCAGTGGGAGAAGAGCCGCTTCGCATTCTTGAGGTGGCGGGTTCAAACCGCGACTCGTACCAATGAGTTCTTTGGGACTTAAGTACGAATTTACATACAACTGGCTTTTCGGTGAAGGAAAACATCGTGAGGAAACCAGCATACGTCCGGAGAAGAAATTCAATGGCGTATGTGAATCCACCGCGCACCTGGCCAGCGTGGTGGAATACGGCCTAATCACCCTTCGAAGGTAGACCTGTATCCCAGCAGTGGGAGGATTAAAGGTTGCCAATTGTATGGAATATTATTCTGTAAATAAATGATATTATTATTAAACAAACTTGTCCGCTTCCCCAGCCGACGCCGCCGGTGGTGGCGCGAGCTCAGCTCGTCAAGAAACAGCTGGAGGAAACCAAGAGTCTCACCATCCGGCTCGAGAACAAGGAGGCTGATATCAAGGAGCTGCGGAAGGCGCTAAAGGTAACAAACAAATCACAAAAAAAATTGGTTGTCTGTAAAGTCGGTTTACGGACGATAGTTTAACGTGACGTCAAAACAAAACATTGATGAAATGATTGCATACTGTTCTCGGTCCGATCGTGACGTCACAATGAGCGTAACGGGACACTTTTTCGTGCGTGCAGCCGGCGTTCATCGGTTTATTAGACGTTGTCACGTCAAAAGGATCACAATACTGAAAACTAGATGACAACTGCAACAATTAGCGGCCTCATCATCTTTATGTCTTTATTAGGCCCAAGTTTGAAGGCTTTTTAAGACAGATCTAAATTTCCTAAAACTATTGGCATCCTTGTCTAATGGCTTGCAATGATAAAGACAGATATATTTTTAGTTAGTTTAGATCTGTCTTAAAATGCCTTTAAACTTGGGCCTATTATATTCCCCAAAGTAAAATCAGAAACTGTCCTTGGTTGGCACCGACTCCAAAAATAACCAGATTATAAATGTGCAGGTTAGGTATATAAGTATCAATTATTTCGTTAGTTGTCCTTTAATGTTCTTTGCTTTAAATTAATTAACACTTAACTGCTGAAAACACATACCTTGTGTTTTCCTTTGTGCGACGCGACACACGCCAGGCGCGTAAAACACAACGCATTTGACTATTAGCCGTACCTAGGGCAAGCACATGTGATTATTAGCAACAGTGAAAGTGTTAAAATATAATATTACTAGCTGACTCGACAGACGTTGTCCTGTCAAAAGCCATTGCGTAACTATAGCAACCGTAGTATGTTGATGCTTAGTAAAAATTATCAGTATATATATAATTTGCAATAAATTAAAATTGCGACTATAATTTGAGATTTAAACTATCCTATCTCTCAAGTTGGATCGAACTGCACATGGTGTGCGAATTTTATTATAATCGGTTAAGTGGTTTAGGAGTCCATTGAGGACAAACATTGTGACACGAGATTTATATATATATTAAGATTTACTGCTTTTCAGTGTAAGTTTTTGCAAGTAGTCTCGAAGTCCGATTTTGATTATTATTTATTGGAAAAATATATAATTTTCAATATTTATCTGGAACATCCTTCTAATATTTATCATTATCACAGGCGAAACAGGAGGAGCTGTCCGAAATGCAGATACGTCGCGAGCTCGGCGAAAGAAAGCTTTCGACGGCGGCGCGAGACGCGGAACTGAAGGCCGAGACTCTGCAGAGGAAGCTGGACGACGCGCAGAACCAGCTCAAACGGTGAGTAAGGGGAAAGGAGGGGGGGGGGGGGGGGTTGTTATACAAAAATCCGAAAAACATAAAAAAAACGGGGTCTAAATGTATTTCTAGTGTAATGTATCCCACCAAAAACATAAATGTAAAAAAGGAGAGCCAAGTTCAATACAAAAAGAATGGAGATCTAAATGAGTGCCAAGTTTGATGGTCAGTCCTGAAATTTATTTATACTATAATATAAAACATCATTTTTCTTATAACTTCGGATATATTGTAGCCTAAAGTTTGACTTGGCTAGTTTTCATAAACAAATTATTATGTTCGATGGCTAGATTCTACCAGCATGCCAAATTTTCGAAATAATAATAAAATAAGAAGCGACAAGTAACAGGTTTAGAACTTATGAAGGCTATGTAATATACCTGTAATTCGTATATGAAAACTAGCCAAGTCAAACCTTAGGCTACAATATATCCGAAGTTATAAGAAAAATGATGTTTTATATTATAGTATAAATAAATTTCAGGACTGACCATCAAACTTGGCACTCATTTAGATCTCCATTCTTTTTGTATTGAACTTGGCTCTCCTTTTTTACATTTATGTTTTTGGTGGGATATCATTACTTTTTGTAAAGAATTCAAATTTACTGCAGCCTTTAACTCAGAAGCAGCTCCATAAGTTGTCGAACAAAGCATGCTTGCTCGATACTCTTCTTCAGAGCAGTAAGGATCTCCGTTTGGACCACTAGTATACAAACTTAAATCATACCAGTTACGACATAAATGCTCTACAATAGTCTCACGCAACGTATTTGTTTGTTGTATATTATTATGCTCAAACAAAGAATATGCAATCGAATGGAATAGGCAGCTTCCATCGGGAGGCATTGGAATTATTCGGTGTAAGGTAAGTGTGTCACGCACCCGTAATTCTATGGTACGACTCATTGTATTATACGATATACGTAATAAAAAGATAATTATTTAACAAATTATAGTCAACACAAGAGGCGCGTTTTGATATTTTGTCAACGCGACGTAACTATAGTGATGTTACCATACGACTCGGTATTTGATACTCACTATAAATCGATTCAAGTTTGTATGAGTATTTGATCGATTTGATTATGTATTGTAAGTTTATTGGATTAAGGTTTTGATTAGAAAATAAAACTTAAACTTTAATATTTTAGGTATTTTGAAATGGTTCAAATGGTACAATGTCAAATACAAAAGGTAAATTTGTCTTTAATTTAATATTTTTAGTTACAAAACATTCACTCAATCACAATAAATGAAGAAAAAGCGAAAGTTAGTAATTCACTCTGTGAATTTATTTGCGTGCATTGCTTCGTGATATTATTTTGTACTTTTAGACTCGAATGCGAGTAAGGCACCATTCACAAAATCTCCCCTGACTGATCCAGCTGATCAATATTTAATTACGATTAAAATCGAATGAAGCTGGTGAAATTCAGTAATTAATTGGTTACAACACTAATATTTGAAAAAGAAGACTGAGAACGAGAAATAGAGAACTCTTTTTGAGAGTTTCGTTTTAATTTGACATTTTCTCAAGAAAAACTATTTGTTACCAATGAGTTCTCACTTTCAAACTCATTCAGTCGCACGCACTGCTCCCAGCCCACTGCTGTGCGACGTTGTACCGAAATGCATTTAAAATAATTATTTATTATGAGTAGTGATCTTATAGACTATTGATTACTCGTGTATATTCACGTGAAGACCTTAAAATACACATAAAGACCGGCTGTTATAAGTTTTGATTGCTGATTGCTGAGGCACCAAGTATAAGTTAAGTGTTCCAAAATTATAATAAAATGATACAAATTTACCAGTTTCAGATTTTTTCCTTTGTTTTCACCTAATTACCTATCTGCATACCAAATTTGAACTTTCTAGGTCATCTGGAACATGGATATAGTTTTAGTCTATAGTTAGATCAGTGATAAAAATTACGATTTTTGGACGTTAATATCTAAATAACCGTCTAAGGTGTGTTTATGAAATTTGGAGCACATATGTATCTCGCAAGTCTTAATATATGAGCCAAATTTGACACGTTTATGTGAAATAGTTTTTGAGTTATGACGAGGTCAAAAGTGCCTCCAAATGGTTCGTGTAATATACACACGGTGCTGCTCGCCAGTTCTGTCACTTGAACTTGGCTTGACACGCTACCGCGTGTCTAGATTTTCCGCCTTCAAATGGCGTCGGGTATAAACAAGAAATTTTAGGATTTACAATTTTTATATAATGATTATTTTTCTTTAAAACAATAATATAATTTGGTATTTTTTTAATAACTTTTTAATTTTTATTGATTATTAACAACAACATTCGGGTCACACGAGCCGAATGCACCCGGACAGGTGGGCAAAGGTCTCCACAGAGTGGGTGCCCCCGGACAGTCGACCCCCAGGTCGCCCCCCGACGCGATGGCGCGACGAACTCGGGCGGTTTGAAAAAGACTGGACGGCGCTGGCCCAAGACCGCCAGAACTGGAAAAAATTGGGGGAGACCTTTGCCCAGCAGTGGGACAGCATAGGTTAGATAAAAAAAAAAAAAAAAAAAAAGAACAAAATATTTCTTAATTAGGATTTTGATTCTATATTACTCAAAATATAATACTAATACTATGTTGTTAATTGATTTTACGATTCCACATATTTTACTTCTTAAATTCAAATTTTTACAACATTTTGTAATATATATCTTAATATATATAAATTACGTGTCACGTTGTTTGTCCGCTATAGACTTTTAAACTACTTAACCGATTTCAATCAAATTTGCACACCGGGTGCAGTTCGATCTAACTTAACAGATAGGATAGCTCACATCTCAATTTATAGTAAAAAAACATGAAAAATTAGAAAATTTAAAAATACTTAAACCAGCGCTTTGGACAATGTAAACTTTTTTAATGTAACTTTTGACATTTGACATAGAATTGACGCAATGGCTTTTGGACAGGACGACGTCTGTCGAGTCAGCTAGTTTTGTTATAAATCTCATTATATTTTATTTACAGCAAAGAGAAGGAATTCGAAGAGACAATGGATCATCTACAACAAGACATCGACTCTCTGGAAACAGAGCGCGGCGCGCTCCGAGACAAACTCAAACTGTATGGGAAGAGGGGCGGCCATCACGGTATGTACAAACACACATACAAACACACATGCTCTACATACACACTCCTTACAAACATTCTCGCATATACACACCCTCCTAGTACTGTATCTAGTTTTGGAAAATAAACAATTTTATTTTTGACGTGATAACGTCTTATAATAGGCGTGACGAAAGATTTTAAAATCCTCTTCCATAACGTGAGTACACATTTACTATTTACAAAGAAGCCTTTATTTCGGTAATAAACTTAAGTTTAACGAAGTTTGAAGCCATTTTTCACATATTTTTTCAACAGTGCCCGAAAACAGCTTGCTTGTGTCATGGCGTCGATTTGACGTCACGGCTAGTAAACATGTCATTGTGTCTATGCGTGATGAGCGGCGGATGACCTGAGTTCACTGAGGCGTGACGTCATACGCTGTGATTGTTGTTTCTGACAAGATGGCCGATTGCTGTTTTAATTTATTGAAAATCTTAATAATCTGTTTTTTTAAAATAAAACTAAACATGTGTTTTAAATTTTTTTAATCTGGCTAGTCCCCTGAAAGCATTGAATCGGCGATTTTTTGATACTGTCGTCATGCCTATTCGATGGAGCCGGGTGCAAAAGTACGAAATAAGTGTGACGTATGTGCCGTTACCTCGATGAGGTGTTACCGCTATCGCTATCGGTACGGTGAACTCGGGATGTCCGATCTCTTTTGTCTTTTTAGAAATAAATATAGTGTCATTTGGTTGTCAAATATTTTTAGGTCTGTTCAGAAATTGGTACGATCTTTTTGTACAAATTAAAATTTTCTTTTGAAAAATGAAACCATTCCATCAGTATTTTCTTATGACGTTGTCACGTTCAACTATCGTCAGTAAACCGACTTTACAGACAACCGGTTTTTTTTTCTTAATTTTGACATACAAATTGGCAAATAACATACCAGCTACAAAGACACTTATTACTGATACCCTTCTAAATATTACTAGGTGCTTATTAGTCACAGCCTATTACAAAATTATCTGACCATATCATACACAAGACATATCATATCCTAAAGACAAGATCCTCTATACAGGGTTATTCATAAAGGGTATGCTAAGCCGAAAAGGGCTCATAGTACTCATCATTATGAACAACTTTTACTATGGGACCAACTCGAAATTCGCGAAAAAAAAATTAGCTGTTCCATAGAAAAATGTCAATGACACTCGACAAAATGTATGGAACAGCTGATTTTTTTTCGCGAATTACGAGTTGGTCCCATAGTAAAAGTTGTTCATAATGATGAATACTATGAGCTCTTTTCGGCTTAGCATACCCTTTATGAATAACCCTGTATATACACAGACCTACATATACCTAAGTCCTTCATACATAACCCTCCTAGATGCACACACCCCTTCGATGGGTTTGTACATGTATCTGTAGATATACGTCCGCAAGCGAGTTAGTCAAACAAGAATTAATTTGCGATAAAACCAAAAAAAAACTCGTATCCCCTACATAAAAACATATTATCTTCTATGTACAGTACACCCCTCCATACCTTCCTTCCATATATAACCTCCCACACACACACTTCCCTCTCAACCTCACAAAAACACCAAATTCAGTGCAACATTTCACAATAGGCTATTTGACTGATTTTGAAAAACTGTTTTAAATTATTCGTTGGCATATGATTAATACACCACATGTATATTTCTGCGAAATTTGCAGTATTTTTCGTAAAATACTGTGTTAAAATTTAAATTACAATATTCGCGCTAAAAACGCTGTTTCGGTAATGGCGGACGACATGTGATTTGCGTGACGTCACAGGCAGGTAAGCAAACTTTATTCTTTGACAAACGTCAAACTTGTACCAAAGTGTACATTATAAAATCACACAAAGTGTCTTAGCATTAAACAATGTTTACCTGCGTGTGACGTCACGCGAGGCGTAGCCAATCACAGAGCGTTCTTGTGGCTGAAGAATTTTAAAAAATAATTTGAATTTATTTTGTTTATTTTGAAAAATCTATAAATATTTTTGGATAAAACAGAGATAAATATGTTTTTTTATGTTATTACCTAATAGAATGACCACATTTCGTAGCATATTTTTAATAGTGTCAAATAGCCTATTTCTTAATAATAAGTTTATTTGAACTATTTTAGATTTGGCGTTCCTAGGTAAGTCGAGTGTTACAAATACTTACCTACTTACCGCCTGCGTTTTAGTTTTTTAATCTTTACCCGACTTCTCAGAAAGAGGGTGATGTTTTAAATAATCTAGTTACGTTAAAAATATTTTATTTATAATTATGTTTTGTTATTTTGACCTAATATTAATTTTACGTAACGTCTGTTTTTCGGAAGTCTCGCTCGCACATTTTTTGAGATATTAAATCACTAATAGTATAGTAGTATTCACGTAAAAAGAACTCTGGCTGTCACGCTGCGAGTAGGCGATTTATGGGTCTATTTGGTGGTTTGAGGCGAGTGCATAACAGTAACAGTGCGCCATAAAAGTTTTTAGTGACAAAATGGTTTTACATAGAAATGTGTTACATGAAATATTTTATTTTAGTAATGAAATATTTTACATGAAATATGTATACGATATTTTACTATATTCTTTCAGAAAAATAATTAAAATAGTAATATAAAAAATTTGAAATGTTGTCAATTAGATTAAACATTCTATACTGAATCAAACATGTTTTTAATTTTATTTAATGATATTCTATGGAATATATATTTTTCAATCTAAACCTACTAATAACCAATATACGAAGCCGCGAGCGAAAGTTTAGTTCAAAAATAAAACAATAGGCCTAGTACTTTTGTGCACGAGTGCACCCATGCGCGAACACACCCCCCCCACGTTCTCCCAAAGTTCTTTTTACGTGAATCTGTCTATATTACACACTACACTAAATGATATAAATAAATACATTCTCAAATATTTTATTTATTATTTATATTTCAAAGTACAAGATACGTGTAAGCGAGAAAGTTGCAAAACCGGCGTTAACTTGAAGAGTCTTTAGAACTTTTTAGATGTATTTATAAATACTTTTAAACTTATATAATTACAGGTTTATAAGGAATGATAAGCTAAGCCGAAAAGGGCTCATAGAACTCATCATTATAAACAACTTTTACTATGGGACCAACCCTGAAATCGGTAAAAACAGCTGTTCCATACATTCTGTCGAACATTTTTCTATGGAACAGCTGATTTTTTCGCGCTTTTAGGTTGGTTCCATAGTAAAAGTTTTTCATAATGTAAGTACTATGAGCTCTTTTCGGCTTAGCACACCTTTATAATCTTGTATATTATGTATATGCTAGTATACTAAATGCCCGTGTATGTCCAGCCGTGGCGACGCCATCCGCCGTCCGGGACTACTCACGTAAGGAACAGCATGTTTGCGCTTACCTTACAATAATTACACGAAACGAGTACAGTGGCGAGACAGTGCCCTCGGCCGAGTACTGGCTTTATATAACAGTTTGACGAGGCGAGACAGTCGTTAGAACCATGTTTTGTATGCTCGGTCGAGTGTGCTAATTTACAGGCTCGGCACTGTACTCGTGACGTAATCAACCCATTACAGACTTACAATGTTAATCCGAGCTTTACTAACTTACATGTTTTTAACGCTTGCTATAAAAAAAATATATATTAATTTAACATTTCGAATCGAATTTTGACAAACAACTAACGTTTTTTGAAAGGGGCAACTGGTCCTTAATAGATAAACTCTTTATTGTTCACACCAGAATTTTAAAAAAACAAACAAAAGGAAAATAAAACTTAAAACTAGTGCAACAACTGGCGGCCTTATTGCTAAGATGTCTTCCAGGCCAGGCTTGTTTGGCCGAGTTTTCGACGTGGACGAGTCGACCAATTACGTTTTTTTGAAAGGGGCGACTGGTCCTTTGGACGAGTTTGTAGCTTGGACGAGTTGCCCCCTTACCCAACCTATTGAGGATTGTAACTATAATTATTGGGATCAGACGTGAATAAAATCAGACTTGATTACCATTTAGTTAATTAAACAATAGGGCTGCAAGTTATCCAACGTTTTTTTAGAAATATAGGTTAATTACTGTATTAGTATATTATTGTGCTTCAAAAACAGCTAAATACAATTCTATATTTTTAATACATAAAGAAGCTATTTTTTTATTGTGAATAGATATCCAAAAACTTATTCGCTTCAATATATTCGCTATTGCTGAAAAAATAAGTAATCTAGATTTTTATTATTACTTTACTCTTAGTTACCAAATATGTATATCTATTTGTTTTCATTACAAACTTCTAAAAATTATTACAATTTATATTTTTATACTAGCAACACTGAATAATTTGGTACAATTTGCATTATAGCGGTGGCAACACCAACACCAGTCGTCAAAGAGGTTGTCCCGCTGCGTAAGACCTTTTTGCTGTATTTTCTGTGTCGGTGTAGCATGGGCATTGTTCTTTATTTTTTGCGTCAATTTTGAAGTTTTTTTTAAGGTTTTATTCCAAAAATAAGGAGTAATGGATGGGTGTTGAGAAAAACTACTATTCGTGAATAATTGGTGTGTTTGTTTTAATTTGGGTTTGAATAGTTTTTTATTTTGACCGGACGAGTCTAATTGATCAATAGATTTCTCTGATTACTCGTTGGAATTACCCAACGAGTAACATTGTGACATGAAAGTGACTCGTTGGTAACTTTTTGGAAAAAAAAATGGTTTTTATAAAGAAAAAAATTTTTTTTTTTAATACATTTATAATTTTTAGAAAAAAAATGCCCAACCATTTATACTGTGACTTTATCGAAAGTCTATCTTTTTGAAAACTATTTGAATCCTTATACATACAGTCCGACAAGTATGGTCATGGTTGTGCCCACTAAGCTCAAAAACCGATGTACTTTTATTACTGTCACTCCACTACACTCTCCACTTGCCATATATTTCAGTATTTTACAAGTTGTATAGATCTACAATGAACTTTCAAATTTCTAAGTGATTTTTCAAGATGGCCGTTTTAGTTCTTCGTAACGCCACTCGTCGACTTTTACTCGTCGAACTGTATAATAATTTATTAAATTAATTAAAAAATATTTAAATTATTTTTAAGCTTTTTTAAGTTTAATTTATTGTCATCATAATATAAGCATGATTGTTCGTGTCAATTGTTTAACATTTATTAATAGTCTTATTTATAAACGCTGTTTAAAGTTGTGACATTTGTATTGCGAAAAACTGAAATGAAATTTATCATTAAGCAACGTTTAAAAGTATGGCAGTAATAGTTTAATTTTAATATTGAGTGGTCAAGCAAAAACGGACCTGACGATACGGTAAAATTATTATAATAGTTTCGAAGGAACGCGTTCATAATGTTTTCATTTCGAAATAAAAGCGTTCGAAGGTTTGAGTTGCTGACATATGTTTAGAATGTGATTTGAAATAAATGTTTTAAAACAAAACTGGTCAACTTAAAAACATTTTGTTTGCACTAAAATAAGGATAAATTATCACAGATTAAAATTATCAAAAAAAAACAAACAAATCGTTTTAAATTCGCAGTCCTTTTTCGCTTCACCACTCATTTGTTATTGGGAGAAAATAAACGTCATTGGTAAATTTTCTTCCAAAATCTTTAATATTATTACGCTTCTTATAATTTTATTAATTTACTAAACATAAGCTTTGTTTTTAGAAATGTGTTAACTATTAATGTTTTAATCATAAAGTCTCAGAAAGAATACAATAAGGAAAGGGTATGCTAAGCCGAAAAGGGCTCATAGTACTCATCATTATGAACAACTTTTACTATGAGGCCAATCTGAAATCGAGAAAAAAAAATCAGCTATTCTATAAAAAATGTCAACGATATAGGACACAAGAACATTATTTTTACAAAACAAAAAACAAAAACCGACTTCAAAAGACCGACTATTGAGTTATTCATCTATTTGTCGCGCACGTACTTAATGCTTTAAGACTTGTATGGTTTTCTCATGGATACCATTATCAGAACTGGACTAAATTGAAATGGGACCAAATGGGAAGCGTCAGCTTTCTAATAAAAAAAGAATCATCAAAATCGATTCATCCAGTCAAAAGTTATGAGGCAACAAACATAAAAAAAAAACTAAAAAAAAAAACATACAGACGAATTGATAACCTCCTCCTTTTTTGAAGTCGGTTAAAAATATATGGAACTGATTTTTTCGCGATTTCGAGGTGGTCACCATAGTAAAAGTTGTTCATAATGATGAGTACTATAGCCGTATACCCTGTATACGGGATTTTAGAGTAGAAAGATATTGACTTCAAGTTTAAAACTCGGCTTATAACTTGAACAATGGCGTTACAAAAAATAATTTAAATCATATTTTTGCTTGGCTAAAACCATTTGAACATACTTCACCTGGCTAGAGAAAAAAAATTGGCTGTAAAAGAAAAATAATTTATACATACAGACAGAAACTGGCTCTCACCATAAGCGTTCCATTCTGCCATTTCGGTACGGAACCCAGAAACATTCTTTATTAAAACCAAACTTTCGTTTTGATATTTCCGAGGAGATTTTTTAGAAATAAATTTTGTTTTAGTTTTTGATCGAATAAATACCTATAGCAATCTTTAATCCAAATTAAAAGAAGTTTTGTCAAACAGTAGCAGTCGGTTTCTTCTAGGCGCGCGTGCTGCATCGTAGACCGCATCGTTGCTTACCATCAGGCGAGATGGCGGTCAAACGCAAGCCCATCTACCTCTATATATATCTACTAGCTGACCCGTGCCCACTTCGTTGGGCATAATGTTAATTAAACCCGAAGCCATCGCGCGCCGTCCGGACCGTTTTTTCTCCTATTCACTTTGCAAAACGGACTACCACGTAAAAGCCTTTTTATTTTTCGGTTTTATATATAACCTATGACACTCAGCAATAATGTGGCTTTCTATTGGTGAAAGAATTTTTAAAATCGGTTCAGTAGATCCCGAGATTACCCCTTACAATTTAACAAATATACAAACACACAAACTTTACTTCTTTATAATATTAGTATAGATATAAAAAAATATATATATAAAAATGTTATGTTGGTTTGTGTACGCTTCAAAAACTCAAAAAGTTCTGCACCGATCGAGCTGAAATTTTAGCATGATGTATAATTACGCATCAAGGATTGTTTTTATCATTTTTTTTTATCCACAGCGAAGCGTGGCAGGGAACAGCTGGTACATATATATAAAAATGAATCCCTATTTCCCTTGGTCACGCCATCACGCGTGAACGGCTGGACCGATTTCATTTTTTTTGTTGTTTGTTATTGTCAGAAGGTTCTTATGAAAGAAAAAATTAAAATAAAAAAATATTACGCGAAAAATTAGAAAATTTATTAAGAATTTTGAGAACAAAAATAGGTTTATAGATAAATTTTAAAAATTCTAAAATAAATATAAATAGAAAAAAACATGTACCTATTTCCCGCATAAAGAAGCAACTCTACGTTTATCCCAAAATGTTAAAAAAATGAATGTCTACCCGTGCGAAGCCGGGACGGGCCGCTAGTTATTAATAAAAAATAAAATAAAAAATCATTGTTCAAGTTATTCCCGTCGCTATATCCAGCCCGAGCGTCTGCTTACTAAGTCCGTGTTACAGAGGAGACGCCGGTGAAGGCGGCGCCGGGCGTCGCGGCGGGGGACGTCAACGACGCTCTGCAGCATCAACTTAAAGTTCTCAGCTGGTGAGTTTATTAGTGTCACATATCCCAAACCGCGGTAGCTCAGTTGGAGAACAGCCGCTTCGTAATCTTGAGGTGGCGAGTTCAAACCCCGTCTCGTACCAATGAGTTCTTTGGAATTTATGTACGAATTTACATTTGGCTTTTCGGTGAAGGAAAACATCGTGAGGAAACCTGCATACGTCCGGAGAAGAAATTCAATGTCGTATGTGAATCCACCAACCCGCACTTGACCAGCGTGGTGGCATACGGTCTGATCACCCTTCGAGAGGTAGAGGAGGATAAATGGTTGCTGATGATGATGAGACATATCCCCGGTCCCGGGTTCGAGTCCCGACTGGGCAGATGTTTGAATGAATTTAAATATCTGGGGTCTGGGTGTTAGTTGTCCTTGTCTTTGTGTTCCATGGCATCCGATACAGGGTATCCTAGTGGGGAGCTATGAGTGTGAAACGTTTATTTATTTTATTTACAGGACTCTGGAACGCGAGCGCTCGGCCCGCGTGGCCGCGTGCCGCCGCGCGGAGCTCGCCACAGTGAAGAGCCTCCGCCCCCTGGAGCACCCCGGCGCGCCCGCCGCGAGGCTCCGGCGCGCCGCCGCGCACCAACTGGAGGCTGAGCTCAATAAACTGCATACGGTGAGAAGCCACTGCAGGCCTAGCATAAAATCACTCTTCAACACTTTGACTGCTGAAAACTATCTTGTGTTTTCCTTTGTGCAACGCGAATGCGGCTACACACGCCAGGTGCGTAAAACACAACGCATTTGACTATAAGCCGCAGTTAAGGCAAGCGCATGTGATTATTAGCCGCAGTCAAAGTGTTAAATACGTAGCGAGCACTCGTATTCCATCGAAAAATATACGCCATTTACGCTGGACAAGCGTAAATGGCGTACAATTCTACAAACTGCTATTTCATTTGCCCTGTTTTTGACCGACTTTAAAAAAGGAGGAGGTTCTCAATTCGACTGTATGTTTTTTTTGTCACATCTTGCAACTCAATTTTGAACCACTACCCGATGTCCGTTTGGCATACCTGTGTAACTCCTCTGACAATGCAATAAAGGCTTGTTTTAACAACATTTACTCATTGTCTTTCTGTCTCGCTCCCTCTCAGGAGTGGACGCTGTTCGTGGCCCGCTCGGGGCTGGTCCAGTTTCCTTCGGAGCCGGGGAAGTACGCGCGCGCCCTGAACACGCACAAGGAGAAGCAGAGGGAGATACGGACTCAGCTCGAGGTGAGGACATATCAATAATTCCATTAAAAATCTGCTTTTGTTTTTTGTTTGACCACAAATAAATAAAAAAAAACTGGTTGAATTAAAAAAAATATATATTTCTGGGTGGTGTTATGGGCAAGCGTAATGTTTAACATCAGGCCAGCAATTTGCTCGTCTCGTCACTCAATAGCATAAAAAAATGTAAATCAATTGTCCAAACAATTATATAAAAAAATTGCAAAAAAACACACAATTAAAAGTTTGTTGCGCAACGTCTCCGACCAGTATCGGAGGAGAATACTGACGAACTAATCTCCTGATGAAGATCACTGAATGTGATCGAAACTAGTAGTAAACGACTTAATTTTTACGTTACTATTCGTTTATATATAAAAAATGAAATATCCGTATCTGAATGTATGGTATATCTCCTTCTCCCTCAGTCCCGGCTGTCAGCCCTGCAGGCGGAAGCGAGACAGCAGCTGTTAATGCACCGGCCGTGGCGCTGCGTCGACGCGGATTTCGCACAGTTCCCGGCCACGGAGTTAGCCGCCGTGAGTAGCGTTACGACACTCTTGAATACACAGTTAAACAAGGCCTAACCCTAACATTAAAATCTTATATATAAAAATGAATCGCTGTTCGTTAGTCTCGCTAAAACTCTGGAACGGCTGGACCGATTTCGCTAATTTTGATCTTGATATATTTGTAAAAGTTCAGGGAAGGTTTAAACGGTGAGAAACATGAATAATAAGTAAAGAAAAATACTAAAATCGACAATTTTATTTTTCAATACAAACCTGTGAAACATTTGAAGTTCGTCCTATCGGTACGGTAAACTCGGAATGTCCGATCTCTTTTGTCTTTTTAGAAATAAAAAATAGTGTCACTTGGTTGTCAAATATTTATAGGTGTGTTCAGAAATTGGTCCCATCTTTTTGGTCTATTTTGTTGTTTTTTTTTTTTGTTTTTTTTTGCTCTAATACAGGGAAAGTTTAAAAGTAAAAAATAACAGCGGGTGAAACCGCCGGGGCTCAGCTAGTAATGTAGTAACTGACAATACACCTAAAAGATTTACGAGGTTATAAAGAAAGAGTATACTAAGCCGAAAGGGCTCATAGTACTCATCATTATAACAACTTTTACTAAAGCACCAACCCACAATTCGGGAAAAAAACAGCTGTTCCATAGAAACATGTCAATGACACTACAAAATCAGTTTAGACATTTATTAATTTTCATTAAAGATAAAATGTATGGAACAACTGATTTTTTCGCGAATTCTGGTTTCGTCCCATAGTTAAAGTTGTTTATGATGATGAGTACTATGAGCCCTTTTCGGCTTAGCATACCCTTTATGAATAACCCTGTATACATATAACTGATGTGCCTAAATTTATTAATTACCAGTCAGTATTTCCGTCAGCACAATTTTCTCTATAATCCACAAGTCTAATTAATTTTTAAAAGTGTTCTAAATCTTGGCCATATGACATCTTCTTTTGAATAATAAATGATATTCTTTTCTTGTCTTTGAATGTATTTTAAAGTATTGTTTTTTCGTCAGGCGTTGTCTTCGAAGTCGGTAGAGTTGGGCACACTGCAGTACCCGGCCGGCGCCGGAGCCCGAGACGACACGGTCTACGTCACACCGGCGCAACTAGCCAGGTAATAACTGATCACTATCGGCATTCAATCATAAACATACCTAAAGTCCAACAAACTGTAAGGATGAAATAATTATTTTTACAAAAAAAACCGACTTCAAGAGACGTCGGTCTCTTGAAGTCGGTTTTTGTTTTTCTTTGAGTTATTCATCTATTTGTCGCGCACGTACTTAATGCAAATTTAAGACTTATATGGTTTTCTCATGGACACCATTATCAGAACTGGACTAAATTGAAATGGGACCACACGGGAAGCGTTAGCTTTCTAATAAAAAAAGAATCATCGAAATCGATTCACCCAGTCAAAGTTATGAGGTAAGAAACATGAAAAAAAACATACAGTCGAATTGAGAACCTCCTCCTTTTTTGAAGTCGGTTAAAATAGTATTACATATCCTATTTAATATCTTCTGTATGTTGAAAGTATGTATGTTTGTTTCTAATGAACGCTGAAGCGGCTGAACGGCTCTTTTCTAGTAGCTTTTATTTTTAACCTCCGACGCAAAAACGACGGGTTGTTATAAGTTTGACGTCTGTCTTTGGCATCGTAGCTCCCGAACGGATAAACCGATTTAGATTTTGCGTTTTTTTTTTGTTTCAAAGGTGAATTAGTCGGGAGTGTTCATAGATATGTTTTACAATTTGACTGCTGAAAACACATACCTTATGTTTTCCTTTGTGCGACGCGAATGCGGATACACACGCCAGGCGCGTGAAACAACGCATTTTATTATTAGCCGCAGTTTAAGCAAACGCATGTGATTATTAGCAGCAGTTAAAGTGTTAATAAAAATCGGTTTAGCCGTTTCAAAGCTGTGGGTTTTTTAAATTTTAAATTTAATAGTTATACTTTATTTAGTAAAATAACTGGTTAATCTTGTTTCTAGCATCCGCGAGCTGGTCTCCGAACTGAAGTCGGATGACATCAAACTCGAGCTGAGATCTCTGGAGCCGACTGTCTGCGCCGCTTAGAACAGATCCCACTAATTATACCAATATTCCTAATACAGAGTCATGAGGGAAGGTTATGCTTAACCGAATATGGTATTTAACGCTTTAACTGCGGAAAACACATACCTTGTGTTTTCCTTTGTGCGACGCGAATGCGGTTGCACACGCCAGGCGCGTAAAACAACGCATTTCACTATCAGGTTCATCTAAGGCGCATGTGATTATTAGCCGCAGTCAAAGTGTTAAAAAAACAATTAAAAGCAAGCTTTTATTGCATTGTCATCGGAGTTACGCAGGTATACCAAATTTCAGCTCAATCGGACATCGGGGAGTGGGTCAAAATTCAGTTGCAAGATTCTACCCGAACAAATATATTACATACTCGTAATTAGATACATACATTGTAAGTTAAATAAAAGCTTCTAAAAGGTTCATAGTACTCATCATTATGAACAACTTTTACTATGGGACCAACCCAGAATTCGCGAAAAAAAAAATCAGCTGTTCCATACATTTTGTCGAGTGTCATTGACATTTTATTATGGAACAGCTGCGTTTTTTTCGCGATTTCAGGTTTGGACTCATGGTAAAAGTTCATAATGGTGAGTCTCTGAGCCCTTTTCCATAAGCATACTCTTTCCTTATGACCTTTTTATAAGTTGCGTGGAGCAGCGGGTGATATCTTAAGGCGCAGCATGAGATTATTACAGAAAACGTTAATTATATAGAAAAAATAAAAAAATGTTCAAACCGCAGAACTTAGCTAAATATTAGTATATTAATTTTACACTTTGGCTTTTTAAAACTGAACGAACACTCTTAACACATTCAATGCCACCATTATTTTCTAGTAGTTTCCAGCGTTGCCGCCCTTTATAAATTGCTAAACTAACGCGACACGCCTGGCGTGCTCGGGCCAAAAAATAGGGTTAGTGGGGACACGCTAGGCGTGTCAATGGCACTGAATGTGTTAATAAATAATTAAGTAATAAATAAGTATTATTTATTGACATTTTGTTTAATATCGTATTGGCAACTATATTAGACGCTTATTAATATTAAATTCTCATTAAAATAAGAACCTCTGAAATGTGCCTGAAATCATAACTGACATTTGTAGAAAAAGCTAAAACCATAGACAAAAAAAAAATACAAGTTTCATAGAAGTTACTGAAAAAGATGTTAAACTTAAATTATTCAAATTCAAATATATTTTATTTCAGATAATAATAGAAAGTTACATAATAAAATTACAATCAAAATTTAAAAAAAAAATAGAATTAAAAATTCACAGGTTTTGTTACATTAAAATTAAAGAAAAAAAGTTAAAATCATAGACAGAATAGTGACTTGAACTCGGTTTTGTTATTTGTTAAAATTTTATTAATGTTTATGTAAGTTTATGTAGCTTAATGTGTTTTTGTTGTCAGAGATATTTTTGTTTTAATAAAAAAAATTATTTTAGACAGAACAGAAAGAAACATGTTTCTATACAGGGTTACAAGGAAAGGGTATATTAAGCGGAAAATGGGTCATAGTACTCATCATTATGAACAACTTTTACTAAGGGACCAACACGGAGAACAAAATAAAAAATATAGTTTAAAAAACTAAAAAACACGCATTGTCATCGGTCTTTGACAGGTGTGCAAAGTTTGAATTAAATCTGATCGTTCAAAGTTGGGCAAAATCGAGCTCAAAGTAGCCGGTTACATACATACAGACATACAGGTGAAACTAATAATAGCGTGTTAAAAAATCAGCTGTTTCATAGAAATATGTCAAACGCCGGAAAAATGTACGAAACAAATTACTGATTTTTTTCGAGTTTTCAGGCGTAGTCCATAATGAAAGTTGTTCATAATGATGAATACTATGAGCCCTTTTCGGCTTTGCATATCCTTTCCTCATAACCCTAAACATATGTTTGTGAAAATTAAAGCAATTTAGCATAGATTACCTTTTTAGATACCGCTTTATGCAAAATATTTCTGCTGTGAACAAAAATACAATTTAGAATTTGTTTTCTCTATGCACACGAATTTATTTTACCGACTCCCAAAAAAGGCGGTGGTTCGCAATTTATTAATTTTACGCTTTTTCGCACTTTTCAATGAAAATGCACTAAATATGATTAAATTGCTTGCTTATATTGTTATTTGTATATAATGGATTTATTATACATATAATTAAATAAATAGTAATTCTAGTACTTAACTTGTAGTGAACTTATTTATTAGAAATAAATGACTTACAAATATATGCTGCGTTTTATTTGGAGTACTTTCTTTAAGAGCTGATTGTTTTGTATTGGTTTGTACTCTTTGTACGTGTTTTGCCTCGGGGCTAACAGTTCAATGTCACTGTCTACTGGAAAAGGTCAGTAAACTAAACTCACTGACCAATGGATAAAAGGACATAGTGGATCCAGAGGAAATGATGCGGCTGATGAACTGGCAAGAAGAGGCTCGGCCATGCGCCCCGTAGGACCGGAGCCAATGATTCCCCTGCCTTTCAGCCAAATCAGGTCATGGATTCGCGAGAGAACGCACAGACTACACCAAAAGCTTTGGGCAAGTATGGAGGATTGCAGGCAGTCGAAGGAGGCCTTCCCGGTACTAAACCGGAGAACCTCCCGAAAGCTCCTCAGTCTAAAACGGGACAAGCTCCGACTTTTCGTCGGAATAGTCACCGGACATTGCCCTTTAAACAAACACCTATTCACTATAGGTGTCACAGATAGCCCCCTGTGCAGAGGATGCATGGAGGCGGAAGAAACGGCCAAGCACGTGCTCATGGAGTGCGAAAGCGTGGCGTCCCAGAGAGCGAAGTTCCTGGGAAAACCGGGAACCCTGCGGGAGGCCTGCAGCGTGACACGCAAGCTGCTGGACTTCCTGGAGGACATCGGGTGGCTGGAGTAGCCGCCGTCACCCGGTCACGCAAAAAGGGCCGACTTACGGCCTAGTTGCGGAAAAGAGCCCGCTCACCAAAGTACGTGTTTTGCAGGTGTAGAAAAACACTTGGTTGTGCAAGTATACCTGTTACCTCTGATTAATGATTGAGGGGTTTTACTTCTTTCCGTGGTTCAACTAAGGCATTTAAATTGGCCATTCCAAGAGAAATGTCATTTCGGAAAAACAAAGTTTTTCGATTGATTGCATCCATCAAGTAGATTAAAGACGGGTAAGCATTTGACCTTGCAATTATTTGCGGCAGCAATTTTTTTGCTGGAACCTTTGGGGGTTCCAGGTAGTCTAAATTCAAAATGACGACCAAATTCGTCGACAAAGTTCGTCCCGGTTGTGTCCGCCATCTCTAGAAGTCCGCCATATTAGGTTTAGTGTGACGTCACTTTATAATTCGAGCTATTCTTGGCAAGCCCTTTCTTTTGATGGGTACATATTGTAGAAGTACCTAAAAAACTTTGTCCGCCATCCAATAAACCATCAAAAAATAAATATATATACCTACCTACCATCAAAAACTTTTGTTTTTGACAAAATTATAGAAAAAAATCGTCCAAAAAGTTTAACTGATTGAACTCATAGTTGAGCAAATTGGACTAGACCTGATGGATCGCACTGACTGAATTTTTTTGGAAGGTGAACCACGGGCAATACTTATATTTTAAATGTTAAATATTAATTACTACATAGGTGAATCACAAAAAGAAATAAACCAAAATAAGAAATAATAATTAGTATTTTACGTCAACATTTGTGCTAGGTCAACATAGATAAAAAAATCCGTCAAAGCGAAAACTCGCATGTCGAGGGTTCTAAACCGAACGCGGTACCCTAAAATCGCATCTAAGACAACACAAATCAATTCAATATGATTTACGGAACTGAGATGAAATGACAAGGACTATTTTATTTTTTGTAATTAAAAAAGCTATGTGGTTGGACAACTTCGCTATATTTTTTCTGTCCAATTCACGTAATTAAATATCTGTTTGATTGGTGGTAAACTGTGGTTATTTTGTTTAAGATTTTGAAAAAAAAAGCATGGTAAAAATAAAAACATTCTACTTGCAGACCGCTGGCTTTCATAGTTCCTGAGATAATGGCTGTGACCCTGTGACATACAGACAGACAAACGCACGAGTCTCGCTTTAAGGGTTCCACTGAAAGAGGACTAATTTGAGTATCTACCACAGGCTTGCAATACAGTTTTTAGGTTACAGTTTTTTTTTCTGGCAAGGCACGTCTTCGCGATTCAGACTATTGTTTCCCAACCGGAAACTTCCTGAAATGTTTCTATTTCTTCCGTGGGACACAAGAATGCTCAGAACAAAGACAATGAAAGTAGTTGCGCAGAGACGGCGCAAGTGGAGCGTGGCACCGCTCGCGGATTCATTTAAATACCACGGATTCCGGGGAACAGGGCCGGAGTAAGTCAGGACGGGGTCAGTTATCAGGGGATCATCGTATTCTGTACCTCAAGCATATTTTTATTTAAAAAATACGTACTTCGCTTATCCTCACTAATATTATGAATGCGAAAGTGAGTTTAATTGTTACACTTTCACGCCTTAAAACTCAACTACTCAAACGATCATCACGATGTATACCTATATACACGTTCTTAGGAGATATACCTACTTATGTTTCTTGTTCACTGATCTTGGTGAATAAGGCAAAGAAATACATATCTAATGTAGGTATTTTATCTACGTCATAAAAAAACGACGGGTTGCACTCCGGGAGTGCCGGCAGAAGTGAAAACTTAAGTATTAACGTTGTGCGTTTTGGATATTTTGGAATGGTTAGGGAATAATTTTGCACGAATTGCTTTAATTATTTTAATAGAAAAATGAATCGATATCGTGTCCACTATAATGACTAGGTCACAACACTATAACTGTCAAATTAGAACATTCGCGCAAGCGCCCTGCGCCGCCTAAACGAAACAGCCGGCGCAGGCATACATTTTCGCCGCGCCGTAGAAAGAGAGGGGGATACTAGCTGTCTACTCTCCATCCGTCTTACGAATTTTCGATCAGGTCACGTGACCCTGTCGCGAGTTTAACATTTTTTACCCATTCCAAAAAAGTGTACAACGCCGCTAAAGAAGTTTTCACTTCAATAACAGTATCTACCTATTATAATAAGATGATATACCGCTCCGGCTCGTTTCTGGTGCAAAGGTTGGCCATTGCCATTCAGCGTGGCAAAGTAGCATCGTGGGCACTTTTGCACCAGGGGGAGGGTTGTTTTTTTTTTTTTTTCACTGTAAAACTAACGTGGTTTTGACACATTTTGTTATAATTAAATTAATTCACGGGAATACTCACGTAAAAATTAAGTCGTCTACTACGACTAGTTTCGGTCACATTCGGTGACCTTCATCAGGTGAGTTTACAAGCGACGCGGACCGCGGTAACTAGTTGTAGTAGACGACTTATTTTTTACGTGAGTGTTCCCGAGTTAATAATAACATAACTTATTATCTTTAGAATAAATTCAGAAAACTGAAAACCCATATTACGGTAGCTAGCATACCTATTTACTCTCGCCCTTAACTTTCCTCGCGCCATCCCTGCACTAAAGGCGACACAAGTTACAATCCCATTGCGGCCAGGGTTGCCACCTTGGATTTTTTTAAAGCGCCAGAGCACAAGTAAAATACCGCCAGATTTAAGAAATTTGGATTGAAAAAAAAACACCAGATTCCGCTAAATTATTGCATATAAATCTCAGACTAAAGAAACCCAAGTTTAAATGAAAAACAAACTAA
Organism: Alcis repandata; assembly: GCA_949125135.1. Lineage (NCBI taxonomy): Eukaryota > Metazoa > Arthropoda > Insecta > Lepidoptera > Geometridae > Alcis > Alcis repandata. The sequence continues at coordinate 6,737,575 of OX421244.1, read as the reverse complement.
TATAGGTATATGAGATGCTTAAAAATAGTAGTATCCGGTACTCGTTTTTTTTAAGTAAACAGATTTACTTAGGAGGCGTTTTTATTTTAAAAAAAAAGTTCGTGGTATTTTCACAGGTGGTGTGGAAGCACTTAAATTCGACCTGTCAAATCGATTTTGGTATGGTTATACCTTATCGTTTCCCCAGTCTTAGGGGAAAAAATATGACCATAATATTTGGAAATCTGGTAGTTAATTGCCATACATTTTATTGAAAATAATTATTAATATTACAAGCAAGCCATGTTTTGTACATCAGTTTCAATTTGACATTGACATTTAGATATTAGATGACAGACCCGATTCAGATTAATCCAGGCCCTAGACATAATTTTTAGAACTAAAACTCTTTTTTTTTTAAAACGCCTCATTGCAAAAAATTGTTTATTACCAGAGTGCAATAAAGAGTTTTCATTAAGTTACAATTTACCAAACGTAAATATTATATTTGGTCTTGTCAAAATTTTTAGTATTTTATAAGCAACACGAACCAAATTCGGGAAATAGACTGACAGATAAAAAGAAAACGACAACTTATGACAGTGCCTAGGGATTCCCCGGTCATAGAGTAGGAAGAAAATTATGAAATTCCGGAACGGTAGGGTATTTCCCTCTCAAAAATGTGTCACCAAATTCCATATTGAAAAAGCGCTAAAAACCACTAAAAAAAATAAAACCGCTAAATGATGTAAATATACCACTAGAAGCCTTGAAAAAGCGCCAGTTCTGGTGGAAAAACCACCAAGGTGGCAACACTGATTGCGGCGCGGATCGAACGAGCGAGAGGCGAGCTGTGAGCGAGATGGAAGATATTTAACGTAAATAGGTAATTGGCGTTAGAAGAGCTGAGAACCGATTATTAGTTGGAAAACTCGAATAATTTAATAACTGATATTGACAACGCCAAAACAAAAAAATAATATTACCACCCTGGGTTGTATTATTTTTATAAATAGAGTGTATAGGTATTTCCTAGGCAAGCGTGCTACATCTTCGACCACATCGTCGCTTCCCATCAGGTGAGATTGTGGTCAAACGCATGTCTAGTATATTGTAAAAAAAATAACAAAAAATAAAAAAGCTCATTGCCTCGACAAATCTAATCATAAAGATGTATTTAGAACAAGCTGCGCCCCGCGGTTTCACCCGCGTTTTCCGGGTTATTAATTAAGCCTATGTGTTAATCCAGACCATGAACGACCTTCATTCCAAAATTTCATGTAAATCCGTTGAACCGTTTCAGCTTTACTAACAAACATACATATACCGGCTGACTGGTTAGACACTTGACATATTCTAGGTTATCATAGTACTCATTATTATGAACAACTTTTACTATGGGACCAACCCGAAATTCGCGAAAAAATAATCAGCTGTTCCATAGAAAAATGTCAATGACACTCGACAAAATGTATGGAACAGCTGATTTTTTTTCGCGAATTTCGGGATAGTCCCATACAGGGCCGTCTTAAGTCTATTCTGCGCCGGGGTGCAGGACTCAGCCTGCGCCCTCGTTTTTTTTTTATACTGCAGCGTGGCACGCGACCGACGACACACTGCAGTATGAAAGAGGTCCTAGTCAACCAAGAAAACACAACCTACACATAATTTTGATAATTTATTTATTTATTACTCATAAAAACAAAATTAAACTTAAAACTTCGATTACTAAATATCTATTTATTACATGTACATACACATACATCAAATAATCTCAATTTTTCTTGCTTTTGAGTTGGCAAAGATTTTAATTAAATCATTTAGTTTTTTATCAATTTTGGATTCTATAATTATAATGGCTAAGTTTGTCAGTCTGTCTTGGGTCATGGTTGAACGGAGAATTTTTTTTATTAATTTTAATTTTGAAAAGGACCTTTCACCTTTTGCTACTGTAAAGTGTTAAATATATATACGCAGAGCTGTTGAGATATTAGGAAATGAGGAAATTAAATTATTAGAATTTAGATAGCTTAAAATATCAGTGGGAGTAGGTACTTGTTGATGCATTGGGAAAAAATATTGGCAACAATTCTAATTCATTATATTATTATAAATATCAAATCCGTCAATATCAAATCTATTTTTAACACGCTTTTATTAGCTTCACCTGTATGTTTGTATGTTTGTATGTTTGTATGTTTGTATGTTTGTATGTTTGTATGTTTGTATGTTTGTATGTAACCGACTCCTTTGAGCGCGTTTTTGACCCACTTTAAACGGTCAGATTTCTTTCAAACTTTGTAGATATATCGAGGACCGATGACAATACACTAAACAAATCGTGTTTTTTAGTTTTTTTAACTATTAATTTTTTTAACACGCTTTTTCTATAAAGTTTCTTTAACTTTTAATACCGTTTAACTTACAAATGGTAGTTTCGTCATTCGAGTCAGAGAACAGAGTGGCGCAGTGGAAGCGTGCTGGGCTCATAACCCAGAGGTCCCTGGATCGAAACCACGCGCTAGAAATCTTTTTGCCTAATATTTTTTGTTACGCATCAATTTTATTTTATGAGGTCTGAGGATCGAAACCACGCGGCTACAAATCTTTTTGCTCAATATTTTTTGTTATGCATCAATTTTATTTTTAATTTGCTTGAGCAGACGGCCAAAATCGGATAACACCAACACATTTGTACATATTAAGGATGGTTAATAGTTAGCAAATCGAACTAAAAAGCGAAAAATAAATAATAGTTAAAAAAAACTAAAAAAACACGCTTTTTATAAAAAACCGAACTAAAAAAATAGTAAATAAAATTTTATAAATTTAAATTAAGAATAGGGTTGAAAATTTCAATAAATATAAATTAATAATAGTGTAAATAAATAAATATATGTATTTTATTTTTAAAAAAGCGTGGGGTGCTTTCTAAGATATTATCAAAATGCTAATCACTCTACTCATGTCTGTCAATACAAAATGTATCTACAAAATATATAATATCTATTGACCCATGCACCCCACGCTTTTTAAAAATAAAATACATATATTTATTTATTTACACTATTATTAATTTATATTTATTGAAATTTTCAACCCTATTCTTAATTTAAATTTATAAAATTTTATTTACTATTTTTTTAGTTCGGTTTTTTATAAAAAGCGTGTTTTTTTAGTTTTTTTTATTAAATGTTAGTTTTTCTTGGAGCCGATTACACTGAGATATTTTTTCATGCATCTCTAATTTATTCCAAAATTCAATGTTTTGAAAGAGTGAAAAAACTGAATTGTGTTCCGTCAGCAAATCGAATCTCTCATTTAATTTCGAGATAGCAGTGTCCAGTAGAAAAAAATAAAAACATACTTTTGTTGGTTGGGTCTAAAATGAGCTCATCTGCAGCCTCGTAATCAAAATGTCTTTTTCGGGGACGTGGACGAGCAGTTTCTTTAAATTGTGTTTCGCATTCTAATTCTTCAGCAATTAATTTTGCATCAGATAACAACTGTTCAAACGCGCTATCGGTGCGGTATTTCTCCAAATCTTTTTTAACCAGATTAATCATTTTGGTAGCTTCTGAAATAATTACGTCCGATTTTTGCAAATTTTTGCTTACAATATTATATTTATCTACATTATTATATTAGTCTATAGTAAAATGTTGTACCATAATTAACTACTCAACATATAAATCTATAAGACTTTAATTTGGCTATTAATGAACTCGCTATGTTTTTTGTGCCGCTGTCATACTTGTTATTTGTAAAAATATAGTATAAATAATGCATCGTAAATTTTATCCATGTTATTTTATGTATATATGTTTATCCATATAATTTTATCCAACATTAATTTATTAGACAAGTATTTACATCTTAAATTTAAATTAAGCTAAAATAAAAAACTAAAATAACTAGGACAAAGAATTGAATTGTTGAATTATTGAATTGACTTAAGGTAGCATTCGGATCAAGACGACCGCGACGAGAGACCACGACCCGAGACCGCGACCGGCAACCAGTCGCAGGTCGCAGGGCGAGAGCTACCTACGAATCTACGCGACACGAGTCGTGCGACCCATACGAAACTCAGTATGCTTGCAGTTACTAAACTAAACGGTTGTATTCCATCACGACGCGTTTTAACTATGAACAGAAAAAGATTTCTTCGACAGTTATTAGAAGACGAAGAAGAAGAAGACGATGACATCCTTCTTTTATTATGTGCTCTAATAAAAGAAAAAAAGGATTCGATTTTCAAATCGATACATTGTTGAAGAAGAAGAAGAATAGGGCTGCTTTCAGACACTCATAAAACGACATTTAAATTATAAAGAAGAAAAGTTCAGAAAGTATTGTAGGCTAAATCAAAGTCAGTTTAATTTTGTACTCAGTTTAATCAATCAAGATATTCAACCAAGAAGAAATGGCTCATCAATCATCACAAGCGCTCAGAAACTTTTCCTTACATTGAGGTAAAAAAATAATTGTTATCATATTCTGTAGATTCTTCTAATTGGAGATGATTATTTGCATCGTGAGCAACCTGATTCAGTATTGGGATGCTTAAATCAGTTGCCATTTTGCATCTGTCGCGCCACGGCACTGCCTTGTGAGCGCCGCGCGCCCACACGTCGCGCGACTCGGTTGCTTGCATCCGTCAGCACTTCCTATTAATTCATATAAGCAGTGGGTCGCGGTCGCCGGTCGCGGTCTCGAGTCGCGGTCTCGCGTCGCGGTCGTCTTGATCCGAATGCTACCTTATGAGATCATTCTTCTTCAAGTGCGGGCGACCGGGCGGCAATGTCAAAGAGCGCAATTACTCCCCTGTGACAGACGCACAGGTGCCGCGCCGCGCGCCCATTTCAAATGAACTTACACTCTATTGACTTAGAGATCATTTTGCTTCAAGTGCGGGCGACCGGGCGGCAACGCGTCAAACGTACATACATACACTCTCTTTGGATTAGAGATTTTGCCGCGCGCGAAATTGTTATTTGTGTAGTGTAGTAATGCGGTATGACAAGCGCCGAAAGCGTAATAAAAGTAAAAAAATATTATTGTTTTTTTTTGCCTGCGCATATGTACATTTTTGTCGTAAGTAACAAGTTATATGTATAAAACTGTGCAATGGCGTTAAGTTCAATGAAATATCCAAAAATTCAGCGCTCGACAGGCGGGGGTGCACCGCACCCCTTGCACCCCCTGGTAAAGACGGCCCTGGTCCCATAGTAAAAGTTGTTCACAATGATGAGTACTAAGGGCCCTTTTCGGCTTAGCATACCCTTTATGAATGACCCTGTATTGTACCCCCTGTACCTACACAGTTTTGAGTTGGCTGGTGCTTACTGCTTACCTCGGCCAGAGAATTTTATTAGTATTGGTCGCCATCCTTTTGGATACTTTCCCCGCGGATCTAACTTGAGCTCTGTTTTTATCTGTAATATTCTATTCTGATTATGTTTATTTAGGTTTACACTAAAATGAAAAACAAAAACCCATTGCCTCGACAGCTATAAGGCAGTTGCAATATGTAAAAATAAAACCTGCATACGTCCGGAGAAGAAATTTAATCTCGTAGGTATGTGAAATTGTGAATCCAGCAACCCGCACTTGGCCAGCGTGGTGGAATACGGCCTAATCACTCTTCCAGGGTAGACCTGTATCCCAGCAGTGGGAGGATTAAAGGTTGACTAAGATAGTGAATATGTAAAAATTGTAAATTGTATAAATAAAAAAAACTAGTTTTTCTTTTTAATAAGAACTTAAACCTCCTTAGGCAGTCCGTAAAAAGGTTATTCTGCGTTTTCACTTTTAAATTTCAATATTAAACAAACATTAATAGTCCAATATTACTTTCGTCAGATCACATAACACACTATTATGATATTAAGCACGATTAATTATAATTAATCTTGTCATCGTTAAAGCTAATAAAATATTACAAAACGACAAACAAGCTCCCTACACTGCAGGTGGACTGGCGCCCTCGACACTCTAAGAACTAATTCTAACAGGCGAGATAGTATCTCGGTCCTTATCGCTCTCATTTGAAATGTCATGTGAGTGAGAGTAACGGAGATGATCTCGAGCGTTCAAGAATTATTCCCTGAGGGGTCACAGCACCCCTCTTTGACGTTTATCCATGACACCCTTGACAATATTGCTGTTGAATTGTGATTTATGACAAACAAGTGCGCATTTCGCGTTTAGGGGTTTTATAAATTATTATTCGAGTATCTTAATTTGTTTGCAAATCTTTATTTGCACAAAACATCACAAGAACCGACGTGAGAAGTCAATAAAAAAAACCTATCTGAGCGAATCAGTGTTTGAGAAAGGAGTTTAGTTACCTTTATGGTTATATGTAAGAATTAGAAGTGAAAAAAGTATTTATTTTGTTAATTCATTGTCACAAAGATATCAAAACAAAACTCCTTGGAATAATTTCTAAATAATTTTAGCAGTTTTTTTAACCTTATTGATTTATACAGATATAATTTATTTATCCTCAAAAATTTGAAACAGCCCGACTAAATCTCCCTTCTTAATCTCTCTAGGTGGCCACGACCACATAATCAAAATTTTCATTATCTACCCCCACCTAAAATATCACAAAGAACAATATCCACCCTCAGGTAGACTCCACCCGATCGTTTAATTTAACACATAGTTATAGCAGAGTTAACATCAAAGGCAGAATAATTTCATAAAGTGCGCCTTTGATCCGGCATTCATAATAAAAATATTCAATAACGCGCGGGCGTGGGGTTGCTAGTCGAGAAAATGTAGAACATTTTTTTTCCGACTAGGTAGATTTTTTTTTAGAATATTGGTTTTGGGACGTGGTTTTTTATCGTTGATTGGCCAGGTGTACAGATTGTAACAGTTTTGGGTTATAAATATTTAATTAAGCAAGCGGCGGCGGCTAAGAATAGTCTCTCCCAAACAAGTTTACGATAGATAGGGCATAGGGCACTTAAAAGAGATAGAAAAGGCTCTAAGGCTGACCCAGCCATAAAGAAAAAATTGTGTTAGTCGAAACAAACAAAAAAAAAAGTAGGTATTTGTAATGTAAATATAATGTAATGTACCAATGAGTATTTTGGAAATTATGTACGAGTTCACATACCATTGGCTTTTCTGTAAAGGAAAACATCGTGAGAAAACTTGCATACCTACATCCGGTGAAGAAATTCAATGGAGTATGTGAATCCATCAATCTGCATTTGGCCAGCGTGGTGGAATACAGTCTAATCACCCTTCAAGGGTAGACCTGTAACCCAGCAGTGGGAGGATGAAAGGTTGAATATGATATGTAATGTATTTGGATGTATGTGTTATGTATATTTATTGTGAATGAAATGGTGTAAAAAAACTCGATTTAATATTCCACACTGGCAACACCGCCGCCCGCGGTCGGCTGCGAAGTGCGGGTAGGTAATTATTACATTCCGTGGCGTCTGTATTCACTGGCGAAATATGATTTGTGGCGGCGGAGGTACGAACGATTTAATAACAAAATACCGTAATTTCACTGAAGCGGCCCGTTTTTTCTTTGTTTTATGGCTGTTAGAATGGTTTCCAATCTACAAAGTCTACGTTCAGCCATGTTACGGGAAAATGTTCCCATTCATCGATTAAACAATTTCTGATCGTGGTTTCAATTATTTACGAGACTTTGTTATAAATCATATTTACTTTATCAGACTAGACGATATTTTGTCCAAAGAAATACAAACAAAAAAAAAGACGTGTGGAACTCTTAGACTAAAATAAATGGACGGGCCTAAAAGAAGCGCACTATTGAAGACTGTTTGTACAAGCGTATTACGCTGGAGACGTCTGTCTCGCTCTCACTCCTGTCATGATTTTTAATTATGTACCTATAGTATAAATTTAATCACCATAATGTTATTTACCCGATTTTATATCATTTGGTATTTAATTTGATAAACAGTCTTTTGATTAAAATGGTCACCGGAAACATGTCGCCCCGCCCAGTAAACGCAATAGTGCTAAAGGAAGAACGATTGTAAAGTAGAGGGGATAAGACTTGGCGAGGTGGCATGTTGAGAAGTGAAAGGCAATTCGGTTTTAGCTTTAGTTTCGATCAGACGTCGATGTAATACTGTTACTGTGAATATAATTGTGATATATAAAGTGTTTTATAAATATATACCATCCTGGCGTGAAAAGAGGTGTTTTCTTAATACTTCAGAAGTGTTAAAAACTCACGCAACGCCGCAAACGAAGAAAAGAAAATGTTAAAATGTTGAAAAAGCAGCAGACGTGTGAACGCCGTTGCTCCACAAGTTAACCGAGCTCAGGGAGCTCTCTCTGCACTGAGATCACCACGAGCAGCAGTATGGATGGAGAACTACAAGACAAGATGTGCGGGATACACAAAAGAAATCTTTTTTAGAGGTATGTTAATCTTGTTTAATCTTTATGCTTTTGTTTTCTATTTCTCATTTTTATCTCACCGTTACCGAGGTATTTCTCGTTTAAAATTGAATCAATCGATGCAAGTTGATAAATGTAATGTTGCGAATATGCATTGGGGGGTAGAATTCACGTGCCATATTTGAAAAGATTAACTTTTTGATAAATTGCTTTCATTAAAAGTTTATGCAGGCGCATGTGGGTACTTGGCCAGGGCTACTCCTTGGCAGTACCAAGGCGCGCACCTTTATTAAACTTTCACTTAAACGTAGAAGTTGGGCTAGGGCTACTCCCTGATGGTACATGACACGTTTTTTTTACTTACCCGTTGTGTATGTGCATATTTGAGTTTATAAAAGGATATCGATATTTTTTTTCATTTTATGTATTTCTACCCACGTTTTCCAAAGAGAATAAAAAGGCTCTCATTTGTTGGTTTAATAAAATTATAATTATAATAAATGATATATTTCCGAGATTGATTGAGCATAGATTAAATTTTTGGGAAAAGTCGGATTAATGGTTAACTCACTCACTGGTTAATTGCGCGAGTATGCTTCTCGCTGGATGTCAAGTGAATCGTTGGATTTCACTAGTTAATTACGCGGATACGCTCTCTACTGGGTGTTAAGATTCAGATACAGATATATTTATTGAACAACTGATACATTGTAACTTATATGCTAATTCAAATTCAAAATAATTTATTCAAATATGGGTACCTACATCAATGTACACTTATGAATGTTAAATACAGTTTTTATGAATAAATAAATACGCAATAAATTAAATGTCAAAGAAAATAATATTATTAGAATGTCAAAAAATTAAGTTTATAAAATAATTGCAATGTCAAAAAAAATCAATGTATAAAATAACTACAATAGTAGGTATAATCAGTCGAGTATTATTATTACAGTCTAAATACAATTTTCGTAATGAGACTTTATCACAGATCACAGAAGTCGTCAATTTTGTAGTAAGCCTTTTTAATTAAAAAGTCTTTTAAAATTCTTTGAAAATCTGTGTCTTTCTTATTTACTAGAGTAACAGGCAACAAGTTATAAAATAACACGCCGTTCATTACAAAAGAGTTGCCAGTTTTAGCTAATCTAAATAGATGTTAGTGCATTACTTGAAATTGTCAGTATCGGGCATTAAATATGTACACAGTCAAATAGTTTTAGTAGTTTAAAAAAACAATAATAATAATAATTAAACATTTCCAATTCAATTTTAAATTCTATGCATATTATGTCAAATAATTTTTATTAAATGTCAATAGTATTCAATTAAGATAATATCATGTCAATTCCATATGAAATGTCAAATTTTAAATTGTTTATTTAATAATGAATATCTGAATTTTTGTTATAATTAAACACGGGAATACTCACGTATCTGAATTGTTATATTTTACTAGTTAGTTGCGCGGATATGCTTTCCGCTAGATGTCGAGTGAATATTTCACTGGTTAACGGTTATGTGAGTGAGTGAGTGAGTTGGGTTTTTTTTGGTCGATGGCGCGGAAATGTTTTCGCCACAGTCTATCTAAACTAATTGGTGCTTTTTGACAGATAAAAGAAAAAAAAAATTATGTGTCGAGCATATATCTAGTACCAGTACTAGTAGTATGTTACTAAATTTAACGTTTATTATATATCGATTCTTTATATTTGATAACCGATTTAAGTTTTAGCTTATAACATGATATAGTTTTATTTTCTTTAGTCTTAATATGTATAAATTACGTGTCACGTTGTTTGTCCGCTATCCGCTATCCGACTCTACTACTTAACCGATTTCAATCAAATTTGCACACCGTGTGCAGTTCGATCTAACTTAACAGATAGGATAGCTCACATCTCAATTTATAGTGTCTACCCGTGCGAAGCCGGGACGGGCCGCTAGTTTTCTTATAATTTTTTACTAGATATACGGTGCTATATTATTATATGAACAATATTTAGGTATTATACAAAACTTTAAATTTTAATTTTCTGAACGAATATAAATATATAATTTATATTGCTGTAGCGATTGTTATTATAATTTTAACGATCATTATTCATACATAAGTAAATTAGAATTGCCGTGACACTTCGGAAAGGTATACGTAAGATACGTTATTTTAAAACAACGTCAAGAAAATAAAACAATTTATTGTTTAAAATTAATTTTATTTGCTTTGTTTTGAGGAAAAAAAAAAGTGTTAAAAAATTGTAAATATTGTGATGGAATAAAAACCGTTTAATTTTTCCGATTTACAAATTTTATTTTTTATATATTTTTTTTTTTTTGTTTTAATAGCTGAAATATTTATTTTAACAAAGTAAAAATTACTTATGAAATTAAAAATTACAATTGTAGGATATTATCAATGAAAATGATAAAAGTTTTCCAACAATGGTTACTTGGTGGTTAGTTTAATGGATACTTTAAAAGTGTGCTAGTTAAAAAAGTGTTAAATGTCAAAAGATAAGTACTTCTTATTTTGGACGGACTGTAGTCGTTAAATTTCGCTGGGCGCAGACATGCTGTCATTATTTGCCAAAATGTTGCGTCATTATTTGTTGGGCTGTCGGTTAATTGATAGGGCGAGTAAAATATTTTATGAACACCGATTTCAAATATTGAATTGAAATTTTTATTTGCACGGATATGTTTTTCCTATATTTTTACCAAATGGAAAATAAAACCGCTTATTTTCCTATGTTAACAGTTGGGTTATTGAATGTATTCTGCCGGAGACAATGTAAACGTTTCAGGATGGTGTGACAAGAAAGTCCGCCGAAGATGTTGGTGCTCCCTCCGATATGCCACAGAGGCATTGGCAGAGCGTGATGGCGGTTATAAAGAAGACAAGGGTTTCTTCTTTATGCTGCTCCAGCGGGGAAACTGAGCTTTTGAAGACCTAGAAGGTAGCAAGTACATTTTTGCTAGTTTTTTTTTTTATAAAGTTGCCAAAGGCTAATTATTTTTCTTGTTTTTCGATACCGAATACGTTAGAAAATAGTCAATAGGGTTATATTTTATACTCGTACTGCATTACAAATTGATAATAATAATGATAAAAATATTCATCGCTATATTACTAATGCAAAATTTAAATTTTAAATAATTAATAGTTTATTTTTAAAGAGGGTTTCTCATACTTAAAAGTATAGCTAAAATAATATTAATAATTACAAATTATTTTTATTGATATATTTTAGTGGTTTGGTATTTTTCCAATCAACGTTACTGTGTTAAAATGCGCGAATTCAAGTTAAATTGGTATTTTTCTGGTGAATTGCTATTTAATGATATTTTTGAATCCTATTTCGTTCTTTTCAAAACACGAGATTGTTGAAAACAACTTCAGTTCGATTGACACTTGTCGTTCATGTTTAACACACGACGAATTCTGTTGAGCAATGTACCCATCAAAAATTTGTTTTCTCGTACTATGATTTGGCATTCTATAACTTTAATGAAGGTATAATATGTATATTGTACATTAGTGTACATGGCGTTATGCAATGATAGCATATGAATGTTAAGTTTACTTCGGGTCGCAAGATCAACCCGACTTGTATTATAAGAATTTAGTTATAGATAATAGTTTGTTTGTTTAAGAAATATACATTGGTTATGGAGGTTACACTAGAAAAAACTACTGAATCATGTTGGCATAATTTTAGATAACTACATGATTTCCAATGAGTATGTAAACCTTAATACCCTGAATAGACTCGTGCTAAGGGGTTCCTGTGTTATGAGATTTAGTAATTTTCCTCCTGAGAAAGGAACAGTATTAAAACTAAAAGTTAAAAGTAATAACAAATAAAAGTTTTAACTAAAAGTTTAGATCAAGCACAAAAAGAATAAAACCTGTAAAACTAACGTGTAACCTGAAAGTTAAAATACATTAATTGCCAGTAACAACAAACTCTCGTTAAACATAGTTTCCATATTGAACAAAAGACTAGTTAACTTTAACATTTTGTTAACTTTGAATGGTTGGCTCAGTACATCTGTAATTCTCAGTTTGAAAACATTTCTTCAATTGCATTTTTGATAGCAACGAGTAGACTTAAAGTTAATTAAATACGTAACCTTAGTTTTTGGATAGAGTCAAAGAGCGTTATTAACATTAATAACGAGATCACCGTTTTTGTGAAAATATGGTTATATTAAATTAATGAAGTGATCGTCTTCCCATCCACTAGTAAATGAAAGTATTGTAGCAAATTATCCATTTTACGTATTTGTTGTTTGGTGATTATGATTTATCATCGATAAAAATATGCGAGGTTTTGTTTTTATCAACGAGTGAAGTGAGTTTATTTTTGTTTTTTAACTTGTGAAGGTATTTTGTTTAAAGTTGAACTGCTTCATAAGTAAGCATTATTCTGAGGTAGTTTGTTCAATGAATGGGCATTGCAATGCCAGCTCGTAGAGTTAAAAAAAAACATTCGGGTCAACAATATTTTTGTGTTTGGTAAAGCTGGTTATCTCTAAATTTCAATCAAAAATATGATAAATGTTGGTTTAGTAAAGATTTGTTAATTTAAAACGTAATCTACCGCGGAATACTACTATTTAACTTTTTAATTTTAATTTTTGTGGATATGAAAAGTCTAAGTTTATAGAATACCCGTGTATAGCCCAAGGTATTTTTTTTTCGTGGCTTTTTTTTTTCGGGGTTTATGTAATATTACTTGCTACGATTATTACTACTACTACACTACTTACTATTTTTTACCATGAAAACAAATGTGGTTTTGATTTCACTCATTTTTTTAAAGATAAACACGAACTTGCGAACTGTTAAGTCGGATAGGACTATAGTTTTATTCTTAATGATAACCAGCGTGACGCGCTCACGATCACGATGTTGCCTGGCACTCGTATTAAATGTTGCTAGAGGGTAAATCAAAGCGAGTAACCAAGAGGTAATAGTGACTTTTAGATTTGAGTAAAAAAAAAAAATTTAATTGAAATACGTATCTATAGCTAATGCTAACCTACAAATTAGGTTTGTTTACGGTGTTTTAAATACTGATGTTAAGAGTTATACTTACTTTTGAAATAAAATGAGGTTAATGTTCCGTATAGTTCCTGTCCAATCGATATTAATGTACCTAGTTGTAACCAATCTGTAACTATCTTAGGTGCGGTGCTAGCTTTGTTGTTATTTAGCTAAGTTATTAAGTACATGTACTTTATGTTTTTGGATAATATGTTTTAAAAATTTAACATTAAAACTTTATACAATTTTATATTTGACGTAAAGGTACTATTCGAATTCACCATATTCGAACCATTAGAATAAATGAATATGAATATTCAAATATGGTGGCATAATCATGCACAATCTGCCAGTAAATCAGGAATGTAATTAGTAGTCTGAACAATAATAGCATTATTTTGGTACGTCGAGATTACCATTCATAAAACCTAACTTTAGTCGCTGCAATGTTCATGCTCTTGTTGTATGGGCAGTGATTCTATTCTGCAGATATAATTTTACTAATATTAATAAGGTTCCGCGTACCTATACCATTAGCTAAGAGCATTTGGTGTAATTTTTCATGTAAGATGCAATCAAAACTCATGGAGAAATATCAGTTCTTTAATATTAATCAGATCTTCCCAAACATGGTATAACATGAAGATAGCAAACGTTGTTTTTTTTTATCTTTGCGGAAACTCTTATTTCAATCACTAAGTTTTTACTGATGAAAACTTTCTTTAATATTTTGAGATATCTGATAAAACGGTAATTAGTTTATTCCTGAATCATTTTTGGTTTTCATCCATGCTGTATTATTGCTAAATTCTAGCCTATCTTTGTGAAATATCTAGCTTCAACATGTATATACATATTGTTTATACAAGGTGGTTCTTATATAATATTCTATTACTTCATTAATATTTTAAATGGATACGGCATTATTGATTCACGATGCTATGATACAGATAAACAATATTTCGTGCTACAATATAGGTACCTAACTTGAATAAATAAATGATTCATTTCGATAGATTTGTGTTTTACAGTATTTAACACTTGTATACTAATAGTGTAATATAACAACAGTTTTAACTTGTTTCGTTGCATTTAGTTAAAATGTGTCCATAGGATAAAATATCTTTTACAAGGCCTACTATTTTTGCGTTTCTAGGTATATTTTACACTTTACGTTTTTTTAAGCTATTATGATCTTTGTTTTCATTTTTATGATTCAGCTTCTTAAATTCGTTTTTGACAGGGATACTAGTTTAGAATACTAGATACCATATCAGTTGAAAGTTTGTTTTCTCAAGGTTGCTTGAAATAAATGTATCAAAAAGGGTACAGACATGTGTAAATGAAAATACTTTTTTAAATTTTTGACGACAATAGTCTTGTATATAAATAGTTGAATCCAAGTAACTAGATCGTTATAAAGCCGAATGTCATGATTTGTAATTGTAATAGATAACTCAGAGAAATTATTCTCGTAATTAATGTGTGTTTTCTGAGTACACCAAAACTGTTAAAATGTTAACCTGAACTATCAGTGTTGAGTCATTTAATCATAGTTATATTTCGTTTTAACGACCATTTTTATTGAAATTGTCTATTGTACTATGATTTTACTAAGAAAGTCTGTATTTCCATGTAATATTTATTCAAAGATGTATTATATTTATATTTTATGTGTATTTTGTGGGTAATGCCGGGAGGCATCACGTTGCCGGATGGCCGAGTGTCATGATTTTTAATTATGTACCTATAGTATAAATTTAATCACCATAATGTTATTTACCCGATTTTATATCATTTGGTATTTAATTTGATAAACAGTCTTTTGATTAAAATGGTCACCGGAAACATGTCGCCCCGCCCAGTAAACGCAATAGTGCTAAAGGAAGAACGATTGTAAAGTAGAGGGGATAAGACTTGGCGAGGTGGCATGTTGAGAAGTGAAAGGCAATTCGGTTTTAGCTTTAGTTTCGATCAGACGTCGATGTAATACTGTTACTGTGAATATAATTGTGATATATAAAGTGTTTTATAAATATATACCATCCTGGCGTGAAAAGAGGTGTTTTCTTAATACTCCTTCCCAGGACCTCGGAAGTGTAACACGACTATGGAGCTACAATCACGACCTTCCATCGAACAAATAATGCCTTCGTGCTCATTCCCATTATGCAAAAACACTTCGAGAACCAAAAATAAAAGTTGTGGAGTCACATTTCATAAGTAAGTACATATTTGTTCATCGTATTTCATCATAATTACGTGTAAAATTAGAAAAATACAATCGTTACTTAGTTTCCATTTCCATTTTGTTGTTGTTTTCTTACCGTTGAGGGACAGAAATATAGGCTTGTGCTTAGTGCAACAAGGATGACCTCTCTTTGTTCGGAAGTATTCGGCTTACGCCGCGCCGGCGACCGACCTACCCAAGCAGCGGGTACAAGGACCGTCAGCAAACTAATTATCTGATTACAAATTATTAATTTTTTTTTAATTGTTTTTAATGAAACCATTCTATCAGTATTTTCTTATGACGTTGTCACGTTCAACTATTGTCAGTAAACCGACTTTACAGACAACCGATTTTTTTTTCTTCTTCTTCATAACAGAAAAAATAATAGTTAAAAAAAACTAAAAAAACACGCTTTTTATAAAAAACCGAACTAAAAAAATAGAAAATAAAATTTTATAAATTTAAATTAAGAATAGGGTTGAAAATTTCAATAAATATAAATTAATAATAGTGTAAATAAATAAATATATGTATTTTATTTTTAAAAAGCGTGGGGTGCATGGGTCAATAAGTAGATATTATATATTTTGTAGATACATTTTGTATTGACAGACATGAGTAGAGTGTTTAGCATTTTGATAATATCTTAGAAAGCACCCCACGCTTTTTTAAAAATAAAATACATATATTTATTTATTTACACTATTATTAATTTATATTTATTGAAATTTTCAACCCTATTCTTAATTTAAATTTATAAAATTTTATTTTCTATTTTTTTAGTTCGGTTTTTTATAAAAAGCGTGTTTTTTTAGTTTTTTTTAACTATTATTTATTTTTCGCTTTTTAGTTCGATTTGCTAACTATTAACCATCCTTATTAGGTACAAATGTGTTGGTGTTATCCGATTTTGGCCGTCTGCCCAAGCAAATTAAAAATAAAATTGATGCATAACAAAAAATATTGAGCAAAAAGATTTATAGCCGCGTGGTTTCGATCCTCAGACCTCATAAAATAAAATTGATGCGTAACAAAAAATATTGAGCAAAAAGATTTCTAGCGCGTGGTTTCGATCCAGGGACCTCTGGGTTATGAGCCCAGCACGCTTCCACTGCGCCACTCTGTTCTCTGACTCGAATGACGAAACTACCATTTGTAAGTTAAACGGTATTAAAAGTTAAAGAAACTTTATAGAAAAAGCGTGTTAAAAAAATTAATAGTTAAAAAAACTAAAAAACACGATTTGTTTAGTGTATTGTCATCGGTCCTCGATATATCTACAAAGTTTGAAAGAAATCTGACCGTTTAAAGTGGGTCAAAAACGCGCTCAAAGGAGTCGGTTACATACAAACATACAAACATACAAACATACAAACATACAAACATACAGGTGAAGCTAATAAAAGCGTGTTAAAAAATACGCTTAATGGTATACAAAGTCTGAAACATTTTTTTTTCTCATAGTTATCTTTTATTTACTTACTGTAGATTTCCAAGTGATGTTGCCATCCATAAAATATGGCAAAATAAAATACGGGCTGCGAGACTGGAGCAAGACTGGATTGCAAAGAACTACAGCTATGTGTGCTCCGATCACTTTTCGTCTGACGAAATATATAGGTACAACTAAAGCTAAATGCTAAACCTTTCCGGCTTAGCATACCCTTTATGAATAAACCTATATAGTAAGTGTGAGCTTCTAAAGGCGGGTGTATACACCTTTTAAAACTATTAATCTGATACCCCACTCGATGGGCTTAGCGACATTTTTTTGGAAACCGTAATCCAATAATTTTACGTGAGTATTGCCGTGTTAATTTAACTCATATTCCTTTGTTTGTCATGCAATAGTATCTTTTATTTTAAATAAAGGTACGTTCTCATTCGATCTGGATCTTACCTTGTTTACCTTTTGTTGTTTATATTTGCATTAAAATTTGTATCATAAAAAATCGTTTTTTTATTTATTAATGACTCATTTTTTCCAAAATTGATGTAAGTATTAAGTATGCACCCACTTTTTAAACCATACAAATAATTATTTAGAATATAATTAATTGCTATCAGCGCTATCGGTTTTGCTAACGCTCCCCGTCCGGATTGGACGAAATGCTCAAGCGCAACCTAGCGCAACAGACAAACACAGGCTATTTCTTTCTTTCGCATGGTACTTTGTATTCGCGGTCTCTTTTTTTGTAAAAAATGTACACACATGCCTATGATTAGGTATAGATATATAGTCGAGCAGATTGTGACTTATTTCGACTGAACGCGATCAACGGTTTAGGCACTTTAGGCCCGTCCATTCATTTTATTTTAGTCTAAGGTGGAACTCGGGGACTGCCGCGGTAAAGCTATTGCATACGGTGATACTTTTTAGTTTTGCCATCTATCGATGAATAGCAGAACTTTTAATGACTTTTAGAAATATCACGCTTGTCTCTTTAGTTCAGCAACTCGCCTCTAGGTGTAGGTGTCGAGTGTAAGGTTTCGTTGACTTTTCAAACGTCATGACTCTCTCTTCCGAGTGTACCCCCGTAGTTCTATTTTTTTTTAAATGTTTAAGTTTTTATTTCTTCCTTTTTTGTAAGGTTATTTTCGTTACGGAATTTCTGGATTCGGTCTCTACGCTCAAAGCCCGCGATAGAAGCTATGCAATAGCTTAAAAAGAAAAAAAATTCGTCATTACATCTCGTTTCGAATAAAATAAAAAATAAATATTTTCCCGCCGTAGTGACCGCAACTAACTTGACGGTAATTATTTTTATTTGGCCTACACAATCACTGTATTTAGCCAGCGTTATCAATATTAATCGTAAACATAACTTTTTTCTGTGATAGGCTTGCGTTTGACTGCCATTTCGCCTGTTGGTAAGCAATGATGCGGTCTACGAATTCTACGATGTAGCACGATTGCCTAGAAGAAACAGATTCCGATTTCTTGTTTGAAGACTCCTATATCCACATTATATCTATCAGGGAGCACCCACTAGGGCAGAGCGTTTATTTTTGAACATTTACCTGTACTAGCTCGACAAAAATACGTTTGTCAGGTAATTCGATGTATGGGACTCAGGCGTTATTCTTTACAACTGTCTTTACCAGTGGTGAATGGAGAAAACAGAAAAAAAAACTTTACAACTCATTTATCGGTCCAAGAACAATTTTATTGTACACATTTCTGCGTTTAATAATTTATTTTGCGTGACAATTTATAGAGTCTTCAAAAAGGGCCGTCCAATATTAACTTGATGTTTTTAGCAACATTTTCATCCCCCCCTCGCCCCTCGTGATACATGGTGAATCGGTGAGGTTATAAATTACCCCCCACCAATGACGTGTATTTTTTGGTATATCATTTTCAGAATTAAACGAAAAAATAAATACGCGTTAAATAATAAATAAATTATTTTTTCCGAACCCCCTCCCCCTTTTGAGTGTCACGTGATTAATGAACGATCCCCAAGAGCCACAAACAAGAGTTGAATTAAAAGTTGAACCTTTACATGCCACATCTACTTCTCCCAGCTTCTTGTTACTCATTTACTCGTGACACGGCTGATAATGCCGGCGCATCCATAACGCCCAATTAATAACAGGCCGTAATCTGCTTAGATTGCCGCGCTGGCGTGTTTGTCTATGGTAGCTTGGAGGTTGTATTAAAACCTTATTCGTTAGCAAAATAGATTTGACTTTGACAATTAATTGTTTATTGATAAATAGATTTGGGCTCGTAGCATGAGCTCTAAGCGTGAACTTGAATTGAATCGCTTGGTTTTTGTCTCACTTTTTGTCTAACTGATAGAGCGAGAAAGCCAGGACGATCCAGTTTAAGCTTGTGCTAAGAGTTCTCGGTACGGTCCCTGGTCTTCCAATATAATATGTACATGTCTTATTAAAAAACAATGTCCAATGTATTAACAAATATTTTTCCGTTTAAATGGTGATTTTATAGACGACTTTAAAAAATAACACAGGTCTCTATAACTCTATGGCTTGTCAAATAAAATTAACAAGAGATAACAAAAACAAAACGCTACATTTTATCTACTTCATAATTAAAAAAATCATCAAAAGGTTCCATATCTAAATTCAAAAAGCTGTCACCGGCCGCACCAGAGACAATATATAATTGTTTTTTCCGCCGCGTGTTGGCTCTTGAACAACATGTTATTATGCCTGCGATTCGCAGCGTGGGCTGGGGTGATGGGGTAGGGGATGGGAGGGGTAGGGGGGAAACACAATGGATGACAAATTGGCGGACGACAAAGGAATCAAGTTTATTGGGAACGTTATGAGGGTACTTTGCGAGTTTGTTGGATAGAGAAAACTGTGGAGTTGCATTTTGTTTTGTGCTTGAGCAGCCAGACAACTTCAAGAGGATTTTTACCATCTAAACGCTAAACAAGCCATCTGCCAGTGCAATTATCGCGATACCAAAACATAGAGTATCTATATTTTTAGATTTATCTTGGATTGCGTCTACCAACGCCTGTTATAGCCGCCAAGGGCGACATAACGGTTAAACTATAATATACCTTTTTTTATGTAATTGAGTGACGAGACGAGCAAATCGCTCGCCTGATGTTAAACGTCACGTTTGCCCATAACAGGTCTGCGCCACCCAGAATTTTGAACTCGCAGAATTCAAAACCCTGCGCGGCGCAGCACTGCGCTCGTCACCCTGAGATATAAGTTGATTAATCTCCCATTTGCCCTGTAATTTCACCTAATATAGTGCGGTTTCAAAACAACGAACATACCTTGCTAAACATAAAAAGTTAAGTAATTTACACTTAACCTTTTATTTATAAAACACTGGAAAATTAAATCTGCGTAGGTCTACATTTTAATCAATCGAAAAAATATTTGACGTCGACAAATTCCGTCATGCGTTTTAGAAAATGGCCAAGGAACAAACAAAGTTGTATAAACAGGATTAGACCAAACAAACGTAGGTACACATATCAAGAAAGATTTTGGTAAACTTTATAATAACGCGACTCCATGATTTTCCCTGTTCCACCAAATTCAGTAGTAGAACATAATGAGATAGTGCGCGTATCCGTATTGTCATGAACCATTGCCGCGTTCCCGTGACGCATGGCCGCGATCACGCGACTTTATAATCTGTGGACGATATACGAAGTTTTACCTCCCTACGTAGAACTCATCATATTCTTGACTCTAAAATTGTACTATGGAAACGGACGTGGTTTTGACATATTCTACGTGTTTTTTTAGGGTTCGGTTCTTGAGAAAAAGCGGGACAAAAACTAACGCGATTCAGTTCAGGCTCTCGCTAAGAATGCTCGCGGCCCCTGTCTCCTGCTGTGTGTGTAGGCCTAGCATAAATTCTGACGTAAAATAAGTAGCCAGTACCTATTTGATAGAAAAATCTATGAGCGCATCGGCTTAGTGCAAGAAGTCACTAACTGTTTTGCTATGAAAACTAACGTGATATCGACACATTTTGGCTAAAAGAGTACGAGAATAGTTACTCAAGTTTCATTTAGTCGGATACTGCGACAAGTTTCGATCACATTCGGTGATCTTTTTCGAGGAATGATAGCATGCGTGATGCGCTCGAAGTAGCATCCAGGCTGGCAATGATTTTGCAGTTAGATGACTTGTTGCAGTAAGCCGACGATTTGCAGTTCCCAAAACTCCCGATCAATACAACCCGGTCACAATATCTGTGCACCTCGCTGGAATGCGTATAGCCTTATATAGTCGCACTGTCGCACCGGGGAGTGCGCGGAGAGGTGACAGGGGAAGCGGGAGAGGCTCCACTCCCCCGCTTCCCCTGCTCGACTGCGACAGTGCGGTGCGACAGTGCGACTATATAAGGCTATACGCATTCCAGCGAGGTGCACAGATATTGTGACCGGGTAATACGTTACAATTTACGATTAGTTTAGTTACAATTTATGCTAGGCCCACACAGCGCCTTGTCCGGTCCTGTGTCAGTCTCATTCCCTGCCTTTACGACCATAATAATAAATGCGACGATAAAATTTCGTATCATGTGCTATTGGCTCGATTCTCTCTTTACCAACTTCAAAATAGGCACTTTAGCTTTTGCTTACTTTAGCTAATCATTTTGTTTACTTTATTCACACAATTTTATAACTGACATTCCCTTTTACAGCATAATATATTAAATTATAATTAATAATGATATTCATCTAAATATACAGCTTCTCTATGTAGATGACGATTTATGGTTTGATGCTTGATTGATGTTTATGGTTTCATTTCTAATTTTAGACGATGTTGTTATTCCTATAAATAAAATTCTTATCTTGTCTTATCAATGTAAATTAGAGCTCTAAGCTGTAATTTTCTGCAGTGTGTTAGTTGGTACGGTTATTGCGATTCGGTATCAAACATAGAATCACTATAAAAAATCCAATAAAGTGGGCCTGTCAGTCACGCCGATTAGCGCACTTAATGTACGACCCGGGGTATTACTTCGAGGAATTTTAATCACCGCAGCCCTACGTTGACAATTTAAAGCTAGGGGTGGCACGTGCTATAAAATAGAGTTTTAGTAAAAAAACTCTGGCTAGAAAAGTGCTGATAATTTCACAAACGGAAAAATTTTGATTTTTAAAAGATCTTTAATTAGTATAAAATACATTTAAACTTATTTATCACACACAGTTAGGTAAGTAGACTTATATTACACGCTCTTTCTTTCCGGCAATTTATTCTAAGGTCTTTCTTTCTTACTTTTCTCCTCCACTTCGCTTTATCCTCGACTTCGCTTTGTCTAAGTAAGAAAGATTTTTCCCAAATACAATTTGCTTCGCTTGATCAATAAAGTAGTAAACATCTTCGTTCCACTCGATAAACAAATCTGAATCTGCAAGTTGTCAACCCTAGCACGTCAAAGAGCGAGGGGTCGCATCAAAAGCGCATCATCTGATTGCGGGCCGCGCCGCGCCGCGCGGACCGGCCGGCCCGGGCACACTTTACAATATAATAGTGCACTTGTATCATGATATGATTTGCAGTAGCAGAACTCAGCACTACAGTCCTAAGACACCCTACTAAATATAATAAACGCGAAAGTTTGTCAGAATGTATGGAATGGATGTATGCTTCTTACTCTTTTACGCAAAAACGGCTGAACGGCTGAAATTTGGAATGAGGTTGTTCATATCTGGATTGTCTGGATTAACATAACTTTTCATCCCGGAAAACGTGGGTGAAACCGCGGGGCGCAGCTAGTCAAGAATAAAATGTTTCAGTTCCTATGAAGCATCCGTGAAGCATCAAAACCACCGGGGGGGTTTTAGTGGGTGCAATCCCACCTAACCCGGCTGCATCCCATGGCAGCCAGTCTGGCATCTTGCGAAAATATCCACCTCGTAAGCAAAAAAGGATGTTATTTTGATTACTTGTCAACCCTAGCACGTTTCAAAGCGAGGGGTCCCATCAAAAGCGCATCATCTGATTGCGGGCTCCGCCGGGCCGCGTCCTGCCGAGCGCCGGCCCGCGCCGCGCTTTTGCAATACACTTTTACAATAAAAGCGTGCACTTGTATGATGATAGTACAGCTTTGCAGTAGCACAACTCAGCACCACAGTCCGCAAACATCAAGAATAAAATTATGAACTTCTTCGGATATTGATTTGAAAGTAGTCGTCAAATACTTTTACAATAAAAGCGTGCACTTTGATCATGATAAATAGTATAGCTTTGCAGTAGCATAACTCATCACCACGGTGCAGAGACCCCAAATGTTGTTCAAGTGAATCCTGAGATCTCTGAGCCTAGAGGAACAAAGTGGCACTTCTATGTTATTTACATTTGTCCGATCCGAACTTCATGAAATATTGCAGCTCTACAATATAGGGTTATTAAGAAAGGGTTTGCTGAGCCGAAAAATGTCAGCGTACCCACAATTACGAACAACTTTGACTATGGGAGCAACATGGAATTCGCGAAAAAAAACCAGCTGTTCCATTTCGACAGCTGTGACATTTTTCTATGGTTGCTCGTTAGTAAAAGTTGTTCATAATGATGAGTACTATGAGCGCTTTTCGGCTTAGCATGCCCTTTCCTTTGCTGTATTTATATTTTTGATTTTCGTAGCCAATCACTGACAGTTAGCAAACGGCCAAGTAACGGATGTGTGACCACGCTAGTGGCATTTACAACCAAATTATTATTGACGTGACAACGTCTTATAATTCGATGGAACCGGCTGCACGCACGAAAAAACATGACGCATGCGGCGTTACCTCGCTCTGAGGCGTTCCATTTAAGGTTTGAAGTGCAAGCGAGAGCGCGCAACGAGCGACAAAGAGGCACAATCGGCCTCCGCGTTCGGCAGCGTTCGACATCTGTCTCTCTCCTACTTGAGTGAGCAATGCGTCCGCGTGGACAGCTGCTATACAATAATACATTTTACATGTTTTCGTCAAGTATGAAGTGCAGTGAAAAGTGAATGTGGTGTCAATTGTTTATAGCAACGATAATTGCGGCGATAAAGGTAATAATATAATATAATATAATGATTTTTTCGATATTAAATATATGTTCAGTGATATATTGTCGTAATTGTATTTATGCGTACAAATAAATGTAACTTGATCAATTCAATTTTGTGATTTCCATTTACCTCCTTCTCTTTATCCATACAAAATATTTATCAAACGAATAAAATTAAAATTTTCTTTTGAAAAATGAAATTGTGGCATACTTGCCGATGCCTCAATATTGTTTTATATATATTTACATTATGTTAAATTTATTTATTCATAAACATTCAGTGTCAAAAAGTTCTTTTAATACCTGTGTCGTTATTGTTTTCTAGTCCTTAAAAAAGACAATAATTAATTATTTAGTGTGTTTAATATCTAAACCACATTGGTGACCCCTCGGAAAGTGAACACAGATTGTGCAGGACGACGCCCCTATGTATAAATAGTTTAAATAGTTTTAGTTATGAATGATTGTTATTTAAGTTGCATAATGTTTTATAAGTTATTTGATAATGTTTGTAAGCTATTGAATAATGTTTTGTAAGATATTGGATAATGTTTCGTAAGCTAATTGTAAATTAGTAAGTTAAGTTTTATGAATAAACAAATGAGGACTGAGAGAAACGAGGGGAACAGAGGCTATAGGTAGGAAATAGGAAATAATAGGTACATAGATAGGAGCAATAAAGTCATAAGATAGGGAATTAGATAGGAAATAAAGAGACTTGAGCTTAGTTATTTAGGATATTTTATTAGAGAAGAAAGGAAAGCTATCGCTATCTCGCTTTAATTTTGCATACCTCCGTTGCTTTTTTCCTTACTGTCAGGAGCGCACTCATGCCGTCCTGCTCTGGCGACCTCTCGCTCAGATTTAGAAGCTCTGCTGTGATTGGCTCCCGTAAATTGAACCAATCACAGCCCAGTAAGAAAATATATAAATATAGCGATGGTTTTCCCATAGATTCATTCAGTCTACGACCGGCGCCTCAACAACTCCTCAACAAGTCCTCAAGAAATCTTCAACCTGTGTTTCACTAAGCACCCCTAGAGCCCTGTAGGCTTTCCAATCCAGCGATCGAATGTACGTCCGGTACATTTAGTGGTCCTTCAGAAGCCGGATCATTGAAAGACTCCAGTGTTCAGTGACTCCAGTGTTTAGTGACTCCAGTGACCAGTGACTGCCTCTAGTGTTCAGGTGAAGTGCGCAGCAGTGACTAGCGTTCATCAAGTGAACAAGTGCGCATCAGTGAACAAGTACTCGACAGTGAAAAAGTGCATAAGTGAAAGTGTTGGCAAATCGTAATGCCAGTTACCCGGTCTACAGGGAAGGGTCGTCTCATGTCCACTGAAACGGGCCCTTCTACGTCGTCGTCTCGTGCAACCGTTACTACTGAAACTTCGGGCACTACGGCGACGGAAACTACAGCGACGGGAACTACAGCAACGGGAACTACAGAAACCTCGGGCCGGACCGAGTCTTCGCAACGCACACAAGCTTCGTCAACTAGTGTCGGAGCCACAGAGTCCTGCGCAACAGAAGCCACGGGCACCACGACGCGTCAAGTTACGCGATCAGGCGCAGAACTATCACAAGGTCCGTCAACTAGTACTAGGGGTACACAGCCCCCTATAACAGAAACAGCTATCAGTGCAACAGCAAGAACAGTCCCAATGCAAACGCCAGTGCCGACAACCAGTGCAAGGGTTACACAACCCGCTCCGTCTGAAGCAACAACCAGTGCCGCACCGAGACAAGTCATGAAGCCAGCTATGCCGAGACCACATGCACCCCTGGTTACGGAATGGGGTACTCGGCCACCACCGTCAGAAGCCATGACCGGCACTACTACGAGGCAACTCAAGAGGACTGCAGAAGCGTCGAGAGTGATTGAATCAACCGCTTTCCAACAGAGCGCCCCGATCTCAGACAAACGAGACGCTCTAGCCACGCCAAGGAAAGCAATAGCCGGACAGCCTGTGCCGGGAAATAATAGAAAGCCTACTGGTTCGACGAAGTCAGCCAAGGCGTACAAGATAGCAAAGGCTAAGGAAGAAATCGCGAGGCTCCAGGTCGAGCTAGCTACAGCCCGACTCGCCGTTCTGGAAGCCGACTCAGAAGATGACGAAGTCTCGATATACTCCAAAATGGAAGCGGATGTTCGTGTGGACGCCTGGCTTGATCAACAGGCGCCTGCAACCATGGCCGTTGAGCCGCACCTACCGGAGTCGGAGTTCCTGGATGAGGGACTCCAACAGCCAAATATCGACGAGTTCGAAGATAGACAGCGACGGATTCTTCCGATTATGCCGAGCCGACAGCAAGAAGCCCGAGCCAACCTCCCTCCGGAGTTCGCTCAACTAACAGAAGCCATCACTATGGCAGTCAAGGCGTCAAGACCAAGAGTTATTGAACTTCCAATATTCAATGGCGCACATCAGGAATGGCTACATTTTAGAGCAGCATACAGCGAAACGGAGAAGATGTTCTCCAGAGTTGAAAACATCAATAGATTACGAAGAAATCTTAAAGGAAAAGCCAAGGAAGCCGTCGATGGTCTGCTCATCACCAACGCAGATCCGTCAACAATCGTGAAGACCTTAGAGTCAAGATTTGGGAGACCAGACTCCATAGCGTCAATGGAAATGGACGCACTACGAGCACTGCCGCGACTCACCGAATCACCGAGAGATATCTGCATATTTTCAAGCAAAGTGACTAATGTGGTATCAACACTTCGCGCTCTCAACTGCGCACACTATCTCTACAGTCCGGAAGTCGCCAAATCTATGGTCGAGAAACTCACACCAACGCTACGCTTCAGATACTTCGATTTCTCCGCTTCAATGTCCCGAGAGGAACCAGAGCTGCTGAAATTCGACAACTTTTTGAAAAAAGAAGCCGAACTGTGCGGTCCGTACGCGCAGCCTGAACCAGTGGGGTCACAGCCGCATCCCACTCAACAGAGACGCCAACAGCGAGTGAATACAGTTACAGAATCACAGTCAATAGCCAAGTGCCCAGTATGCAGTGACACAGGACACGTTACACAAGACTGTGAGAAGTTCACCAAGGTGAATGAAAGCACGAGATGGGACATCGCCAAGAACGCACGCCTATGCTTCAGATGTCTCCGCTACAGAAACAAGACCCACTCTTGTAAACAGAAAACTTGCGGTATAAACAACTGCAAGTACTATCATCACAGGATGCTGCACTACACGAAAAGGGCGGAGAATACCGATGACAACAACGAGAAACAGAAAATAGAAGTCATCAACTCTGCATGGACTTCAGCGACGAGACAATCTTACCTGAAGATCATCCCAGTGACAGCATCAGGCCCCGCAGGCGCGATCGACACATACGCCCTGCTCGACGACGGGTCAACAGTCACGCTTATCGACGATAATATCGCCAACAAAATCGGTGCTACGGGACCAATCGATCCACTTCGCATTGAAGCCATCAACGACTTAAAGACTGCAGAAAGTAAGTCCAGAAGAGTCATCATCACGCTTAAAGGAGCAAACAGTCGTGAAGAGAGAATCCAAGCCAGAACAGTGAAGAATCTTCATGTTACCTCACAAGAAATTCCAAGGGACCGCATCAGAGAATGCAGACATCTACGAGACATCAGCGACTACATCAGTTACGAACAAGCGAAGCCAGCCATACTCGTCGGTCAAGACAACTGGCATCTTCTACTGACATCGAGGACAAAGAAAGGAGGCAAGAACCAACCAGTGGCATCTCTCACACCGCTGGGCTGGGTTCTACACGGAAGCCTCACTCAGACTGCGAGACGCCATGCAGACTTTGTCAACCACCTCAGAGAAGATCAACCCGATGAGAGTCTGGAAGACCTGATGAAAAAGTACTTCGCGATGGACTCGCTATGCATCAACCCGAGGAAACCAAAGTCCGATCCGGAAGAGCAAGCCTTACGCATCTTAGAAAAGAATACAGTCCACTCAGAGAAAGAAAGATACGAAACCGCTCTCTTATGGAAGTCCGAGGAAGCCTCTCTCCCCGACAATTATGACAACTCGTTAAGAAGATTATATGGCATAGAAAAGAAGCTCGATCGAGACCCGAACCTGAAACGAAAATACACAGAACAAATGGAAGCTTTAATCTCAAAAGGCTACGCAGAACGAGCACCGAAGGCGAAAACGACAAATAGAACATGGTACCTGCCCCATTTCGGAGTAGTTAATCCAATGAAACCGGAGAAGCTGAGAGTAGTCCACGACGCAGCTGCCAAGACGAAGGGTGTGTCACTCAATGACTTACTTTTCAAAGGACCCGACCTGCTTCAATCCCTGCCGGGAGTTGTGATGCGCTTCAGACAACACGATATCGCAGTAACGGCGGACATCAAAGAAATGTTTATGCAAGTTAAGCTGAGGGAAAGCGACAGAGACGCGCTTCGATATCTATGGCGCAACGATCGACGAGATGACCGACCTCCCGAAGAGTACCGAATGACGTCACTCATCTTCGGAGCATCGAGTTCCCCAGCCACCGCGATCTTCGTGAAAAATTTGAACGCCAAAAAACACGAAATGACTTATCCGGAAGCAGCGAAGGCCATCATAGAAAAACACTACGTAGACGACTACCTCGACAGCTTCCAGAACTTAGAAGATGCAATCCGTATCACTACACAAGTCCGAGAAATTCACGGAAAAGCCGGCTTCGAACTCAAACAGTGGAAATCAAACTCAGCCGATCTCTTGAAAGCGATCGGAGAAACCGAAGCCTGCGAAGACATAGAGCTCTACAAAACTGAAGAAAAATCAGAACGAGTACTGGGCCTACTATGGAAAACAGAAAAGGACGAGTTCGCGTTCAATCTCAACCTCGCGAGAATACCGCCAGCCCTGATCGACGGACAACGACCAACGAAACGAGAAGCCCTGAGAATCGTCATGTCAATCTTCGACCCACTCGGCTTCGCGTCACCGGTCACCATCAGAGCTAAACAGATCCTCCAAGAAGTGTGGCGCCGAGGAACGGCGTGGGATGACCCGATCGACGAAGACTTAACAGAAAACTGGAGACACTGGCTCGAGCACCTGAGAAGTCTGGCAAACGTAACGATTCCCAGACGTTACTTACACTACAGCGAAGCTACTTCAGTTCAGCTTCACATCTTTACCGACGCCAGCGAGTCAGCCTACTCCACCGTCCTGTTCTGGAGAACAGTCGCTCCGAACGGGGAAGTCAACGTGTCACTCATCCTAGCGAAAGCAAAGGTAGCGCCGGTAAAACTCACTTCAATACCGAGATTAGAATTGCAAGCCGCCGTATTGGGAACTCGTCTCGCCGAAGCTGTCATAGAAGAACACGAGAGAAAACCAGACTCGAAGACCTTCTGGACCGACAGCCGTACAGTACTCGCCTGGATCAGAACGGGGTCGCGCTCGTACAAACCGTACGTAGCGCACCGCCTCGCTGCAATAGAAGACAGCTCTACAGTCAACGAATGGCGATGGGTCCCGACGAAGCTAAATGTCGCCGACGACGCAACCAGAGACGTACCGTCAGATCTCGACAAAGACCACAGATGGTACAAAGGTCCAGAGTTCCTCTATGAGCCCGAGAGCTCCTGGCCGACAGAGACGTCTCCACCAGCGACAACAGACTCAACAGGAGAGGAAAGGATACATCACGTCACAATCAGCGAGAAACCAAAACTGTCGAAAGGTCTACCAGATGTATCCCGATTCTCAAGCTGGGACAGACTACGCTACGCCACCGCTAGAGTTCTACAATTTATACAACTCTGCCGAACCCGCACAGAAAAGGTCCATTATAAAAGGACGATAAGAAACAAAGAAAAGGATCCAGATTGGAGAAAGTACCCGAGAAAAGTTACGTCAAAACATATCGAGCAGCGCACACCGAAAAACGACAAGAAATGGCTACCGCTCTCCGCCGAACTTCTCATTAAAGCGGAAGAATTTTTAATGCGCTCAACACAGGAGGAGGCCTTCCCGCAAGAAATTGAAGACGTCGAGAAACAGAAACCGATAAACAAGGAAAGTCGCCTACATCAACTTAGTATCGAGTACAAAGACGCCACGCTACGGTTAAGAAGTCGCATCAACGCCGCACAACAGATCCCAGAAAACTTGAAAAGTCCGATGATAATAGACGGAAATCACTCAATAGTGAAGCTCTTTATCAAAGGTATACATAGAAAAATGCATCACGTCGGCGTCGAGGCAACGGTCAACGAGTGCCGTCAACAGTATTGGGTCTTACGATTGCGTCCCATAACGCGCGCAATCGTACGACAGTGCCTACACTGCAGGATGAGGAGCCAGTCACCGCCGTGCCCCAGAACAGGGAGACCTACCTGCGTGCCGCCTAGCCCATCACCGGCGCCCTTTTACCTATACGGGCGTGGACTACTTTGGGCCGCTAACAGTCACCGTTGGACGTACTAGACAGAAAAGGTACGTCGCCATCTTCACCTGCCTGACCACCCGCGCTGTACATCTCGAGGTGGCCGGATCGCTCAGCAGCAGCTCCGCTATCATGGCACTAAGAAGAATGATAGCAAGACGAGGCTGTCCGACGGAGATATGGTCTGACAACGGAACCAACTTAAAAGGCGCAGATAAGGAACTTCGTCAAGCGATTGACGAAGCCACCACCAACGAGGCAGCGAAGAAAAACATCTCCTGGCGCTACATACCTCCCGGTGCTCCCTTCATGGGCGGAGCATGGGAGAGAATGGTGAGGTCCGTGAAGACGGCCCTAACAGCGACACTACACGAGCGCCACCCTACTGAAGAGGTGCTCGCTACGCTCCTATCCGAGGCAGAATACACAGTCAACAGTCGACCTCTCACTCATGTATCAGTCGACGCATCAGATCCAGAAGCCCTGACTCCCAATCACTTCCTATTGGGAGGGCCGGGCCGAGTTCCAACGCCGGGAAACTTCACCGAAAAAGACACCGTCTCCAAATCCAGTTGGCGAGCCGCTCAAAGATTGGCTGACATATTCTGGAGCCGCTGGATCACCGAGTACCTTCCTGAACTTCAAAAACGGCGGGAGCCACAAGGAAAGGGACATCCACTACAAGTTGGTGATTTGGTGCAACTCACAGACACCAATCACCCACGCAACACGTGGATCAGAGGGCGAGTCATCAACACATTTCCTGGTCCAGACAACGTCGTGCGCACCGCAGACATCCAAACGAGAAATGGCATCCTTCGCCGGGCGGTGAAGAAGCTGGTGATCCTGCCGATCCAGAGCGACATCGTCCCAGCACCGGTAGAAGGTGCGACAGAGTCACACGGCGGGAGAGATGTGCAGGACGACGCCCCTATGTATAAATAGTTTAAATAGTTTTAGTTATGAATGATTGTTATTTAAGTTGCATAATGTTTTATAAGTTATTTGATAATGTTTGTAAGCTATTGAATAATGTTTTGTAAGATATTGGATAATGTTTCGTAAGCTAATTGTAAATTAGTAAGTTAAGTTTTATGAATAAACAAATGAGGACTGAGAGAAACGAGGGGAACAGAGGCTATAGGTAGGAAATAGGAAATAATAGGTACATAGATAGGAGCAATAAAGTCATAAGATAGGGAATTAGATAGGAAATAAAGAGACTTGAGCTTAGTTATTTAGGATATTTTATTAGAGAAGAAAGGAAAGCTATCGCTATCTCGCTTTAATTTTGCATACCTCCGTTGCTTTTTTCCTTACTGTCAGGAGCGCACTCATGCCGTCCTGCTCTGGCGACCTCTCGCTCAGATTTAGAAGCTCTGCTGTGATTGGCTCCCGTAAATTGAACCAATCACAGCCCAGTAAGAAAATATATAAATATAGCGATGGTTTTCCCATAGATTCATTCAGTCTACGACCGGCGCCTCAACAACTCCTCAACAAGTCCTCAAGAAATCTTCAACCTGTGTTTCACTAAGCACCCCTAGAGCCCTGTAGGCTTTCCAATCCAGCGATCGAATGTACGTCCGGTACACAGATCGTGATGACAACGCCAAAGCAATCAGACGAGAACAATGCATCAGCTAGTGCGTCCTCATTTACACCGTACGATTTATGTCGTGTCGGTGTGCGACTGCCACCATTTTGGCCAGAGGAGCCCGCCGTTTGGTTTGCCCAGATCGAAGGCAGTTTTGCGTTATCCAGAATAAAAGACGACGAAACCAAATATCACTACAAGCAAGTTACAAGTAAGTTGGGGCATCGGCAAGTATGCCACAAAATCAATCCATCAGTATTTTCTTATGACGTTGTCACGTTCAACTATCGTCAGTAAACCGACTTTACAGACAACCGATTTTATTTCATTTATAATTTCCAGTAATTTTCGTAGAGTTGTGAGTTGACCTACTGACTGTACACCTCTGTACTGTTGCCAGCCAACCCTAAAGCAGGTTTCATAAGCACAACTTGTTATAACTTACAACATGGGGTGGGTATTTGTTTTGATGACATTTATTTAGCTGGTGCTTTTATTTCATACTAGCTGCCCCAGGCGGTTTCACCAGCAATTTTTTTTTCTTTTAAACCTTCCCTGTATTAGAGCAAACAAATTAAAAAAAAAACCTACCGAACAGACCAAAAAGATCCGACCAATTTCTGAACACACCAGACCTAGGTATAACCAAGTGAAAATAATTTGTGTTTCTAAAAAGACAAAAGAGATCGGACATCCCGAGTTTACCGTACCGAATTACCGATAGGACGAACATCAAAATAAATGTTTCACGGGTAGGAACAGTTTGTACTGATTGGAAAATTATATTGTCGATTTTAGTATTTTTCTTTAGTTATTTTTCACGTTTAAACCTTCTCATGAACTTTCACAAATATTTCAAGATCAAAATTTGCGAAATCGGTCCAACCAAACGAACAAACAGACAAATAATTTCATTTCTATACAGGGTTATTCATAAACGGTATGCTAAGCCGAAAAGGGCTCATAGTACTCATCATTATGAACAATTTTTACTATGGGACCAACCCAGAATTCGCGAAAAAAAATCAGCTGTTCCATACAAAAATGTCAATGACACTCGACAAAATGTATGGAACAGCTGATTTTTTTTTCGCGAATTCTGGGTTTTTTATGTAATTGAGTGACGAGACGAGCAAATCGCTCGCCTTATGTTAAACGTCACGTTTGCCCATAACAGGTCTGCGCCACCCAGAATCTTGAACTCGCAGAATTCAAGACCCTGCGCGGCACAGCACTGCGCTCGTGACCCTGAGATATAAGTTATTTAATCTCCCATTTGCCCTATAATTTCACTGGAAACAATGCTCATCCAACCGGAACACAGTAATGTTTGCACATTACTGCTTGGTGGTGGAATAACTGGCAAAGGTGTGGGACTTCCCAGGCGGGCTCTGCAAAATTATGAATAACACTATATACCTACTAGCTGCGCCTCGCGTTTTCAGGGATAAAAAAAGCCTATGACTATTTTAAAAAGATACAAAAAGATAAAAAAGGAAAACACTCTTATAGGGCAGTGTGGATACTGTCGTCATGCCTATTAGGCATGACGACAGTATCAAAAAATTGCCGATTCAATGCTTCTATGGGACTAGCCAGATTAAAAAAATTTAAAACACATGTTTAGTTTTATTTTAAAAAAACAGATTATTAAGATTTTCAATAAATTAAAACATTAAAATACAGCAATCGGCCATCTTGTCAGAAACAACAATCACAGCGTATGACGTCACGCCTCAGTGAACTCAGGTCATCCGCCGCTCATCACGCATAGAAACAATGACATGTTTACTAGCCGTGACGTCAAATCGACGCCATGACACAAGCAAGCTGTTTTCGGGCACTGTTGAAAAAATATGTGAAAAATGGCTTCAAACTTCGTTAAACTTAAGTTTATTACCGAAATAAAGGCTTTTTTGTAAATAGTAAATGTGTACTCACAAATTATGATAGGCCGCAGCCGAAGGATCCAAAAGAAAAACCAAATTGACATAACTCTATTTAATGTATAAAATTATAATCTGTAGCTACATTTCGCTAGGTAAATGTGCGATTGCACCCGATTACAATGAATTAAACAATCGGTAGAATTAACAGCGGATTAAAGTAATAAACTCTTGGAATTGAAGCGCTGACTCGAGAGCTTCATCGGAAGGTATGTTTTATGGAGAATCGGTTGCAACACCCTTGGTTTGAAGCGGTGACTCGGCGACCTGTGTGGTCGGCGGCTCGTGGAATCGGCCCGACGTAACACACATTATTTATGGAAGAGGATGTTAAAATCTTTCGTCACGCCTATAGGCCCCGCGGTTACACCTGCGTTTTCTGAGATAAAATGTGGCCTATGTATTGTGTTAATCCAGACTGTGAACGACATTCATTGCAAATTTCATGTAAATCCGTTCAGCGTGAAAGCAGATTTTCGTCGTTTTTAACCGACTTCAAAAAAGGAGGAGGTTATCAATTCGTCTGTATGTTTTTTTTTTTTTTATGTTTGTTACCTCATAACTTTTGACTGGGTGAATCGATTTTGATGATTCTTTTTTTATTAGAAAGCTGACGCTTCCCATTTGGTCCCATTTCAATTTAGTCCAGTTCTGATAATGGTATCCATGAGAAAACCATACAAGTCTTAAATTTGCATGAAGTACGTGCGCGACAAATAGATGAATAACTCAATAGTCGGTCTTTTGAAGTCGGTTTTTGTTTTTTGTTTTGTAAAAATAATTAATGTTCTTGTATAATATTAGTAAGGAAGTAAGGATAGGGTTGCGTAACATTTCTCAACTTCACTTAGTAGAGAGGGCTCTAGACTCGCTAATGGATTGAATACACGTAACGAGTGCAGTGTCGAGACAGTAAATGGGCACACTCGGCCGAGCAAACAGAGCATGGTTCTAGTGACTGTCTCGCCTCGTCAACACGTTTATACAAACCGAGTACTCGTCCGACGGGACTGTCTCGCCACTACTCGTTACGTGTCATCAACCCATTAATTCTTGTGTTCAGTCTGTTGTATTTTCTGCATAAATATAGCGAGGTGTGTTGTATTCAACAATTAACAAAAAACATTAACTCTTTATTGGTACCTCAAAGGAAAGGTAATCAATCGCTAATAGCAAAAAATCAGCCAGTCTGGGGCGTCTTAGCTCTCGAGCCGATAAAATCGATTTTGATTGATATTTTTTTGCTTGAATGGTGAATCAATCGAGTGCACTTATTAACTACGATTTCTAATCGGTTCTGCCGTTTCGAGAATATCAGCAAATGAGCCCTTTTCGGCTTGGCATACCATTTCTTTATAACCCTGTAGAACCTGGAGAATCCACAAAGTTCCATCGAAGTTACACGAGTACGTAACTAACCTATCCTACTTTAGGGGCAAATCAGAATATTTTCAACAACACGATTTCTTAACCCTAAATATGTAGTTGGGGTCTCATAGACGCTATTAATTACCGATTAAAAAACAACTAGGTACTTAAAAATGTATTTAATCTAATACAAGGCTATAAGGAAAGGGTTTGCTCAGCCGAAAAGAGCTCACAGTACTCATAATTGTAAACACCTTTTACTAAGGGGCCAACCCAGAGTTCGCGAATAAAATATTAGCTGTTCCAAACATTTTGTCGAGTGTCATTTTTCTTTGTAGTAGAATATATCAATAGTGTAGAGTTAAGCCGGCGACTAACCTGTAACATTTCGTCGTAACGTAACGTTACGTTACGACGAAATGTTGCAGGTCAGTACAGCGAGCCGATCCACTCGCTGCGAGCGCCGCGTACTCCACCACGCTCGCTTCGAATGCTACGTTACGGCAAAATGCTCAGGTCAGTCGCCGGCTTTAGACGAAGGAACTCGTAGCGTAGCTTGAGTAGGTATCTGTAAGTGACGGACGACGCGGTCAGTCTTAGGATGGGTGACCGCGTGTGTTTATGATTGAGTGTTTGTGGGGGTCGGATGGCTGATGGCACGTTATATGTATTCCAGCAGGCTGATCCAGCTATCCGAACATCGAATGTATCCGACGATTATCTTCGAAGAGTCTTGCCGAAAGAATTCGAATTTATACGAGTATGTCAAATCTCGGAAAGATTTGACATATTCTTTCCGAAGGCGGAAGACTTTTCGAAGTTAATCGTCGAATACATTCGATGCTCGGATACAGTGCCGGCTTTAGTTAATAAATTAATAAGTTATGTGTACCTACTATAGTTTTATTGGATTTAAGAAGTGACAAAAAAAAATTGGTTGTCTGTAAAGTCGGTTTGGAGACGATAGTTTAACGTGACAACGTCATAACAAAACATTGATGAAATGATTGCATACTGTTTTCGCTCCGATCGTGACGTCACAATGAGCGTAACGGGACACTTTTTCGTGCGTGCAGCCGGCGTTCATCGATTTATTAGACGTTGTCACGACAAAAACTACAGAATTCAATCAATTTCCTCCTTTTTTGCAGACAACCAATTTATTTATTTTATTTTTTTACTCCTCATCCGTCAGATTCCACTTTCGTCAGAAGCAGTTTTTTTATAATTTCAGTTCAGTTTCGTCACGAATGACGAATGTGGAAAACCTCTAATGACCCTTTCGTCTGATTCCACTTTTGTCACAAATCGTCAGTGTCTTCTTAGAGAGAGAGAGAAAAAAAGATCCTAATTTTATATGTAGGTATTATGAAATACATATCAATATTAAGGCAAAAATGTAGTCTATGCGGACGAAGCCGTGGGCATATGTAAATTCTGACCTACACGGAAAAAAGAAAGCAAAGAAAGAAGAAAGCGTGGGGTGTATGGGTCAATAGATATTATATATTTTGTAGATACATTTTGTATTGACAGACATGAGTAGAGTGATTAGCATTTTGATAATATCTTAGAAAGCACCCCACGCTTTTTTAAAAATAAAATACATATATTTATTTATTTACACTATTATTAATTTATATTTATTGAAATTTTCAACCCTATTCTTAATTTAAATTTATAAAATTTTATTTTCTATTTTTTTAGTTCGGTTTTTTATAAAAAGCGTGTTTTTTTAGTTTTTTTTAACTATTATTTATTTTTCGCTTTTTAGTTCGATGTGCTAACTATTAACCATTATTAATATGTACAAATGTGTTGGTGTTATCCGATTTTGGCCGTCTGCTCAAGCAAATTAAAAATAAAATTGATGCCTAACAAAAAATATTGAGCAAAAAGATTTGTAGCCGCGTGGTTTCGATCCTCAGACCTCATAAAATAAAATTGATGCGTAACAAAAAATATTGAGCAAAAAGATTTGTAGCGCGTGGTTTCGATCCAGGGACCTCTGGGTTACGAGCCCAGCACGCTTCCACTGCGCTACTCTGTTCTCTGACACGAATGACGAAATTACCATTTGTAAGTTAAACGGTCTTAAAAGTTAAAGAAACTTTATAGAAAAAGCGTGTTAAAAAAATTAATAGTTAAAAAAACTAAAAAACACGATTTGTTTAGTGTATTGTCATCGGTCCTCGATATATCTACAAAGTTTGAAAGAAATCTGACCGTTTAAAGTGGGTCAAAAACGCGCTCAAAGGAGTCGGTTACATACAAACATACAAACATACAAACCTACAAACATACAAACATACAAACATACAAACATACAGGTGAAGCTAATAAAAGCGTGTTAAAAAGAAGTGATTTGACGAAAGTGGAATCTGACGGACGTGTACCAAACCATTTTTTAACGTGAATAAGTCCGCGTTTGACCACCAACTCGCCTGATGGTAAGCGACGATGTGGTCGAAGATGAAGCACGCAGACTTAGAAGATACCTATTCACTCCGACCTTGAAAAGCCCAAGATTGTATCTCTCAGGGAACAAGGAAGCCGGCAGTCTGTTCCATTCCTTGGCTGCCATTCCAATCCATTTCATTTCTCAAATTGGTTAGAAATATGTAAGGGAATGGAATATCACGACCACAAATAAAAGATATTGTAAAATCCTTTATTTAACTTGCATTAATAGGAGGAAAAACTAGCAACTAAATTTTGACCTAGGTACTTCCCAATGTCCAATTGAGCTGAAATTTAGTATACCTGTGTAAATCCGATGATACTGCAATAAAAACTTGTTTGAAAATGTTAAGCTATTGCATAGCTTCTATCGCGGGCCTTGAGCGTGGAGGCGGAATCCAGAAATTCCGTAACGAAAATAACCTAAGCCTAAGACCACCCACTCCGACCGGCACAGCGGTGATACTTTTTAGTTTTGCCATCTATCGATGAATAGCAGAACTTTTAATGACTTTTTGAAATATGACGCTTGTCTCTATAGTTCAGCAACTCGCCTCTAGGTGGCATTGATTAATAAAATAATTATACATAATTAGATATAATTGGGTTTTTGAAAAAAAAATTTTTTTGTGATAAATGGAAAGATTATACATATTATTATATTAGTTTAATAACAAAACAATTTTTTTTTCGCAATAATTCAAAAGTTATTTCAAAATAAAAATTAATTTTTGAATCCAGTACCGAAGACACGCCGACAACTCCCGAACAAACGCGTTGCGCGTGTGACGTCATAATGTTAGTTTTCACTCATTGCAGTTGATAGAAAAATAATAAATACAGTGTTTTGATCTATTTAATTTTGTTGTCATTATTAAATATTTAAATTTATATTAAATTGAATTTTTTCTGACTTTTCATTAAGAGTTAAAGTAACTGAATAAGCTTTACTCCGAACTCGGTGTTCTGGACATACCCGTCCTTTTACAATACAAATATTATTTTTACGACTTAGTTGAACATAACCTGTAGCTTTGTCGCCGTAACTCTCACGCGATGCTCTACAATTTATGAAATAAATAATTATACAGGGTTATTCATAAAGGGTATGCTAAGCCGAAAAGGGCTCATAGTAGGTACTCATCATTACAAACAACTTTTGCTATGGGACCAATCCAAAATTCTCGAAAAAAATTGGTTGCCTGTAAAGTCGGTATACGGGCGAAAGTTTTACGTGACAACGACTTATGTCTGTCTCTCTCGCTCTTAGGCGGGCTAACCATGCCCGAGTGGAAGGGACGCGTGCCTCTCACTCGCTCTCATTGTGAGCGCATAACGTGAGCGGAGCGTAACGCAGTTTCTTGAAGTGTCACCCGGCAAACCAATTTATAAGACGTTGTCACGTCAAAAATCAGTTGTTCCATAGAAAAATGTCAATGACAGTGCGACAAAATGTATGGAACAGCTGATTTTTTTTCGCGAATTCTGGGTTGGTCCCATAGTAAAAGTTGTTCATAATGATGAGTAGGTACTAAGTATGAGCCGTTTTCGGCTTAGCATACCCTTTATGAATAACCCTATATTTAATGTAATGGAGAATAAATACTTAAATATTTTCATTTATTATATTATTTTTTAACAGACTTACCTTGATGCCTTGGCACCTCGAACTTCAGCAGAATTAAACTGAACGTCATTTTAAAAAAAATCGGTGATCATAAATATAATATCAACATCAGGAATATTATCAGACTTTGCCTTAATAAATCCTTTATCACACATAGCTAATCGGAACCAACTAACAACTCGTATTTTAGCAATAAATTTTCAATATTATTGTCTAGTCACGTGTAATAGCCGTGAACGCTGTACTGTTATTAAATAGCTATAACATTTTGACGTCACAACTATGGTGACCAATCATGGCGCGTTTATAGTCACGTGATTTTTATTCAAATTTCATCAATTTTTAATTGTTTATAATTAATCGAAAAAAAATGTTTTTGAAATTTTTTGCATTAAATATCAATATTATTAATAATAAAGTTTTAAAATACATAAAAAAATCAATATATTTTTTTTTCAAATACCCAATTGCCTAAGTTGATAAAATGCTATGCAATAGCTTTACCGCGGCAGTCCCCGAGTGCCACACGTCTTTTTTTTTAAGTACCTTTTTTATAATGAATAAATCTGCATTTGACCACCAACTATCTGTTCTGGGTCTGGGTGTAAGTTGTCCTTGTCTTTGTGTGTGTTCCATGACATCCCCGACACAGGGTATCCTAGTGAGGAGCTATGAGTGTGAACCGTTTATTTATTTATTAACTCGCCTGTTGGTAAGCGACGATAAAAAAAATGTAAATGTAAAAATGTAGTTTTAAAATACCTATTATTTTCTTCTGTAACCTTATTAAAATGCCGTATCCAAAACGATGTGAATTCACGTTTTAGATAGATACCTAACAATATCGGAGCAGATTATGATATTAAATTGTTTCACGAGAGCGGGGTAGGAAGGGATGCGGGGTTGGTGGCAGGGGTGGACTGAGACGCCTACAGTTATCTGTAAAGTTGAAAATATATTTGAAGAAGTAATATTTTGTATGGAGCGAGGGACAATGGACAATTTTTTATTTCTAGCAAAAACATACAAAAATATTTTACCAGCGTTCTTGGTACTTTGCCACACGGGCAAAACCTTTTTGATTTTTAGTTTTGTAAACTTTTTTAAGAATTTTGAACTCGCAGAATTCAAGACCAAAGCGCGGCACAGCACTGCGCTCGTCACCCTGAGATATAAGATGTTTAATCTCCTATTTGCCCTGTAATTTCACTGGAAACAATGCCCGCAACGTGGAAGTTAAATTTCACAAAAAACGGTTTTGAGATGATTCAAGATGAGTTTTTCATCTGAGAATATCTCTACGAGTATGTATTGTCATGGGCAAAACAACAGATGTAGATAAAAACTATCAAAACATCTTGCCAAATACTAGTTTGGTTTAGAAATCGATTTGTGGCAAAATAATAGATAGTATACTTTGAGGTGTAAAAGTAAAATAAAAGTGGTGTCAATGATTGAGATAAGATTATTGAGTAGGTAGAATAAAAAAAACAATTATATTTTTAACAAAAAATATCATATAAACCAATCAAGTGCTTTATTAAGGCTAATTATGTTCACGGAATGTAATTAGTCAATTAGGTCCTGAATTCATCCCTGTGTCAATCAAAGGCTTCACCGACCGCAAATCACTGCTCAACCACACCCCCTAAATCCAGCCCCGCCCCCCACCCACGCATGCGCATGATCGTCCAATCACAGGTCTCTATTTCCTTCCCCCTACCAGCTTCTACCCCCACAATCACGCACCCTCCAACCCTCACAATAGACCGCTGTATGCGATGTCATTTTTTCGCGCCAAACCGATCGTTTGACGTCTGGCCCCGCCCCGAATCGAAATTTAAATCTGGTCTTTTTAAATCATAACCGCAATAACGTCTCGGTGGCCAGTTCGCGCGCTCCATTTCCGAAATTAAGTCACATCATTACATCTCTATTTGACTAATTACCTTTTAAAAAAAGTGAATTAAATAAAAAACGTTACGATTTTTCTGACAAAGCGTCTTGCTTGCTTAATCATAGTGGATGCAAAATATGTGAAAAAAGTTGAATTAACCAGAAGATGACAAAAAAGAAGCAACTATGATGGAACAGCGTCAAAACTCGATTTATCCAGCGAATTTGACGGACCTCCTCGCAGTGTCGGCTTACCAACAAAATGTCGAGCGCCTCTCCGCAATCGCCGACGGCGACGACAAATTCGCCGAATACGAAACCACTGAACGATTCGAATCGTCGGAACGGTACGAGAATCGATCATCGTCTCCAGTGTCGACATTCGATGATGGCGACAGCAGTCAATATGGCGTCGATTTGACAGGAAAAGAGACGAATTTAAAAAAGTCTTTTACAATTGCCGCTATATTGGGTTTGACGAATACAGAAGAAGATGTGATGAACTTGAGTGTGCAGGAGAGGCTGCAGAGCCAGAGGCAGCTGCAGAGCTATCTTTACTCTGGACATGATGTCCAGAGAATTAACGATGGCTTTAGGAGTATGGTCACACACCAAACGGCGTTGCGACAAGGTAAGCTACTTAAATGTGCGTTTTGTTTTCGTCCAAAAAAATCAAAGCCAAACCAAAAAAAAAAAATAATAATAATGACAAAATAGTTTAAAAACTAAAAAACACGCATTGTCATCGGTCTTTGACAGGTGTGCAAAGTTTGAATTAAATCTGATCGTTCAAAGTCGGGCAAAATCGAGGCCAAAAGGGTCGGTTACAAACATACCTATCTACAGATGAAACTAATAATAAGTGTGTTAAAAACGAGTCAAGCCATTTAAGAATTTCCGATGAAAATAAGCTAATTTTACGAAATATTTTTAAATACAAGCTTTTATTACATTGTCATCGAAGTTACACACGTACCTATACCAAATTTCAGCTCAATCGGACATCGGGAAGTGGATCAAAATTGAGTTGCAAGATTTCACCCGAACAAACATACTTACATACCTACGTAACATACATACATACATTGCAAGTTAAATAAAAGCTTTTAAAAACACTTATTTTCTTGCTAAGTAGCTTCAGACGGGAAATTCTCCCGTCGTCGGCGACGCAATGGCGGGTTTTGACAAAGACGTCAGCATAAAACCAAATAATTTGAGCTCTTGATAAAAAAAATTGTTCAAATTTCTTCGATTGGCAGATAATAAGTCATTCTAATAAAAAAAATGTCGTTTATGCCAAGTGGCTAGCTGGTGTTACAGTTTTTAGGCCGCGATTGTTGTGCTCATTAATAATAAATATAAATATAAATCATTATATCCCTTCTTCATCACCTTTTCTTTTAATTAAATTCCATTCTATGCCATTGTAATAAAATGCCGTTAAAATTAGAAGGAAATAAATAAATAATAAATAAGGGACGGGATTCAATTTTGATAGACAGAGATAAAAATAAATATTATGATTATAAATAGTAAATCTAAATAATAGAAAGTTGTGTAGTGGTAGGGCTCTTTTGCAGAGCCCGCCTGGGGAAGTACCACACCTTTGCCAGTTATTCCACCGCCAAGCAGTAATGTGCAAACATTACTGTGTTCCGGTTGGAAGGGCATTGTTTCCAGTGAAATTACAGGGCAAATGGGAGATTAAACAACTTATATCTCAGGGTGACGAGCGCAGTGCTGTGCCGCGCAGGGTCTTGAATTTTGCGAGTTCAAAATTCTGGGCGGCGCAGATCTGTTTTGGGCAAACGTGACGTTTAACATCAGGCGAGCGATTTGCTCGTCTCGTCACTCAATTACATAAAAAAAAAAAAAAAAAAAAAAAAAAAAAAAAAAAAAATCATTATTTAGAGTTTAGACTAATAAGCTTGTAAAACAATTTCAAGTAGAATTACTACAGAGAAAAGCATGTTGATTTAGACTTAAAACTCTCCATAAACAGTACCTACTGATTAAAATTAGCCAACGTTTTAAAAAAAATATAAAACTAGCCGCTACCCGGCGGTTTCACCCGCTGTTTTTTTTACTTTTAAAAAAACAAAAAAAACCAACAAAACAGACCATAAAGATCGGACCAATTTCTGAACACACTTAGTTAAATATTTGACAACCAAGTGACATTATTTTTTTAT
This sequence comes from Alcis repandata, assembly GCA_949125135.1. NCBI lineage: Eukaryota > Metazoa > Arthropoda > Insecta > Lepidoptera > Geometridae > Alcis > Alcis repandata. The sequence continues at coordinate 6,693,908 of OX421244.1, read as the reverse complement.
ATCTAAAAAGCCAAAAGAGATCGGACATCTCGAGTTTACCGTACCGATAGGACGAACATCAAATGTTTCACAGGTGTGGGAACAGTTTGTATTGGAATATTAAATTGTCGATTTTAGTATTTTTCTTTTCTTATCATTCATGTTTCTCAACGTTTTCACAACCGTTTAAACCTTCCCTGAACTTATACAAATATTTCAAGACCCAAAATTAGCGAAATCGGTCCAGCCGTTCTCGAGTTATAGCGAGCCAAACGAACAGCGATTCTACTATGGAAACTAACGTGGCCGAAACTAGTCGTAGTAGACGACTTAATGTTTACGTGAGTATTCCCGTGTTTAATTATAACAAAAATGAACAGCGATTCATTTTTGTAGAGGTATGTTTGTAAGAATACCAACACCTTATAAACTTAGGTATGATGAATTTAAATATCTGCTCTAGGTCTGGGTGTTAGTTGTCCTTGTCTTTGTGTTTTCCACGGCATCCCCGATACACGGTGGTATCCTAGTCGATCTATGAGTGTGAAACGTTATTATGTTATTCCATAATTTTTACCTTGATTTCAACTTGTAATGTCAAATTTTTTTTTCAATTATCAAACCTCATGGAAACAAATAAACAACAACTACTAAACTAAAACTAACTCATTAAAATGAACAGTTGCGCTGTCAGTTTAATAAAAAATCAAATAAAACTTACTTGTTATCCAGAAACACTAACAACTAACAACCATCAACAACGCGATAACAACATTAAAGAGTGAAGTAACAATATTGTTTTAATTAAATAGGGTCCAACCCTTGATCGGGGATTTTAATTTTAATCCGCCTAACTGGCTGAGTGACCGTTAAACCGAGGGTTAAAAGTTACGGGTCTCGGAGACACTAATGAGTTTATGGCAGTCTCACAGACGGGATGCCCTTTTGAGGGTTAACTTTGTTTTGCTTTGTGAACAAAATGAATAATAATAATTAATAGTTAAAAAAACACGCTTTGTAGGAGTCGGTTACAAACATACAAACAAAAAAATATAGCTACAAGTGAAGTTAGTAAAAAGCGTGTAAAAATTAAGTGGATTTTGTATAGTAATGAAAATAATTAGAATAATTTATTTTTGTTATTTGAAAAATGCCTGGAAGATATCGCTCTTAGCAATAAAACTACTAGTTGTTGCATTTTTTTTGTAATTTCTAGTGTGAACAATTAAGAATTAAAAATCGAATTATGATTGCAAGTTTAAATATTGTACATATATATAATTAATACTTATGTTTTAATATGTTGTTTACGTTTACATTACGTTTTGTAGTGGTAGGGCTCTTTTGCAGAGCCCGCAAGGGGAAGTACCACACCTTTGCCAGTTATTCCACCGCCAAGCAGTAATGTGCAAACCTTACTGTGTTCCGGTTGGAAGGGCATTGTTTCCAGTGAAATTACAGGGCAAATGGGAAATTAAACAACTTATATCTCAGGGTGACGAGCGCAATGCTGTGCGGCGCAGGGTCTTAATTCTGCGAGTTCAAAATTCTGGGTGGCGCAGACCTGTTATGGGCAAACGTGACGTTTAACATCAGGCGAGCGATTTGCTCGTCTCGTCACTAAATCACATAAAAAAAAAATCGGAAAATCGCCGAAAATTAATTTCTTAAAAATTAAATTGCCAAGTTTTTCACTATACTCGTAGGTAAATAGCGTAATGAATTAAGCTATTTATTATACCAACTTCTTAGTGTTGCTCTTGTAATAATCTCCAACACGTACCTACATAGGTACGTCGTACTTATTTTTGATGAATACAAATTTAGAACACGTACGAATTTTTAAAACTCATTTTATATTAATGTACTTTCTGCTTAAAATATCCCAATTTTTAACCGACTTCAAAAAAGGAGGAGGTTATCAATTCGTCTGTATGTTTTTTTTATTTATTTTTTTATGTTTGTTACCTCATAACTTTTGACTGGGTGAATCGATTTTGATGATTCTTTTTTTATTAGAAAGCTGACGCTTCCCATTTGGTCCCATTTCAATTTAGTCCAGTTCTGATAATGATATCCATGAGAAAACCATATTAAGTCTTAAATTTGCATTAAGTACGTGCGCGACAAATAGATGAATAACTCAATAGTCGGTCTTTTGAAGTCGGTTTTTGTTTTTTGTTGTGTAATAATAATGTTCGTGTTAGGGTAAATATATTAGATAGATAGGAACATTTAAGAGTTGTCATGTAAAAAGTTTGCAAAAAATTCCAGTATCTACTTTCGTTAGCCAGACTCTAGTAACTTTTTGCAATTAATGACTTCTTGCACTAACCCGACTAAATAAGGGTTGGCCAATATAACAAATTCAAGCTCATGGTCCCTCTTCAATGACTTATTTATTATACAGTACCTGGCGATAAATATTGCACATCGACCTTTGGAAAGAGACAATCGGCTAATTTCGGCTTCGTAGAGCGTTATCTCTGTCGCACGATATACAAAATATAATCCAGTACCTATCTTAGGAGGTAGTGTGCGACAGAGGCGAAATTAGGCGATTGTCTCTTTCCAAAGATCGATGTGCAATATTTATCGCCGGGTACTGTAGTTATGTGATAAAGTTCAAGCAACCAAAGGGCCTTACCTTACCTTGGTCAACAGGGCTAGCTCGCGGTAAAGAAAAAAATAAGCAAAAAAAAAAAGACGTGTGGCACTCGGGGACTGCCGCGGTAAAGCTATTGCATAGCATATTTTTTGGAAATAGATAGAAGAAGATAGAAGCTATGCAACAGTTTAAAAATACTGATTGTACTGCAAATGAGTAAAAAGTAAACAGTATTTTTTCTCTCCTGAAAAGTAGCAAAATTCAACCTAGAGATTTCTCTACCACGCTGCCTTCTCTATGTGAAGAAATATCTTACGAGCCAATAATGAAGAAGGTTCCATAATTAAAGTCATGCATACTTAAATAAATTATTCCAAATTTAATTGCAAACACGTTAGGCCCCGCCCTATCCCAATATACTGAAACCTTGCCAGCCAGTACCCATTAATAAGCTACCGAATGTCAAATTAGTTTACTTTTTTATTATTCCAGCCAGCATACTTTTCTGTCCTAGGTGGATAAATGGAGGAACTATTTTTTTCTAAGAAAGACTGGCATTTTTGTTTTGGAAGTGCAATAGTGGCGCCTCCATTGAACTATTTTTTGACTTCGGTGGGGGTTAGGTTTTTTTGGAACGGAATTTCTGCATTCCACGCTCAAGGCCCGCGATAAAATCTATGCAATAGCTCAAAAAAGAAAAAAATAAAGAATGAAAAAAGACAAAGAGAAAGAAAGACAATAATAAGAGAATAGTGTTTCCCCCGTTTCATCTTTCTCATAAGTATAAAAATGAATCGCTGTTCGTTTGGCTCGCTGTAACTCGAGAACAGCTGGACCGATTTCGCTAATTTTGATCTTAAAATATTTGTGAAAGTTCAGGGAAGGTTTAAACATGAATAATAAGTAAAGAAACATACTAAAATCGACAGTTTAATTTTCCAATACAAACTGTTCCTACCTGTGAAACATTTGATGTTCGTCCTATCGGTACGGTAAACTCGGGAAACCGATCTCTTTTGTCTTTTTAGAAGAAAAAAAAGTGTCACTTGGTTGTCAAATATTTATAGGCGTGTTTAGATATTGGTCCGATCTTTTTGGTCTGTTTTGTTGTTTTGTTTGCTCTAATACAGGAAAGGTTTAAAAGCAAAAAAAAAACAGCCGGGTGCAGCTAGTAGACTAATAATATTAGTCTATGCCCGTGTTAATGCCGTGCAAAAGAGACAAACATATCCGTATTCTAGCTTTTTCACATCGACGCGTGGATAAAAACGGAGAAAGGACAAACCGTTCACGGCCCGTACTCTATCTGTAGCCATGCATGCCTAAAATACATATTATATTATAAATGTATTATATTATATTATTTTATATTTTATATTTATTTATAGGCAATATTTCAATTCAAGACCCAAAATTAGCGGAATCGGTCCAGCCGTTCTCGAGTTATAGCCAGACAAACGAACAGCGATTCATTTTTAACACGCTTTTATTAGTTTCACCTGTATGCACTCGTATGTAACCGACCCTTTTGGACTCGATTTTCCCTACTTTGAACGATCAGATATAAGTAATTCAAACTTTGCACACCTGTTAAAGACCGATGACAATGCGTGTTTTTTTAGTTTTTTAAACTAAGTATTGCTATTATATATACCTACTAAGAAGATTATAGTAAGATACTAGCTGACTCGACAGACGTTGTCCTGTCAAAAGCCATTGCGTAACTATAGCAACCGTAGTATGTTGATGCTTAGTAAAAATTATCAGTATATATATAATTTGCAATAAATTAAAATTGCGACTATAATTTGAGATTTAAACTATCCTATCTCTCAAGTTGGATCGAACTGCACATGGTGTGCGAATTTTATTATAATCGGTTAAGTGGTTTAGGAGTCCATTGAGGACAAACATTGTGACACGAGATTTATATATATTAAGATTTTTAAGTATGTTCTGATAATCCCTGTATAACGACCCTTCCCGTGTGGCAGACAGTCCCCGCGAGCGGCCGGCCGCGCAGCTCAAGCAGCGGACCCACGCCATCTCCTGCTCCACCAGGTAAGCAGGTATTACTATACTATAAGTAAGTAACTATTTGTTGTAGTGGTAGGGCTCTTTTGCAGAGCCCGCCTGGGGAAGTACCACACCTTTGCCAGTTATTCCACCGCCAAGCAGTAATGTGCAAACATTACTGTGTTCCGGTTGGAAGGGCATTGTTTCCAGTGTAATTACAGGGCAAATGGGAGATTAAACAACTTAAATCTCAGGGTGACGAGCGCAGTGCTGTGCCGCGCAGGGTCTTGAATTCTGCGAGTTCAAAATTCTGGGTGGCGCAGACCTGTTATGGGCAAACGTGACGTTTAACATCAGGCGAGCGATTTGCTCGTCTCGTCACTCAATTACATAAAAAAAAAAAAAAAAACCACTTCTGACACATGTCACAGTAATATGCACTTTAACCTCCTAGGAAGTGCAAGCTTCGTGTGCCCAGCTCCCACAGTTATCGCACTTGATCTTTGGCCATCTACTGGTGGATCTGTATTTATTTTAATTTCAATTTGACATATTTTTTTTTCTTCGGTTTTTCTTAAGGAAACGGTTACCCGTTTTACCCCTACCCGTTTTGACCAAAGTTCCACTCTCGTTTTGTTAATTCATGACCTTGAAACCAAAACAACCAGCAACAAATCACTGTTTTGATACGACAGTCCAAATACAACTAGATATTATTACCAAACTAATAAGAACCTTCACTCAGCCAAAATCGACTAATCAGTAATCAAAAACAGCTGAAAATGTTAGCAAAAACAGCAAAAATGTTTGATTCCAAATTATCTTGCAACCGCTTTAGACGTTGTTGAGAGCAGACTGCCTGTGATTGGTCGACGCCCGCGCCGTATTTTTGTATCCACAGATTTAAATTAAAGCCATAAGCGCGAAATTAAAAGCGCTTACCCGATTTGGGAGGTATACCCGTTTTGAGCTTCCCTCCCCTACTCGTGCTCGTACCTATAGCTCCAAAGTCTCGAACATCGCCGCAAAATTGATAGTCTGTCGGTATTCTATCAGATAAATTTCGGGGAGTGTGCATCTGATCTGCATGCTCTTATTGCATGCCCATTCTACTATCGGACCACAAAAAAGCGACATCGTTTTATGGTAGATATACCTAAAACTCGTACGAATCGCTTTGATTCCACTTTTATTGTGCGCACTGCCAGAGTGTGGAATACTTTGCCCGAGTGGGTGTTTCCCGAATTCCCGATAGATATAATTTGGTTATCTTAAAATTTACCTACCTCCTACGCGCCTAGCGATAATATATCAGCACAATGGTGAATATATTATTATGCCTTATCTTTTTTTTTTTTTATTCAGTAATAGGCTTGCATTTGACCGTCATCTTGCCTGATGGTAAGCAACGATACGGTCTACGATGGAGCATGCTTGCCTAGAAGAAACCGATTAACTCGCGACTTGAAGACACCTAGATTATATCTATCGGGAAACACCCATTCAGGCAAAGCGTTCCACACCCTAGCGGTTCGCACAATAAAGGTGGAATCAAAGCGTTTCGTACGAGTTTTTGGTAGGTATATCAACCATAAAACGGTGACGCTTAAACCGTGTTAGTTTGATGACTGTCTTTCTGAACCCTAGGTACTGGGGAGAATTCTGTGCCCTAGACAAAACGCATAACCTAACCTCTTTACAGTTCCGGGCGCAGTAAAAGAATACGAACGATCTTCACTCCAGAACAGCTGGAGAGGCTGGAGGCGGAGTTCGAGCGGCAACAGTACATGGTGGGCCCGGAGAGGCTGTACCTGGCACACGCGCTGCAACTCACCGAGGCACAGGTGAGTTACACCCAGCTGTATAATGTTAGAATATGAAGAATCTTCACTCCGGAACAGCTGCTCCAACTTTGCTTTTTTTTTATATTATTTAGTAATAGGCTTGCAATTCACCGCCATCTTGCCTGATGGTAAGCAACGATACGGCCTATGGATGATGAAGCGTACTTGCCTAGAAAAAACCGATTCCGATAAGAGTAAGTTTGTGAACCTTGGTTGTTTGTTTGTGAGAGGTAGTTTACCTAATGAATGAACCTACCTTCCTACCTACTTAGCTATTATGAATTTAAATATCTGTTCTGGGTCTGGGTGTTAGTTGTCCTTGTCTTGTGTTCCATTCCATGGCATCCCCGACACAGGGTATCCTAGTGGGGAGCTGTGAGTATGAAACGTTTATTTATTTATTTACCTTGAGGTGATTTTGGCGATTTTTCAACCCCTCTACACTTGGTGAAATATCATGACATTTTGCTACCCAGTCATTGATTTCATGCGGGTTTTTTTAAATACGCAATACATGCAATTTCATACTGTTTCTTGCGGGGGAAAGGTGATATTTGTGGAGGGCCTCTGCCCCGCGTGAAGTTAAGGTAAATTCGGCTCGCGTCTGGTAACCCCGTCGCCGTATTATTAATCAATATTAGGGCAACAAGACTTATCGCAGAAACAAAATCGTAAATAGAAACAATACTAATTCTTAGAAATCTTCCAAGCAGATATCCACACAGTCGGAGTATTTTTGCTAAGAGCCATCTTCCAGGCAGACTAAATACAGTGATAATTATCTATACTAATACTAGCTGACCCGGCAGACTTCGTACTGCCATACAGTACTTCTCTATGGTACTGCCTAATTAAATATAAACACTGCACAAAACACTATTTACAATTTTATACTTATAATATATTACAAATAAAGGTACGAATTTGTTTCGTGCATCAGTTGACAAAAGCAAACTCATCCATGAAAAAAAAACACTGACATTGACAGTTTGTTGTTGTTTCAACTTTTTTTTAATTTGATATGACTTGGAGTCAAATCCTTCGAAATTTTAAAACAAATGAATGAACTATTCGATTTCGTTTTCTTTTTTTTGTTTTATCTGTGCTCCAACGCACACTGTTTTGATAGATATGATTGAATTTGAACTTTGTACAGTACAGAGGTAATAAAGTGCAAATTGACTCTTGGACGTTAGGAACATACCTACATTGCTTAAACAACAGTGAGTGCTTGCAATTCAATATGAACTTTATACAATAGCAATAAAGCTCGTTTTAGTCAGAAAACGTTTGTATGGGAAAAAAAAAGTTTTTAGGGTTTTTCAATATTTCTGAGAGATTTTCTTAATATTTTTTTCCGTAAGAACCTTCTCCTAATAATAACAAATACAACAAAAAAAGAATTAGTGAAATCGGTCCAGCCATTCACGCGTGATGCCGTGACCAAGGAAAACGGGTTTCATTTTTATATATATAGATAGATTATAAAGAGGAAAGATTTGTATTTTTGTATTTTTGTATTTTTGGATGTTTGTGTGGAATAAACTCAAAAACTACTGGACCGATTTCAAAAATTCTTTCACCATTCGAATGCTACATTATCCCAAAGTAACATAGGCTATTTTTTTTTTTTTTTTTTTATTATCCACAGCAAAGCGTGGCAGGGAACAGCTAGTAATGATATAAAGCAGAAGGTTGCCTGGGAGAGATCGCTCTTAGCGATAAGGCCGCCAGTTGTTGAAATAGTTTTAAGTGCTATAATCCTTTTGTTTGTAATTTCTGGTGTGAACAATAAAAATAACGTTTCACACTCACAGCTCCCCACTAGGATACCCTGTGTTGGGGATGCCATGGAACACAAAGAGAAGGTCAACTAACACCCAGACACAGAGCAGATATCTAAATCCATCACTCAAACTTGCCCGGCCGGGATTCGAACCCGGGACCTCTGGCTTATCAGGCGGACACACCGCTGAGCCAAACAGGTAGTTAACAACTGAGTTATATAAAGAGTTTATCTTTCTTATCTGCAGGTAAAGGTGTGGTTCCAGAACCGGCGCATAAAATGGCGGAAGCACCACCTGGAAGTCACCCAGCAGCGCCTCGCGGTGCTGCACAGGCACTCGCACGAGGCGCACGACGAGGCGTGAACATATATTATAAGGAAATGTGAATAAATTCTAAAATAAATAAAATTGGACAATCAAAAGATGAGTGGGAAATTCTGTCGAAAAATAAGTAGTGAAAATACGTGAGATTTAGAAAAAACTGGCTAAGTGCGAGTCGGACTGGCGCCGAAGGGTTCCGTACCATTATCTATAAAAATGGCAAAAAATATCATGTCTGTTGTTTGGAAACTTTATTGGAAACCTCCTTAGATATTTATTTCATTCTATTTTGAGTATTTGTTGTTATAGCGGCTACAGAAATACATCACCTGTGAAAATTTAAACTGTCTATCTATCAGGGTTCATGAGATATAGCCTGGTGACAGACGGACAGACAGACAAACGGCGGAGTCTTCGTAATAAGGTCCCGATTTACCGTTTGGGTACGGAACCCTAAAAACGTACAGTGGTTGGTGGGTTCCCAATATAATATATCGATAAGAATAAAATCAGATAGAAACATAGTAGATAGTATTCCCTATTGACGTTTATGGCCTTACGACTCAGTTGGTAACGCGGTGACTATAGTCACAGACAAACTTCAGCACCTTCAATGCTTCTTGCAGTTGCTTGTTACATTTTTTTCCCATCGAGTGACACAATGACATGAATTTGACTTATTGGGAATCTATCTTCTAAAAATTTATCTTGACAGTTAAAAATGATAGATGAAAAATTATAGGAAAAAACTTCCCGTCGAGTCACACTAACTGTGTAGAAAATAGCGATCGTTCGATAGGAAAACGTTTTTTTTATGTAATTGAGTGGCGAGACGAGCAAATCGCTCGCCTGACGTTAAACGTCACGTTTGCCCTTAACGGGTTTGCGCCACCCAGAATTTTGAACTCGCAGAATTCAAGGCCCTGCGCGGCACAGCACTGCGCTCGTCACCCTGAGATATAAGTTGTTGAACTAATGCAGTTTCTATTTTATATCTGATAGAGGCGCTGTTCCATCATACAAGCTTTAATGGAATGAACATGTGTGTAATAATATACTTACAATGTAAAAATTACATTTTGTCGAATGTCATTGACATTTTTCTATGGACCAGCTGATTTTTTTTGGGTTGGTCCCATAGTAAAAGTTGTTCATAATGATGAGCACTATGAGCGCTTTTCGGCTTAGCATACCCTTTATGAATGACCCCGTATGTTTGGGCCAAATCTTGAACTGATTTTCAAACCACTTCCCAACGTCCGATTGAGCTGTTTTGTATATCCGTGTGGCTCCGCTGACAATGCAATAAAAGCTTGTTTTTGAAGAAATACAAAACTTGGGATATTTGATATTTTATCGTATAGGTATGCGCCACGTATTTTTCGATAGAATTTTATGCTACCTTGGTTACGAAAAAGAAATAATTTCGTTCATAATATGAAACAAAATTGTATACCTATCATTTTATCACAAAATGAAAAGCGATTGAAACTAATTTGTAATATATTTATAATATATAGGTATTATACTTCATCATTTGTATTTCTAAGAAATAATTTTAATTAAAGTCACACCTAAAATAAGGTCATTGGTAGGTTTAATTGTAAAATAATGACTTGTACCTAGGTATACCTATAGATATTTTAGTAATTATATACGTACATAATATATATTAAGTACTTATCACTCAATTATTTTGTATTGTAAGTACTTAAGTTTATAAACTAGTCATTTGATTAATGTGGATTAAATTAAGTTTCAAAATATTGACGTTTATTTTTTTCTACGTTTTTGGCCAGGTAGGTAGGTACACAATTCAGATACAGATCGCTTTTTGACAAAAGAGGTTATAGTTGCATCAAGAAGTGACCAAACTTTTTGTAGTCTGAAATTTGCTAGAACGAAGCACGGTTTTTTTTGCATTAAAAAATTTGCAGTAAAATATTGCTAGCAACAAAAATCGTTCACTTACAAGGATTTTAGATATTACAGCCATTGATAGATAGATGCCAGAGAGAAAATAAAGCCGAACAATTCAGTCATTGTTCACTTGAATTACCCCAAATGAGTGAATGATGGTTTTTTTTCTATAATTCACTGTAAGAGGAAAGCTGGCTTAACTTGTACCGTGGACAAGTGGACAGATTGTCTTTCCTCCATTTTTATCCCGTGAATCCTATCTCCATATTCTAGCTCTGTCGCAAGTGTCGCATCGCGAAGATAAAATCGGGGGAACGACTATTTCTCCTTATCACCTGCGAAGCCTGCTAGCCGACTTTAATCGTATCTTTTAGCTGTAGCTAGGTTAGCTAAAGAGCAAACAGCATTAAAATAATCTAGAATTTATCTTATCGTGTATTGTAAAACATTTTGTTGTAAATTGTCTTTATCTAGAACACTATCTTTTGGTAGTTAAGCAAAGAAGTAGCTTAATTTTTACTTAATTTCGTAATTACATAATTTCGTCACTAGTGACAACTGGGATCACCAAACTATGGCAACCCCAGTTTTCCCCAGTGTTTTCACTTGATTTTTATTTTATTCGTGTTCAACAGGCTTGCGCGTGACAGCCCCTCCTGTCACTGGTATTAATAAAACAATTATTTAACTTTTACAGCGTCTATTCGATACAATATAGGGCGGACTACCTATGAAACGTCATTCTTTGTTTTTTTGTTAACTAACTCATACTAACAATCTATTAATCTGTGGCGCAGGGCATCATTCCTAGTTACTATTACGTATTCTGTGGCGCAAGGCGCTGTCACGCGCGTCGCGCTGCATAGGTACAGTGCCACAAGTTTAAGTTGGCGGTGGCGATTTGAGGAACTAAATCGGCAATCTTGAAAATTCACTTTGACACTTCCGAGTTCATAGTAAACATCGTTGCGAATATTTTTGCTACTATTATATTTGCTACTGTGCTATCATCATGCCTAAAGTGATAAAAAGTGGTACAAGAGAAGCAGTTATAAAAGTACACAGTGGCGCACAGCCGCGCCAAGTTATACTTGCCGGACTGTACTTAGATTCCTCTTTTTGTTAAGTTTTTTCTCTTCTTTTTTTTTTGTTTCCGTACTTTGCAAGCCTCTAACTTTAACGAGGGACGGCGTATTTTCGTATACAATTTACAAAGACATTTTAGAGATTTGAAATTTGCCTGATTATCGAGTGTGAAACGTCGCTGTGTCCGGCTCGACGTCTCCTCGAAGATCCTGCAACAAAAAGTACACGATTAGTACATTTTTTTGGAAATAACGTCAGTTTTCTTTTCGGAATTTGCAAACTTTATAAAATCGTACCGTCTTCAAAATTTTATTTGGAATGTTTAAGCTATTGCATAGCTTCTATCGCGGGCCTTGAGCTTGGAGACCGAATCTAGAAATTCCGTAACGAAAATAACCTAACACCCCCACTCCGAGCGGCACAGCGGTGATACTTTTTAGTTTTGCCATCTATCGATGAATAGCAGAACTTTTAATGACTTTTTGAAATATCAGGCTTGTCGCTTTAGTTCAGCAACTCGCCTCAAGGTGTCGAGTGTAAGGTTTCGTTGACTTTTCGCCAATTTTATTTTATTTTGAAAATTATAGATAATTATTACAGAAATTCATTTGGATACTATTTTGAAAAATAGGCCTTGCAATATTTATACAAAAAAAAAATATAATTGCATAAGTTGATAAAAAATGCTATGCAATAGCTTTACCGCGGCAGTCCCCGAGTGCCACACGTCTTTTTTTTAATTTTTTTAATTTTTTATTCGCGTTCGATAGACTTGCGCGCGTTGCGCTGCTTATTAGATTCCTAGTTGGGACGAATTCTAAAAACTATTCCCGATTGGCACCACTCGGGATATAAATTATGTAACTACTAGCTGACTCGACAGACGTTGTCCTGTCAAAAGCCATTGCGTAACTATAGCAACCGTAGTATGTTGATGCTAACTTGTCAATTTATAGTAAAAATTATCAGTATATATATAATTTGCTATAAATTAAAATTGCGACTATAAGGTTTGAGATTTAAACTATCCTATCTCTCAAGTTGGATCGAACTGCACATGGTGTGCGAATTTTATTATAATCGGTTAAGTGGTTTAGGAGTCCATTGAGGACAAACATTGTGACACGAGATTTATATATATTAAGATATAATAAAATTACAATCTAGTCTCAGGCTTTATGCTCGTTTCTCATAATGATGAGTACTATGAGCCCTTTTCGGCTTAGCATACCCTTTACGAATAACCCTGTATATGTATGTATATGCATCGTAGCTCCCAAACGGAAAAAACTACTTCAGTTTTTTTTCTTTTTTGTTTGAAAGGTGACTTGATTGAGCGTTCTTAGCTATATTCACGAAAATCTGTAATTTTTTTTTAAGTACCCACAAGTTAATATTTTTTTTAAGTTTTTTTATTTAATTTTTTATTTAGTGCGATCTCTTTGAAAATGTAAAGATTCGGTATTTTTGCAACAAATAAATCAATATACAAAAGATATCACTTAAATAAATGAGGAAATAAGAAATAACCTCGCAAACCTGCATTTCGATGCGAGGTCGTTGCGAAAGGGCATGGAGGTAATTATTTTATAATCACCACGTTTACCAGTTTAGTTTATTTTAATGGAGAAATAAAAGTTCGGACAACACAAAACTTAGCAGCCAATATAAATAAAAAAAGTCAAAACTTGTCCAAGAAGGCTAAAAAAACGCCCATTTTTATCAGGCTTTTAGGCGGCCTAAAAACTCTAGCACCAGGGCTAGCTATTCAGCCTAAACGAATTTATTTACTTAAAAATACATGCAGTGCTGTGCCGCGCAGGGTCTTGAACGGTAAAACTTCAAAATTTTGGGTGGCGCAGACCTGTTATGGGCAAACGTGACGTTCAACATCAGGCGAGCGACTTGATCGTCTCGTCACTCAATTATACAATTCGTATTTTTTTATTATATTTTACACATTACTAAGTATTTTGTATGGAGACTCGATATTTTTTCCTCGACTTTAGCAAACTTGTGTCACAAAAGTTGTTCAGTTTGACGTGTAGAACAACAAAAGAACACCCTTGAGTATTACTACACCTTTCCGTTAAACCTTGTATTTTACAATGTATCAGTTGTTCAATAAATATATCTGAATCTGTAGTATCGAGTGCAACAGCGGAACATAGCTGGTTGTAAACCTACCTGTCAACTTACAGTATGACAAACTTATCTCTAAAGTCGAATGAGGGCGCTACATTCGCATTGCCTGAACAAAACTTTAGGTATTCCTATATAATTTTTAGTTCCATAATTTCGCCACCTCAGTAAGACAGATGAGTGCCAAATAAATGACGCTCTGAAGGGCAACCGATGGATTCGAGAAGTGTCATTCTCTTACAGAGTTATAGTGACGGGAAAAATTTTGATGAGCAACATTGATATCGATACTTTTAATTCTAATTTTGATGTGAAACATCTTTTGGCGCACGTAGGTAAAATCGATTTCTGGCGTGGCGACGCATGCCGTGGCGACGCGTCGCCACGGCGTGCAGTATTCAAGCAAATAAATAAATGACGACGCGCGTACCTAATTGAGTTTCAATTTTCGAACGGTTTTGTGAAAATCTGTATGGCCATGGACAACGGGAGCATGAATGGATTAAAATGTTTCACATCTACCAGGCGTCCCGTGACGGCTCACATTTTTTTTTGTATTTTAATATCGAATAAAGCCTTTTTACACGCTTTTTATTATTTCACTTCACTTGTATGTTTGTAACCGTCTCCTTTGGGCGCGTTTTTGACCCACTTTAAACGGCCAGATTTCGTTCAAACTTTGTAGATATATCGAGGACCGATGACATTACATTAAATAAATGTTTTTTGGTTTTTTTGAACTATTAATTATTAATTTTAAATACAGATAAAAGGCTACAAAAAACAATTGGCTTATTCAACAAAAAGCACTTCATTGTCATAACTATGTTGTGTGAAATAAATAAGCCGTGGTAGCTCAGTGGGAGAACAGCCGCTTCGCATTCTTGAGGTGGCGGGTTCAGACCCCGACTCGTGCCAATGAGTTCTTTCGAACTTATGTACGAATTTACTTACCACTGGCTTTTCGGTGAAGGAAAACATCGTGAGGAAACCTGCATACGTCCGGAGAAGGAATTCAATAGCGTATGTGAATCCACCCCGCACTTGGCCAGCGTGGTGGACCGTGGAATACGGCCTAATCACCCTTCGAGGGTAGACCTTGCTTACCTTATCAACCTGAAAACGTCGACCATTTCTTATTCCATTCATATTTCACCCGAACTAATTCTACTAAAGGGTCAGGTTTTCCTAGGTACTTCCTGCATTGGAGTTATCATCCACGGCATCAGGCTTTTGAACGAGATTTATCCCAGCAGAGGGAGGATTAAAGGTTGAAAATGATGATGATGATGTGAAATAAATCGTTTTTCGTCACCACGAGGCGTAGCTAATAAATAATAAGGAGAAGCAGGTGAAGTATATAGTAAGTACCTCTTATTAATTACCTAATGTGTGTTTTGTACATTAACCTACATTTGATAATAATTACCAACTGCATTCCATTATCTCTAGTCATCGTCTATCACTAGCCGTATCTATTATAGCCAAACCGATTATCTTAGTCCTCGCCTGCGGGGTACAGAGACGCGGGGGTATGACGGCGCGGGGGTATGACGGCGCGGGGGTATGACGGCGCGGGGGACTGAGAGGGCGGTGCGGGCGAGGACCAAGATAAACGGTTAGGCTATATTATAACGTTTAAAGATTATATTATACTGAAATTAACTTACTAAAGTCTGCGTGCTTCATCATCATTTCTCTGGCGCAAAGACTCAAAGTAGGTCTTAGCCTGCGGACTCATTCGTGATAAAAAAGAAAAAATACTCATTTCTCTGGCGCAAAGATTCAAAGTGGGTCTTAGTCTTCGACTCCGACACCAGAGAACGGCTATTTCCAGCGAGATTTTCGAGTAGATAATTAATACATGGGGTTCTTAAAAAATAGGTTGACAAATGACAACTTATCGTTTCAGTAAATAATTAAATAATTCTCATGTCAACTTAAACTTCAACTATAAAAATGTAAAACCACAGACAATTTAAGGACTCCTCCTTAGTTTTCTGTGTGCAAAATCTAGTTAATTTGACAGATGAGTGACACTTCGTTTTTCTTCTTTTTCTCAAAACTTATTTTATTTGAGATCAATAGCACAAAAATACGTGTGCATCTTTTTAGGGTTCCGTACCCAAAGGGTAAAACGGGACCCTATTACTAAGACTCCGCTGTCCGTCTGCCCATGTCACCAGGCTGTATCTCATGAACCGTGATAGTTAGACAGTTGACATTTTCACTGATGATGTATTTTCTACTATTTCTGTGGCCGCTATAACAACAAATTAACTTATAAAAACAAACAAAACAGATTTTATTATTAAAAAAAAAATACTAAAAAACTAATTAAATAAATATTTAAGGGGCCACAGATTTTATTTGACGTTTTTATAGATAATGGTACGGAACCATTCGTGCGCGAGTCCGACTCGCACTTGGCCGGTTTTTTTTTTGTAATTGCCAATCCGTCTAGCCAAGCCATGAATTAGCCAATTTCTTTACTCGGCAGTAAGAGAATGCCATTTACTTGCATAATAGCGTTTACTATTTCGTATGTATCGGTGTCACTCGAGCTAGTATGGGTTAACTACTTATTTGGTATAATCAGGTCTTTAACCTACATTTTGAGAATATAACAAGAATAAGTTTTTTTTTATAAAAAAAAATGTTGTCAGTGGTTTGTAGAAAAGACGGTTTTTTTTTTTCAAGAATGCAGGACAGTATTTTACAGTTAGCATTAAATTACAAACTCGTATGCTTAAACGACAAGACAATCTACATAATTAATATGTATTTACTATTTACATACTATATTAAGATTATTTAAGATGTACTTAGTAAAGTTGCGCTTAAATAAGTTTTTTTGTAATCCGAGTCCTATAGTTTCGTTTTATAATTTTTAGATATTCAAAGTAAAAAGCTCGAAAATATAACAGATTGTTTAAAGATTTGTCATAGTTTTTTCTTTAAAAATGTAATTACCTCTTCTTAAATCGATGGGAATCAAAATAAATATGCATTTGATTAAGGTCAAACCAGCAAAAGTCAATCTACATTCATAATACATTAAGTTATTCAAACACCTACTTCGTACTGGAACCTCGCTTAGCTAACACCTAACAGTGAAATCGCAACCGGTTACAGAATAACGCTAGCACGCGCAATCGATAGTGTTGTTCTCATTTCCCAGTAGATTTTACGTCGATACGAGTATCTATTCAAACTCTAAGTAATATTTCATTTCAGATAATAAATTCATACAGTTGGTAAAGTAAACATAAAAATAAAATTACCGTTTTTTATCAAAATTAACGCAAAAAGTTACATTCAAATTAAGTAAATTAATTCTATAGTAAAATGTCATAACTAACCAGCACTCTAGTACATTTTTCGATAGTAAAATATAGTATCGGTAGTATTATATCTCAAGGTGACGAGCGCAGTGCTGTGCCGTGCAGGGTCTTGAATTCTGCGAGTTCAAAATTCTGGGTGGCACAGAACAGTTATGGGCAAACGTGACGTTTAACATCTGGAAAGCAATTTGCTCGTCTCGTCACTCAATTACAGAAAAAAAAAAACGATGACTGGCGCTCGAGATTGTAAGTTTTTAGGCCGCTCGAAGGTCTCTGATATAGCTTAAATGCTTGACGGTTGTTTTTATAATACTATAGAACAAACTGCCACGGAGTACAGTTTAATTTGCCATCCAATCAACAGAAGGGCTCAAATCATTGGTTCTAAAATTTATGTTCTATTATTTAATACGTATTTTTTTAAAGAAGTCAGCGTGACTTCTTCAGCTACTCATTATCCTAATGTAAATTATGCAATAATCGAACTATTATACTAATCATAACTTTACTATCGTACTAATTGCGGATAAATGAGCGAATCACGCCGTGCTCGATCCCGCCACTGCATTTATTACGTTTTAGTACTATAATGGTAATTATTATTGCATAGCTATAATAGCAATCGTAATTTGTTCTGATTTAGGGATGGCGGCAGAAACATAGTTGCTATGTCGATAGGTTTTATTGATAAAATATAAGCACTAGCAAAAGTATAATGTGGTTCAGAATTTTCGAGATAGTAACTTAGATGTTGTTCTTAGACATTCATCTTATGTAGGTAATTCATAATTCAATTTTGTATTGAGCTAATAACCATTAATATCGCTTTCGAAACAGTAGAAAAAATAACGAAAAAGTTACAGATTTAATTTAAAGACTTTTTTTTACCAGACTGCTCAAAAGCTTATAATTTTTTTTTATTATTAATTAAAAAATGTAACAAACATTCTCAGGGGTTTGTAATATATTCAAATATCCGTGGTTAGCAAAAAACTGATTCCCTAAAACTATACACATGAGATAATTTTTACAAGCTACTATAACATAGCAATTTGCAATAAAACACATAAAAACTACATAAGTAACTGATAAGAAAATATTATTTAACTTTCCTTGTAATCTACCAGTTCCTATTGCAAAATGTCAAGTATCGTACGTGCCTTATCGACATCGAATCATCGATAAATTGTCACATCCCTACGATTTAATCGTTGGACTCTCGCTATCGTTCGTACTTTTGTTTACATTTTAGTAAACATTCGCTCGTCGCGTAAACATCATTGTTTTTGTTTTGGTTCTTTGTTTAAAATAATATTATTTTAAACGACTACGACTGTTTGGAAGTGACCATAGAGGTTAATAAACTAGTACCTGTCACTTCAAATTTTATTTTAAAAACAATTGCGCCCTTTCTTAACTTTTTAATATCTTTTTTCTTGCACTTTGTTCTTGTAACTGGCCACTGTTGTTATTTTTTTTATTTCCCGCTAAGTCGTAATGTGAAGACTTGAAATAAATCAAAATGGATTCAAAAGCAAGCGGTAAGTTTTATTGAGTATCTACGTAAAATATTAAGGACTAGCGACTTGCCCCGGTTTTGCACGGGTATAAAATATAGCCTATGTTACTCAGGGATAACGTAGCGTTCTAATGGTGAAAGAATTTTTGAAATCGGTCTAGTATTTTGTGTTTATTCAACACAAACATACAAAAATACAAATCTTTCCTCTTTATAATATTAGTAAATAAAAAAAAATTAACACTCATGTAAAATTAATCCCATACTTACTAACTAATTAAACATGCGAAATTGAGTTACGTTTGATATACTTTCACACACAATATCGATTAAGTATGTATTACATACACTTTGTACATCACTTGTAAACGATGTGCTTATTCATTATCATCATGAATACGCAGGTAAAACCATGGGGTGCCGCCAGTATAGTAAGTTTAATAATTGATCGTTTCTAAAATGCACCCCCTAGGCAAACATGGGAAAAACCCATCGATCTAGTATGTATATATACAGGGTTATTCATAAAGGGTATGCCAAGCCGAAAAGAGCTCATAGTACTCATCGTTATGAAAAACTTTTACTATGGGACCAACCCGAAATTTGCGAAAAAAAAATCAGCTGTTCCATAGAAAAATGTCAATGACACTCGACAAAATGTATGGAACAGCTGATTTTTTTTCGCGAATTTTGAGTTGGTCCCATAGTAAAAGTTGTTTATAATGATAAGTACTATGTGCCCTTTTCGGCTTAGCATACCCTTTATGAATAACCCTATAATTATATAAGTATGTATATAATCCGACTTCGGTGGAAAAACCCGTTAAAAAAGACAATGTATTAAATTTAACCCCTAAAGCTAAAAGAGAAGTTTCATCCATGTATAGGTATGTAGGTGTCTGTATCTGGCTGTGTGTTTCATAGCTCGTACACGGCTGTACTGATTTCGATTGAGTTTTTAAGCTATTGCATAGCTTCTATCGCGGGCCTTGAGCGTGGAGACTGAATCCAGAAATTCCGTAACGAAAATAATCTGACACTTTTTAGTGATACTTTTTAGTTTTGTTGCCATCTATCGATGAATAGCAGAACTTTTAACTTTTTGAAATAGCACGCTTGTCTCTTTAGTTCAGCAACTCGCCTCTAGGTGTCGAGTGTAAGGTTTCGATAAATAATTATAATTGCATAAGTATTAAGTTGATAAAAAATGCTATGCAATAGCTTTACCGCGGCAGTCCCCGAGTGCCACACGTCTTTTTTTTTGTTTGAGAGTTGACTCGTTCGAGTGTTCTTGGATGATATAAAAATAGGTTCAACTGTTTGAAAATAAAACTATTTTCTCTTTTTACACGCTTTTTAATAGCTTCACTTGTATGTTTGTAACCGACTCCTTTGGGCGCGATTTTGACCCACTTTAAGCGTGTATTTAAGTTTTTTGAACTATTTTTAATACGCTATTATTAGTTTCACGTATGTTTGTAACCGACCCTTTTGGACTCGATTTTGCCCTGCTTTGAACGATCAGATTTAATTCAAACTTTGCACACCTGTCAAAGACCAATGACAATGCGTGTTTTTAGTTTTTTAAACATTTTTGACGTGACAACTAGGGTTTCCAACCGGGAAATCCCGGTTCCAAAAGAACCGGGATTTCCCGGTTCTTTTGGGGTCAAAAAAGAACCGGGATTTTTAAATCTTTTCCCGGTTCTTTCGGGATTTTCGGTACCAGCTATTTCTTGTTTTCTCAAGGCGCAAAAGAGAATCTAACACGTAAATTACTGCGTTTTATTAACTAAAACTAACCGTTAAGTACTTTATTTACAGAAAATAACATAAATAGGCATAAAAATAATAGAATATCACAAATAAAAGCTAGTTTTAGTTAGTTAGCAACTTATCAGCTTTCAACTAATGTCTGTGAAGGTTTTATTAGTTGTGAAAGCTTAAAAACGTATATCATTACATTATTATAATTTGAGTGGTAGCAGTCACACTTTCTAAAAAATCAATTAGATGAGAGTAATGGATGGAAACTACACACTCCACACCAACCTGCCAAAGAGGAATGGGCGTCCGCAGACTCTATTGTCATTCTGTAGCTTGTCAAGTTGTCTGTTGGGTTACGGCAATGCTCGCTAACAGAACTGTCAGAATTGAGACAGAGGGCATTAGGGTATTGAGCTACAAAAAGCTGCCCGCAAGAAGGAGCTACGTGGCGCAACACAAGTACGAGTAGAAGAGGTATATCAGCGATCCCAAGCCGTGCTCTGCTAGTTTAGGGAGCTCGGCTGGTTTGGGTAAGCTGACAGTTGGAAGGCAGTACACAAAACACCCCAAGCGGGATGCCGGTGCAGGTTATATCACCACTACTTGGAATCAGAGGAGCTATGTCACCATTGATTTGGGTTATGGTGGTAGATCAACTCGCAGAACTCGTTAACAAAGAAGGTGTATTCACTGTAGCGTACGCTAATGATCTAATTGGTTTTTTATGTTATTGAGTGATGAGACGAGCAAATCGCTTGCCTGATGTTAAACGTCACGTTTGCCCATAACAGGGCTGCAGAAAGAATGCAAAAAGAATTAGAATGCAAAACCCTACGCGTCACAGTACTGCGCTCGTCACCCTGAGATATAAGATGTTTAATCTTCTTTTGCTCTGAAATTTCACTGTAAACAATGTCCTTCCAACTGAACTTCCACTTAGGAAGAAAACATCATTAGCGAAATAATTTTAGGTTTCTGCTACACCTGCACATACAGCAGGAGGCGATAGCTTCAGCCTTAAGGATCAAATCTACGAAAGAGTGGAAAAGTATGGGTCCCATAACAAACCACTACAGAATAATCGACCGAGCATCGAGAATAAGTAATTTGTAAATATGTAACAAGTATGCATTGATCATAGAGAACAACATCTTGGATATTATATATCTGGGTATATCATCCAGGTAGAATATATACACAGGCGAAGAATGAGGAGGATATAGGCTGCGGCTATTACTCGCTGAAGCTCAGACTCCAAGAGTCCGCTGAGAGTCACACGTCACTTCAGACACTCAGACAAGTATAAAACGAATAACTACTGCGTGTAAGATTCACTTTTGCGCCATTGAAAAACAAAAAATAGCAAATATACCAAAAAATCCGAAAGAACCGGGAATCCCGGGATTTCCCGGTTCTTTGGAACAAAAGTACCGAAATCCCGGTTCTTAGAAACAGTACCGGTTCTGGAAACCCTAGTGACAACGTCTTATAAATTGGTTTGCCGGGTGACACTTCAAGAAACTGCGTTACGCTCCGCTCACGTTATGCGCTCACAATGAGAGCGGTTAGCCCGCCTAAGAGCGAGAGAGACAGACATAAGTCGTTGTCACGTAAAACTTTCGCCCGTATACCGACTTTACAGGCAACCAATTTTTTTTATTTAATTATTTATTACGCTACCTACACATATCGCATTATTTATATAAATACTTAGGTAAATACCTAAATAAGTAATGATAATCATAAATTATGATTATAATCTGAAAATAAATACGTTTTGACAACACAAAGGACGCAAAGGTCGAATTTTGATAAAAATGAAATGAGTGCAATAACCTATAACTACAGGGTTAAACAGAAACGGTATGCTAAGCCGAAAAAGGCTCATTATACTCATTATTATAAACAACGATTATAAACCCGGAATTCGCGAAAAAAAATCAGCTGTTCCATAGACAAATGTCAATGAATCGCGACAAAATGTATGGAACAGCTGCTTTGTTTTACGCAAATTCCGTGTTGGACCCATAGAAAAAGTTGTTAATAATGATGATTACTATGAGCCCTTTTCGGTTTAGCATACCCTTTCTGTACAACCTATATAATCTTTTTTTTTCTTTTGTTTCTGTATAATCTTGTAATAAAAAGTTAAAATGGATTTACGATTTATACGTAACTATCTCAGTTGCACACTCCTAAACATAGTAAATCCGCCTTATAAGCCAGAGGTCCCGGGTTCGATTCCCGGCCGGGCAGATGTTTAAACGATGAATCCAAGTATATGTTCCGGGTCTGGGTGTTAGTTGTCCTTGTCTTTGTGTTCCATGTCACCCCGACACAGGGTATCAAAAAAAAAAGACGTGTGGCACTCGGGGACTGCCGCGGTAAAGCTATAGCATTTTTTATCAACTTATGCAATTATAATTATTTATCGAAACCTTACACTCGACACCTAGAGGCGAGTTGCTGAACTAAAGAGACAAGCCTGATATTTCAAAAAGTCATTAAAAGTTCTGCTATTCATCGATAGATGGCAACAAAACTAAAAAGTATCACTAAAAAGTGTGAGATTATTTTCGTTACGGAATTTCTGGATTCGGTCTCCACGCTCAAGGCCCGCGATAGAAGCTATGCAATAGCTTAAAAACCGATCATGATAAAATTTTGCATACCAGACACAACAAATCACAACAAATAGATACATAAGCTACTATCATCCTCCTCATCGTCATCACTGCGTGAGTGAAACCACGAAGCACAGCCAGTATAACATATATTTTCAACCGACTTCAAAAAAGGAGGAGGTTGTCAATTCGACTGTATGTTTTTTTTTTTTATGTTTGTTACCTCATAACTTTTGACTGGGTGAATCGATTTTGATGATTCTTTTTAACACGCTTTTATTAGCTTCACCTGTATGTTTGTATGTTTGTATGTAACCGACTCCTTTGAGCGCGTTTTTGACCCACTTTAAACGGTCAGATTTCTTTCAAACTTTGTAGATATATCGAAGACCGATGACAATACACTAAACAAAGCGAGTTTTTTAGTTTTTTTATATTTTATTAGAAAGCTGACGCTTCCCATTTGGTCCCATTTCAATTTAGTCCAGTTCTGATAATGGTATCCATGAGAAAACCATATATCTAAGTCTTAAATTTGCATTAAGTACGTGCGCGACAAATAGATGAATAACTCAATAGTCGGTCTTTTGAAGTCGGTTTTTGTTTTTTGTTTTGTAAAAATAATGTTCTTGTTTAATTTTCAGGTTCGTCAACTCGAAGGGACGACACCTCGGTTTCTTTGGAGGAACTTTACACGGACTTCGACCAGTGGCTGGAAAAATTCAAAAAGTTTATATCAGAAAGGTAACATTTTTAACATTAGATATTTATTTGACAACTAGCTGCGCCCCGCGGCTTCACCCGCGTTTTCCGGGATAAAAAGTAGCCTATGTGTTAATCCAGACCATGAACAACCTTCATTCCAAATTTCATGTAAATCCGTTCAGCCGTTTTTGCGTGAAAGAGTAACAAACATCCATACATTCTTACAAACTTTCGCGTTTATAATATTAGTAGGATTAATAACTTTATCTTCTTCTTATAATATACTAGCGACCTGCCCCGGCTTTGCACGGGTATAAAATATAGCCTATGTTACTCAGGGATAATGTAGCAATCTAATGGTAAAAGAATTTTTGAAATCGGTCTAATATTAGTTTTTGTGTTTATTCCACACAAACATACAAAAATACAAATCTTTCCTCTTTATAATATTAGTATAGATATTTAAAAATGAATCGCTGTTCGTTAATCTCGCTAAAACTCGAGAACGGCTGAACCGATTTGAATAGTTATTTTTTGTTTTGGTCAGTCTAAATACAGGGAAGGTTTAAAAGGTAGATAGATAGGTAAACTCTTCAAATTCAAAAATTCAAAATAATTTATTTTAAATATGGGTACATCAGTACTCTTATGAATGTCAAATACAATTTTTACGAATAAATTACGAGTATTACACAATAAATTAAATGTCAAAGAAAATAAAATTGATTATTGTTCACACCATAAATTACAAACAAAAAGGTTACAACGCCTAAAACTAGTGCAACAACTGGCGGTCTTATCGCCAAGAGCAATCTCTTCCAGGTAACCTTGGGATGGAGGGGATAGATAAAAAAACATACAGACGAATTGATAACCTCCTCCTTTTTTGAAGTCGGTTAATAAGGTTTAAAAGGTTTCGCACGGGTAGACATGAATTTTTTAAACATTTTGGGATAAACGTAGAGTAAATGTGTCTTGATGATATTTGAGCACGCAATTCAATGTCAAATGTTACATTAAAAAAGTTTATATTGTCCAAAGAGTTGTACCTATTCTTAAATTTTCTAATTTTCGCGTAATTTTTTTTTTCTTTCATAAGATCCTTTTCCTGACAAAAACAAAAAAAAAGTGAAATCGGTCCAGCCGTTCACGCGTGATGGCGTGACCAAGGGAAATAGGGATTCATTTTTATGAAATAGGGTTATTCATAAAGGGTATGCTAAGCCGAAAAGGGCTCATAGTACTCATCATTATGAACAACATTTACTAAGGGACCAACCCGAAATTCGCGAAAAAAAAATCAGCTGATCCATAGAAAAATGTCAATGACACTTGACAAAATGTGCACTGAAAAGGGCTCATAGTACTCATCAGTTTTCAGCTTATCATACCCTTTATGAATAACCCTGTATATAGATTAGTACCTTAGTGCAATGTGACATTGACATTGCAGTGACTTAAAAAAAACGTCAGTTTGAACTGTCAAATAAGTTTGAACAAATTACCATTTATTAGATACAATCAGCAGCGATGTCTTTGCCGGAAACTTGACGAAGTGACTTGAATCCTCCCACTGCTGGGACACAGGTCTACCCTCGAAGGGTGAATGGGTCGTATTCTACCACGCTGGCCAAGTGCAACAACTGATAAATACCTAAAAATAATACCCAAAAACTTCTAGTCAATTTGGTAGAGGCATGCACAACTCATCCGGGTTCGATTCCCGGCCAGGCGGATGTTTGAATGATGAATTTAAATATCTGCTCTGGGTCTGGGTGTTAGTTGTCCTTGTCTTTGTGTTCCATGGCATCCGACACAGGGTATCCTAATGGGGAGCTATGAGTGTAAAACGTTTATTTACGTTTATTTAGGTAAAAACTTCTTATATAGCTTGTACGAAACTGGTCTCCAATACCCCGTCGTAGTACCAAGTCGCCAGCAGAGCTGTCGCAGCGACAAAACGCGTTTATTTTGCAATAAATGCAATAAAATGCAATAAACGCCTTACAATAAAAAACTCTAAAAGACTTTGCTGTCACGTGTAACTGATCAGTCCGTCAGGCACTACGTCATAATAACGTTTGATACATCAAATAAATTATTAAAAGTACTTAAAATTCTCCGAAACTTAACAAGGAGTTTTGATATGAGCTTGGGACGCTTTGGCTATAATCAAATTAACACTTTGACTGCGGAAAACACATACCTTGTGTTGTGTCCTTGTGTTTTCCTTAGTGCGACGCGAGTGCGGCTACACACGCCAGGCGCGTAAAACAGAACGCATTTGACTATTAGCCGCACTTAAGGCAAGCACATGTGATTATTAACCGCAGTCAAAATGTTGTATAGTCGAATTGGAACCATCCTTTTTGAAGTTTTAAAAAATTGGGCCCTTCCCTTTCTATTATCGGACCACAAAGGGCACAAAAAAGCGACATCGTTTTATGGTAGATATACCAAAAACTCGTACGAAACGCTTTGATTCCACTTTTATTGTGCGCACTGCCAGAGTGTGGAATGCTCTGCCCGAGTAGGTGCCCGATAGATATTATTTAGGTTTCTTCAAGTCGCGAGTGAATCGGTTCCTTCTAGGCGCGTGCTCCATCGTAGACCGCATCATTGCTTACCATCAGGCGAGATGGCGGTCAAACACAAGCCAATAACTGAATTAAAAAAAAGTTAATTACTTAAAGCTAATCAGTACTAATCCCTGCTTAAAGTTATTCGTCTTGTTTGACACGTGACATGTCACGTCAGCGAGAAGTTGTGACAGGATTTTAAGTAGTGACTAACTTTAAACACTGTTTATTACTGTTTATGAGTAAGACCCAATATTATTAGTCGATTTAATATATGTATTTAAAATATTATTTTACTTAGGGTTATTCATATAGGATATTCTGATCCGAAAAGGGCTCATAGTACTCATCATTATGAACAACTTTTACTATGTGACCAACCCTGAACTCGCGAAGAAAAATCACCTGTTCCATTTTGTCGAGTGTCATTGACATTTTTCTGTGGAACAGCTTTTTTTTTGCGAATTTCGGTTTGGTCCCATTGTAAAAGTTGTTCATAATGATGAGTACTATAAGCCCTTTTCGGATTAGCATACCCTTTATGAATAACCCTGTAGAAGCACTATGATACTTAGGGTGCTTAGGTTAATTATGCAAAAATATATTATTACGTACTAACTTTTCTTTATATTTCACAGATGTCAAGACATGCACAGAGACGCACACTCGAAATTCAACGAAGAAAAACTTCATCTCGAAGAGTTGTTCGTTCACGGCATTTTTGTTAGAAAAACGCCGTTGAGAAATTACGAGAAGTTTATTAAAGGTCTTGACAGTTACGTGAGCAACGATTATGTGATATTAGGTGTATTGGGACATAGCAAATATATGAGGTCGAAACTGTGAATTGTTTTGTTTTATCTTAATCTTATATTATATAAATCTCGTGTCACAATGTTTGTCCTCAATGGACTCCTAAATCACTTTACCGATTATAATAAAATTCGCACACCATGTGCAGTTCGATCCAACTTGAGAGATAGGATAGTTTAAATCTCAAATTATAGTCGCAATTTTAATTTATTGCAAATTATATATATACTGATAATTTTTACTATAAATTGACAAGTTAGCATCAACATACTACGGTTGCTATAGTTACGCAATGGCTTTTGACAGGACAACGTCTGTCGAGTCAGCTAGTTTATTTATAGTTCTTTCGAACGAAATCATGAAATTGAAGCACAGTACCCGGCGATTAATATTGCACATCGACCTTTGGAAAGAGACTTCGGCTTCGTAGAGCATTATCTCTGTCGCACACTACCTATGTGACGTTTTGTTCAAGTGCGATAGAGTGAGAGACAGAGATAACGTTCTACGAAGCCGAAATTAGCTGATTGTCTCTTTCCAAAGGTCGATGTGCAATATTTATCGCCGGGTACTGTAAAGTTTTTTGACGTGACAACGTATAAATCGATGAACGCCGCACTCACGAAAAAGTGTCCCGTTACGCTCATTGTGACGTCACGATCAGAGCGAGAACAGTATGCAATCATTTCAGACGTTGTCATGATAAACTATCGTCCGTAAACCGACTTTACAGACAACCAATTTTTTTCTTCGAACTGTGTAAATAAAATTGTGTAAACTGTATTCATGACAATTTATTTTATTTTATGGACATGACATGACATTAAATATGTTACATTAGTTTTCCAATGACGGGGCTTAAGGGAATTTAAAATTCCCGTCGTCCCTTCGGGGGACTTTGGGAATTTAATCTCAATGTCACAGTCACAATCAAATCTTTATTTAAGTACTAAAGTATGTAGCTAAGTATTTAATCCCTTTTAATGAAATTCACAATTACTAATCAACAAACTTATCGGAAAATGTGGCCAAATCAGAGAACTAAGCTTTTCTTTGCAAGGTTATCAGTTTTGTACAGAAAATCGAAGGTGGCGCCCTCATTCAATTATAGAAATTAAAAAGTTGGTCTTTGAGTTTTATCAGTTTTGCATGCTAGCTAACATCCATTTAATCAATTGGTTTTGAAAATACTAAAATGTGATTTAGCCTCTCGCTCGCACTCAGCAAATGTTAGAGCAAGACGCAACTATTGTGACGTCATGCACACTCATGTTTTTTGTTTGGGCTACGACCATAGACTAAACATTTTTTAGTATTTTAATTTTTTATGAAGAAAGAAACGTCATTGGGACATTGACCACGGAACATACAGGTAGATTTTGTTGGGAGCTGTGCGAGTGAAGTCGGATTTACAGTCGGAGTCACCTGATTTACAGTACATACTCCAAATTCACCGACCATATTCTTATTAACTTATCTAAAGACTTCAGTTTATGAAACTATCACAAAACGGACACTGGCAGAATTGCGGTTTACATAGCCGCAGAGTCCAAAACATAAAAGAAGAAGAAGAAGAGTGAAGTCGGTGGCATTAAACTGTGTTTACAATGTGCAGTAAAAATGAAACAGAATCGTTTATAGTCTCACCATGGGGTAAAATAGCCAGTAAGTATGTTCTTATTTATCTTATTTTAATTATTTAACAGATAAATATTTTTTTATATATATTTTCTCCATAAAATATCTTAAACAATAATCGATTGGTTGATCGAATAGCGCACAATGCACAAGTCGTGCAATGCCAAAGAAAAAAAATTGCAAAGAAAAAGGTTTTATTAATTTTTAGGTGCATAATCCTTGTTCTAGTTTTTTTGACGAGTAGGAAGTTCTTACTTTAGGCTACCTAATAAAGAAGATAATAGTAAAATAAAGACTACCGTAAACAATAGACTGCTAAAATAAATTAAATAACAACCACAACATACGAGATTACATGTCATGTCACAACACAGCTGTTCAAAGTTCACTCCAGTCAAGGTCCAAGGACGCGTGGACTAGTGATGTACCATCGCTTTTATCGCCGTCGAGTCCAGAAAATGTACCGATGATGGTAAAAGATTGAGTGAACTGTATCTATTACCAAGACTGTTTTTGTAGTCTTAAGTGTCTAGCGATTACAATTGGACGCTTTAGTTGCTAGATCATTTTTTTCTTGAAGTATTGATGTCCTTGTCTAATAGGTTGCAATGACAAAGACAGATTTATTTTTAGTTACTCTAGATCTGTCAAACAAAGCCTTCAAACTTGGGCCCAATGTTGCGCTAACTTATCTGTAAATGAAATATTGGCATTTTCGGGAGCGGACTTGTTAAGTTTGAAAGGATGGTGGCTACATCTATTACTTAACAAATAATTTGGTTGAACTGGACACTCTTTTTTAACATTATACTTGCATATTTGTAAGTCCTAGTTGTAATATAATTATATCTATAATTAACTTTTGTTTTAGTCGTATCATGGGGAAACCCGGAGAATCCTCCAATTTTAATGTTGCATGGATATATGGACACCGCGGCTACGTTTTCATTATTAGTAAAAAAATTACCCGATAAATATTACTATGTCGGGGTTGACATGCCAGGTAAAACTAATTGATTTCCTTTATATATGTTTTGAAAATTGTTTTTAGAAAAAACAATGTATATTATTTACAATAATAATAAGCTGACACTTGCGTTTCTATAAAAACTACTGCCAGTACATGCTTTCTGATAGCTTGAAACGGCACCTGGCAACTGTTTTTAATGTTATTATATTAATTTTCATTACAAAAATCTTTCCGTAAAAAAGGCAACAGGGCCAGCCAGCCGATTTAAACGAGCACATTTGTTAATAAGCTCACAAAAAAATGAAGAGTGTAAATTATATTTTGTTGCATTTCAGGACATGGCAAATCAGATCCATTTCCACAAGGACTTGTGATCACTAAGTTGCACGTTGTAGAAGCTATCAGAATAGTCGTGGAGCACATGAAATGGAAGACATTTACATTTTTATCACACTCCATGAGCTGTATTATGGGTAAATCTATTTTACATAATAACACTTAGTCGTCATAATCATCATCAATATTTATGAGCGTTGCTCTTGTCAGTGAAGTAATGTCCAGGCTTGGCAGTCTTCTGCTAGCTTTTTACCTCCTTGTACGACATGACATCTGTATTCTCTTTTATCTGGTCGAAGAGTGTTCTCCTTGGTCCCCTCTTTCTTTTCACATTGTCACCACAATAATGATAAAATAAAGAAAGTTGTATTTTTCTCTGCTAGTTGGTCTCATCAGCAGCTGCTGTCAAATTACTGAATAAATTTGGATAACTTTCGTCAGGGCAACGAGTTGTACAATAAGACAAATATTTTATTTGAATTCTGTTTTGGGAGAAAAAAACATTGCAATTGTAATGTATATTTTTGGTTTCTTTTTCAGGTATAATGTATAATAGTATTTATTCAGGCAGCATTGAAAAAGTTATACTTTTGGATCCTAAGCCGGCACTGGCTTGGTACCACGTGGTCCATCACAAGACACCTCTATGGTATGATGCGATCTACAACGACTACTATGACAACTACAAAAAGTAAGATATTATAAGATTATTCCTTTGATTTCACCTTTTTTTTAATTATTGAGTAACAAGACGAGCAAATCACTCGCCTGATGTTAAGGGCCACGTTTGCCCATAACAGGTCTGCACTGAATCACGCTACATTTGACAATAACTCTCATTATTTATTTTTATTTTTTTGTACTTTGTTTTTTATTAATTTAATCTGTGTCTGATATTTTGAAATATGTTACAATAGTAAAACACATTTCTAACATTCGATTGGTTACTTTTAGATTAAACTTTAGCAAACCAAAGTCACAAACCTACGAAGCGTGGATCAGCTCAGTAGCACGTAACAGAAATATGACAAAGGAACAAAGTGAAGTCGTGCTGTCTCGATCTTTAATACCGACTGGTGTCGATACTTACCGGTAAGTTCAGTATCGTTTTATTTTCAAATAAGTTAAATAAATGTCCTTATTTATGTAAAACAAAATGTTGCTAATTATAGCCCAAAATGAACCAAAAATTGAATAATGTCAAAAAACTTTTTCAATGTAAGTAAAAAAGACGAGATTATAAGGCTAGGAAGCTTTCACACTATGCGCTTTGGCATTATAAATGTTCTCAAAGAAGCTTGTCACTTCTTTCGTAACAGGTAACGAACGTACCTACATAAGTTTCATCTACATCCAGATCTTATTAATAAATTCGTTTTTTTTTTCAGGGTGTCTTGGGAGCAAAGAGTAAAGCATATAGCCCAAGTGGGTATACCTACTGAGACTCTCTACTCACTCATGGCCCAGCTGCCGCCAACGCTGGTCGTCAACGCAGCAGAATACATTGTATATGTCAGACTTGATGGCACGAAAGCGTTTGCTGATAAATTAGTCAAGCATTGTGAAGAAAACTTACCGCATTTTTATTCTGTTAATGTACCGGGGGCCCATGATTTTCATGTCACTCATCCTGAGTTTATGGTCGAACATATAGAAAACTTTTTGATAAGACGTGAAAAAAGTATCGAAAGAAGTAAATTGTGATTAAGAATGTAGATGTAGACACTAAATTACCTATAACTAATGTAGTCACATACATACAAGCACATCACAAAATGTAGGCATGTTACTATGTCATATAAAAAACTTATTACAAACATAAAACAAATTGACTTAAGAGTTGTTCGTTTCATTTCATTAAAATATTTAACTGTTGATATTTTGAGTAACACACCTGAACCTTCAAATTCTCAATAAAGGGGACTTCAAAAAACTTTACACTAGTGTAACTTTAGTTTATTTTAAATTCTGCCCTATCTGCACTCAAGACTACATTCTTCAAGATCAAGACTGTCCTTCGCAGTGCGCACATCACTAGTCCAATAAAGACTGATGTTCCAAGGAATAAATACTATATTTTTAGCATAAGTTTTCCTCTGCTAGATAGAGATGCAAGATGATATACAAATATCGGATAGCAAACCATCTTTATAGTTGTAGCTGTGTAAACTTGTGGTAAACTTGTAATAAAAAACATAGAAAAGTAATCTTATAAAATCTGTACGGACTATACAATAAATTGACTTTTGCCCACATTTTATCAATGGACTAAAAAGATAAATAAAAGTTACATGCCGCCACTGCAATCTCTGTTTGGTTAGAAACACAATAACGTTTAGTGTAAAATAATTTAGATGTTAATAAATTAAAATGACCAAGAAACAAGTGAAAGAGTTGTGTGTTAAGGCACCGTGGGGCAAAATTGCATGTAAGTATTATGATTATAATTTTTGTGAAGTTTTAAAATAAGTTTTGGCAAATAGAAAATACTAAAATGATGTCTAAAAAGTAGGAATTAAGAAACTTCATCTCTTATCTAGAAGTACTATTGATGAAATACCCGGAAGTAAATAATAATTATAAAATTAAAATCTAAGTAGTTAATTATCTTCAAGGTTTTTATAACTTTTTTTTATTCAGTTTAGTGATGTGCCTTTAAACTATCTTGATTTAAGCATATCGATATGATATAAGTTTCAAATCCAATCAAATAATTTGACGTTTTAGGTTTAATGTAGGTATTTGTTATTTTTTCAGTGGTAGCCTGGGGTAATCCTAATAATCCACCAATGCTGTTAGTCCATGGTTATATGGATACTGCAGCTACATTTTCACTAATAGTCGAAGAATTACCAGATACACATTATTTTGTGGGTTTTGATATGCCAGGTAATTAATATTTTACAAACCTAATTAATAAGTATGATGTACTATGTAAAATTTAAAAAAGAAAGTAAGTTTTGGAAATAAAGATTATACTTAAACCCAACTCAATAATTTATTTATTGTTAAAAAATTATACAATTAAATCTAATGGTGAATTTTACTTTTCATTTCAGGACATGGAAAATCAGATCCATTTCCGAAAGGGATACTTGTGACCCAGTTAAACGTAGTAGAAGTGATTCGAAGAGTTGTTGAGCATATGCAATGGAAGAAATTTATATTAATGGCACATTCCATGGGCTGTGTAATTGGTAACAAATATTTTTAAATTATTATGTATCAAAATTTTTGCTAAAAGCAAAAATATTTCTATGCTATATTTCTTTGCTATTGCTAATATGTCTACAATATTTTAAATTGAAACAATGTATTTTTGTTTCCAGGTTTATTTTACCACCACATATTCACTGATTTTATAAAGAAAATGATCTTTTTTGATCCAATACTGCCACTGGAAATGTATCATATAGCTCAGAGAAAACAACCATTTTGGTTTCAAGCTGTTTACTCTGATTACTACGATAACTACCAGAAGTAGGTAACAAAACAATACAGGGTTATTCATAAAGGGTATGCTAAGCCGAAAAGGGCTCATAGTACTCATAATTGTGAACAACTATTACTAAGGGACCAACCAGAAATTCGCGAAAAAAAATCAGCTGTTCCATAGAAAAATGTCTATGACACTTGACAAAATGTATGGAACAGCATTTTTTTTTCGAATTTCTGGTTGGTCCCATAGTAAAAGTTGTTCACAATTATGAGTAGGTACTATGAGCCCTTTTCGGCTTAGAATACCCTTTATGAATACTCTGTAACTGTGATTCAAATGCAAAACTTGACCAGCTATGAGCAACGTAAATTTAAAACTGATAAAGACTAGCAATGGCCACTGTTTCATCTTACTATAATACTGGTCAAAAATATTATTAAACAGACTAAAATTATTATTTTTGGTATCCAAAAACATGCTTAATTATTTTTAACCGACTTCAAAAAAGAAGGAGGTTATCAATTCGTCTGTATGTTTTTTTTAAATTTTTTTTTTATGTTTGTTACCTCATAACTTTTGACTGGGTGAATCGATTTTGATGATTCTTTTTTTATTAGAAAGCTGACGCTTCCCATTTGGTCCCATTTCAATTTAGTCCAGTTCTGATAATGGTATCCATGAGAAAACCATATGAGTCTTAAATTTGCACGTACTGCACGTTTGTACGTGCGCGACAAATAGATGAATAACTCAATAGGCGGTCTTTTGAAGTCGGTTTTTGTTTTTTGTTTTGTAAAAATAATTCAAATATCTATTTTTATTCTTAATTTGTTTTTAACGTTTTTATTTAATGTTTAGGTGGAATTCTGGAAAACCAAGACTACTCTCGTACGATTCAGCGGTCAGCTTGTTAGTTAGAAACAGGAGTTTGACTGAAGAACAAGCTGAAGTAGTACTTTCGAGGTCTTTGGTGCCGATGGGGATAGATTCTTACAAGTAAATGGTTTTTATCATAAACTAGCTGCGCCCCGCGGTTTCACCCGCTGTCCTGCAAGAATAGCGGAAAGCCGTTCAATTTTCTGGGGTAAAAAGTAATCTACATATTACCTAGGGCTTAAGCTACCTTCATACCAAATTTCGTCAAAATCTGTTTAGCTGTTAAATTGTTAAATCAAATTGTCATCCATACGTCCATTACATAGCTGTCATTTGCGCAAAGAGTATAATAAGTCGTTTTGTTATTCCAAGTCTGATTCTTTTTTGTTATACCTCGTTTTATAGTGACTGATGTTTTATGTCAATTCACACTTGAATGCTATCGAATTTATTTAATAGAAATAAATAGTATAATAGGAATAAATAGTATAATAGGAATAAATAGTATCCTATGTGCGTTTCCTGGCTCTAAGCTACCTCCTCACCAATTTTCAGCCATATCGGTAAAGCCGTTCTTGAGTTATAAGTAGTGTAACACGAACACGACTTTCTTTTATATATATAGATATTATTTGGTTGTTTTTTTTTTAACGTGAACTAGTCCGCGTTTGACCACCAACTCGACTGATGGTAAGCGACGATGTGGTCGAAGATGAAGCACGCAGACTTAGAAGATACCTATTAACTCTGACCTTGAAAAGCCCAAGATTGTATCTCTCAGGGAACAAGGAAGCCGGCAGTCTGTTCCATTCCTTGGCTGTACGAATCAGAAACGTAGATTCGAAATGTTTTGTACGAATCCAAGGGAAATCCACGGTGTAAGGGTGGTAGAAAGGCGTCTTTCTACTTGTCCTGTAGTGCTCTGAAGCACATTCTCCGAAATGAATCCTGTAAAAAATGGACAGACACGCTACCCTTCGGCGGTGCTCAAGACTGTGTAGCTTTTTATCTACTAACTTTTCAACGCCAATTAGTCGAACAGCGCGCCGGTCTACCGAATCAAGAGCTTCGAGCTGGTATTTGGCTGAACCGTCCCAAAGACGGCAGCAGTATTCCACACAAAAAACCATCGACCAGCAATACTTTTGTTTTAGTTCGTAGCGAATAAAACTAGATACTAGAGCTCTTAATTTCTTCAACAGTAATTTTTAACAAATTTAACTTAAAAATAGACCATCCCGACATCATAATAGTTACACTATACATTTCCACTGTAGCTAAATACTGTAAAAAGAAGTTTATCGGCATTTATATTTTTGATTTTATTCCTATGCAGATTATCATGGGAGCCGCGAATGAAGAAGATCTCTCAGTTACCAATGCCCGAAGAAACTCTGTACACGCTCATGACTGAGAAGATTCCCCCGGCTCTAATCATCGACGCGTCTGAATCACTCGGAGAAACCACTTCTAAAAGATTTGCTGAAAATCTGTTAAGAAAATGTGAACAAACTTTGCCTTACTTCTACAGAGTGACAGTGACGGGTGGACATGATGTTCATATCACTAACCCTGAGCTCATAGTACCTCACGTTAACAAGTTTTTGAAAAGTAATGAAAGAAGTTACATGAGCCTATTTAAGAAAAAATGTAAATTGTAGTTCTCAATTTATTATTAAAACAACCATTTTGAGATTTGAGATCTTTAATCGTTAGGTATGACTTTTTCTATGAAAAATTGTAATAAATACCTAATCATTTTAAAGCTTTTAAATATATGTACAAAGGTATCATTGTTATTTTAATATTATTCGGAGGTAAAATAAAAATACGGTGGAAGAATCGATTTTGTCATGTTTATTTATTGTATCTACCTATTTATTTTTTATTTAACCCTGTCCATCTGATGCATGCATGATGATTTTTTGTTTTGAACTGACCTACGATTTTATGAGTGAACTACCTATTTTAAATTGACCTTAAGAATCATGCAGCCCATCACTAGCAAATCATGATGTAAGCATGCTAAAAATCTATAAAATCTCTGGAACATTAAATGTCAAAAGTGGAAATAGTAATGTTACCAGATTGGTATTTTCCCTGCAAACACATGCTGGTGTAAAATAAATCAAAGTATGATTTTCCAAAACAACGCTCTTTTTTGGTTATTTGTATTTCAAAACCTGAAAATGAATTATATAAAATCTAATGATGGAAAGTATTGAACGCCTGTGAATTCAAAATCGAATTTACCCTGTTGGTAATTTTAAAATATTCAAGGAAAATGGCGGCCTCAATTGGTATCATCGATCGATCGGTCAACAATCAACATTCTGGAACTGGAAAATTCACTGAGTGTAAAATATTATGTTTTAATAAATTAAGAGACTGACAAATTTTGAATTTAACTTTGGTTTGGATGCATATCGTAAATACAGTTCATTAGTTTTCATTACAAAATGAAAGTGTTAAAAGAATGGTTCATCGAAGCTCCATGGGGAAACATAGCCTGTAAGTTATCTTAGAAATTAGATAAGCTAAAAAAAATAAAAATAATCAGACATCTCATTCGTGATTTTTGTACCTATTTTGTCTAATTTTTCAAACTTTGTTTCCTAGTCAACGCCTCAAAACGAACAAGATTGTAGGTCTGCTAAGGTAAGGGACGAATCAGCTAGCCAAATAGTAAAACGGGTCATAGGCCTTTACATAATCAACTGCAGCAAGCTGCATGGTCTCTTTTCTTGATTTTCTGCAATTTTCTAACAAAATATCGTAATGGTGGACATTATTTCAAGTGCGGCTGCGCCAAGGATGCGTCGATAGTTTTCAAGGATGCGTCGACAGTGGCTAGCTTGCTAGTTTGCAGTGAGTGCTAGCTAGGTATAGTGCAGTGGCTAATTTTAAAATGTTAAAAGAACTGTGTACTCTGACCCGTTACTAGTGTTTTAAATGTAGAAAATATGGTTATGGTTAAAAGGTTTTTTCATTCTTGTCACAATATTTCGACTAGGTACCAAAATCACGATTTTTTTCATAATTTTTTATAATAAGCGACGAATTAGCTAGCCAAATAGGTCATAGGTCTATTATATAACCAACTGCAGCAAGCTGAAGTCATCTGTTTTCTAAATAATCTGCAATTTTCTAGCAAAATATCGTAATTACGGATGGCGGACAATATTTCAAATGCGGCTGCGCCAAGGATGCGTCGAATGGCGTCGAAAAATTTAGGTTCGTGTAGACCGAGTGCCTAGGTAGGTATCTAGCTAGTTTTCTTCTAGTAATCAACAGTCACTAACATTTTAAAAACGTTAAAAGGAACCTGTGAACTCTGATCCCGTTTACTAGTGTTTTAAATGTAGAAATATGCCTGCGAGCTGCATAGAAAAGGTTTTCATTCTTGTCACAATGATTTAACCTTTGCGCTGACGTGCGGTTTCAAAGACCGCTCGGAAACTACAATTCGAGGAATCAACCCCTAGTTAGCAGGCTATTGCCATGGATTCCTCAGTAGCTTCGAGTTTAGTTAGGCTCGCGCCATCGGAAGTGGTTTTATTGTCGGCGAACGTAAAATCAGTTAGTAGGTTCATCCATTTGAAAATCTAGAGTGGATGTCGGACCGCACGTCAGTATTTAATTACGTGAGTTTTTGGTATTCATCATTGTTTCAGTATCATATTTTCTTTATAAAAGCTGCTTCAGCTGTTTTCTAAATTTTCCGTAATTTTCTAGTAATATATCGTAATGGCGGACAATATTCAAAGTGCGGCTGCGCCAAGGATGCGTCGGTAAATTTGAGTTCGTGTAGACCTAGTGGCTTGCTAGCTACCTAGTTTTCTTCCAGTGATCCAACAGTGACTGTAACATTTTAGAAACGTGAAAAGAATACTGGTGTACCACTACAGTTTGCTACCGTTTTAAGTGTAGAAATATGCCTGCTAGCTAGCTGCGTAGAAAAGGTTTTCATTCTTGTCACAATATTTCGGCTGTTATGCAGTAGGTAGCGAAACTGCAAAATCAAGTTTTTGTTCATTTGTTTTATTAAGCGACGAATTAGCTAGTAAAATAGGTCAAATAAACTGCAGCAAGCTGTAGTCACCTGTTTTCTAAATTTTCCGCAATTGACTAGCAAAATATCGTAATGGCGGACATTGTTTAAGTGCGGCTGCGCCAAGGATGCGTCGAATGGCGTCGATGTAGACCGAGTGGCTATCTAGCTACCTAGTTTTCTTCTAGTGATCCAACAGTGACTATAACATTTTGAAAACCTTAAAAGAAAACTGTGTTTTGATCCCGTTTACTAGTGTTTTAAATGTTGAAATATGCCTGCTAGCTTAGACTAAAATAAAATAATTCATTTTCATTTCATTTTATTTAGCTGCATAGAAAAGGTTTTCATTCTTGTCAAAATATTTCGACTGCCGCTAAGTACGTACAGTAGCGAAACAGCAAAATCGCGTTTAATTTGCATTCATTTTTATAACAAGGGATGAATCGGCTAGTAAAATACGTCATAGGTATAACCAACTGCAGCAAGCTGCAGTCAGCTCTTTCTAATTATTCCGTAATTTTCTAGCAAAATATCGTAATGGCGGACAATGTTTCAAGTGCGGCTGCGCCAAGGATGCGTCGAATCATCGATTTCATCGAAAGGCGTTGTCGGTAATTTGAAGCTCGTGTAGACTCGAGTGGTTAGTTAGTTAGTTTTCTTCTAGTGTAGATAGTCTTCAGCTACCGTGACATTTTAAAACGTTAAAATAAAACTGTATGATTCCTACGATGTAGCTCCGAGTTTAATTAGGCGATCGGAAGTGGTTAAATTGTCTGCGAACGTGAAATCTGTGAGTATCATCCATTTAAAAATCTAGAGCGGTCTATCAGACCGCACGTCAGTATTTAACTACGTAAGTTTTTTGATTTATCATTAATTCAGTATCATATTTCTTTCAAGAAATACTATAAATATTACTGATTGCAAGAAGTTTCTGTGTCAAGTAATAACCGGCAAAGTATTTCTTTGTCCACTATCTTGCTCATTTCACACAATACATTGTTTTTTGTTGAGATGACCTGTTAGGCTCAGTGGTAGTATATCTGCCTTTTGCCAGAGGTCCCGGGTCCGATACCAGGCCGGGCAGATGTTTGAATGATGAATTGAAATATCTGAATTGAAACTCTGGGTTTGGGTGTTAGTGTTAGCTGGCCTACACAGATTATCCTAGTCGGGAGCTATGAGTGAAACATTATTTGTTTTATTTCAGTAATATCATGGGGCACCCCGACGGGTCCTCCAGTGCTGCTCGTGCACGGTCGGCAGGACAGCGCAGCCACATTCTCACCGCTGCTGGATCTGTTACCTGACAAATACCACTACGTAGGCATCGACATGCCCGGGAATGGGAGGTCAGACCCTTTCCCTATTGGTACGAGTTATATTGCTTTTTATACATATTTCTTTATTGATACGACAAAAATTTAAATCACAAACAGTAAAATAAACAATAGGTAACAGAGTGGTCTATAACTGGAACAGAATGCCAGAAGATATCATATCAGCCAAGACTTTGAACACATATAAAAATAAATTAGACTTGTGTAATAGAAAAGATTGCTGACAGATAAATACTAACTGATAATGAATTAATTTAGACGCTGCAAGATATAGGCACATCAACTTATGCTGCTCGCCTGTCATCCAATAAATAAATATTAATAAAATACATAAGAGACAGTCACAAAAGGCAGTCTTTTTGCTAAGAGTGATCTCTACCAGACAACATCCTTCTTTCTTTCGTTATGTATGTGTTAATAGCTTAATTACAAGCTTTTATTTAACTAGCAATGTATGATAGATTGTCTGTTTGGGTTAAATTTTGCAACTGAATTATAAACTACTTCCTGATGTCTGCTTGATCTGAAATTTGATGTACCTCTGTAACTCTAATGACAATGCAATGAACCTTGTGCTTAAAAATATTTTTTAAAGGGGAACTTTGGTTTCGCATAATTTAGTCACTCCTATTTTACTATGGCATAGAGAATCTGGCATAATGATACTTTTGCATATTTAATTCTGTGCCTCCTGTGCAAAATGATACAACACGAAGGACACTACTTCCGAGTTGTATCATTTTGCATAGGAGGCACAGAATTGTAGGCATACTGTGTAGAAAGGCATAATTATATTTTCGGCTATATTGATTTGGACTTTGAGAAAGATAAGATACTAAAGCTGTGATCTGGTATTCCAGGTATAAAACTCATGAGGTTTCACTTCATAGCAGCAGTTCAGGTCGTCATCGAGCATCTCAAGTGGGAGCGGTTTGCCTACATCGGACACTCCATGGGCTGTGAACAAGGTATTTATGCAAATCATTTATCGGACCATTAGTATATTAAATACATTATCTTTCCGCGTTACAAGGAAAGGATAAGCTAAGCCAAAAAAGTCTTAAAGTACTTATCATGATCAACTTTTACTATGGGACCAGCCCGGAATTTAATGGAAAAAAAATCAGCAGTTTTGTACATTTTGTCAAGGGTCATTGGCATTTTCTTATGGAACAGCTGATTTTTAGGGTTCAAATCTCATCTTCCAGGCATATTCTTCAACGCAGCCTACCCCGGGCGGATCACCCGCCTGGTCTTCCTCGACCTCGGCCCGTCTCTGCAGCGGCTGCAGGTGCACGACCCGACGGAGTACTACAGGGACTTCTACGGGAACTACTATTCCAACTATACGAGGGACAACCATGAAGCTAAGCTGTACACCAAACTCAAGTTAAGTATAGACCAATACATCAGCTTTTTGCAAGATGTCATTTACTGCAAAAAGTCACTCTTTGGCTATGAAAACTAGTGTAGTTGTTATGGTTCTTTGTTAGTAATTAACACGAGAATGCTCACGTTTTATTGAGCCTGATACTCGACGAGTTTCGATCACATTCGGTGGTCTGTTTCGAGGAGTAGGTAATTACAACCCGGTCACAATATCTGTGCACCTGACCTTGTGACGTCATATGTCTAAACTTAACAATAAATATTAAAAAACAAAACAACAACAAAGCGAAAATATCTCAAAATTATCGGGACGTGTATCGGCAACGAAGATGCTAACTGTACTGTCGCACCGGGGAGTGCGCGGAGAGGTGACAGGGGAAGCGGGAGAGGCGCCGCATTCCAGCGAGGTGCACAGATATTGTGACCGGGTTGTACAAGCGTGATGCGCTTGAAGTTGCGTCCAGCCGGCACTGATTATGCAGTTAATGATTTCTTGCAGTAAGCCGACGACATTCCTTACTATTAATTTTCCTGCTAGTACGGCTCGTTACCTCGAAAAAGTAGAGGTTTCGGTCCCATCCGCCAGAAAGCACGAAACTTGGCATGCATACATGCTTTCATACGTGCACTTAGCCAGCTCTTCCAGAAATGCTGCTATATTACTAACTTGGCCTCGCTCGTAGCGTTGAAGATATCAGCATATCTTGAAAACCATAAGTCCTATCAACATGCACCCAAGAGCAGTATTGTTGAGAATGCTATAAAACAGACTTGTATATACATATTGTATTTAACAGTTTGTCATAGCTAGAACCGTTTTCGAGAAAAACACAAAGTAATTGACCCAACGAGCGAAGCGTCTCTGCAACGACTGGCCGAATTTGCATTCATCTTTCCTGATGTTAGTTTGTTTGTATGTTGGTACTCGCGTACAGGTCGCATTTTTCAACAGATGTCGACGAAGCTTGGTATACCACGATTTAATAGATTTTTTTGTTGTCGGAATTTTTTTATTGCCCCCTCCCCCCCCCCCCCCCAATAAAAACTGCCATTTACCGACCGATTTTGATAAAATTTGGTGTTTAAAACCTAATATTCTTGTTTTAAATTAGGTTTTAAACAAGAATAAAAAAGTCAAGAAGTTGTGTAGATAAAACATTGATGACACACCGTGTTTTATCTCAACAGCCTCTTGACTGATTTTACTCATATTCGAAATTCTTGTTTCAAATCATGTACTTCTGCCAAATTTTATCAAAATCGGTCGGTAAATGGCACTGTAGCGGGTTCCCCCTCCCCCCCCCTATTTGACACAAATACCCCCCCCCCCCCCCCCAATCAAAAGATCCCGACGACGAAAAAATTATAATGGGTACGCTAAGCCGAAAAAAGCTCATAGTACTCGTCATTATTGATTAACTTTTACTATGGGACCAACCGAAAAAATCAGCTGTACAATCAGAATTCGCGACAAAAAAATCAGCTGTTCCATAGAAAAATGTCAATGACACTCGACAAAATTTATGGAACAGCTGATTTTTTTCG
This sequence comes from Alcis repandata, assembly GCA_949125135.1. Classification (NCBI taxonomy): domain Eukaryota; kingdom Metazoa; phylum Arthropoda; class Insecta; order Lepidoptera; family Geometridae; genus Alcis; species Alcis repandata. The sequence goes on along the minus strand of OX421244.1, from coordinate 6,651,267 downwards.
CGAACTTTGGGTTGGTCCCATTGTTAAACTTGTTCATAATGATGAGTACAATGAGCCCCTATCGGCTTAGCATACCCTTTATGAATAATTCTGTATTAAATCGTTGAGGCTGTAGGTATATCGGGTTTCGTCGAGATTTGTTGAGAAGTGCGACCTGTACGCGAGTACCAACATATTATACAAACATCCGGACTTTCGCGAGGTCTACTGTTCGCAGAACATCTAGTATATTTTAGGATACAAAAAGGAGGAGGGAAACAATCGTCTGCCGAGGTGTTTCTACTTCGGGATTTAAGTACAAATATGAAAGGTACCAACTACCAAGTGCATGCCAAGTTTCGTGCTTTCTACTGGGCTGCGATTCAGGTATTCGTTGCCGTTCCTAAACTGGAACGTTGGTGATGCCTAACCGATTTGATTTGATTGATTTTTTCCGCTGTCAACGAACGAACGAAGCGACGGTGACGTCACACTGGTATAGCTGAGACGTTTGTCGTTTGGCGAAATAGCGACTTTGGACCGTCTCAAAATTGAAATGACAGCTGAATAATGAATTGAAATGACAGCTGAATAATGAATAGTTCAAAAAACTAAAAAACACGCCTTGTTTAGTGTATTGTCATCGGTCCTCGATATATCTACAAAGTTTGAACGAAATCTGGCCGTTTAAAGTGGGTCAAAAACGCGCCCAAAGGAGTCGGTTACAAACATACAGGTGAAGCTAATAAAATCGTGTTAAAAAGCCGTTATGTATCAACAACATTCCAGCTTAGGAACCGCAACGGTTAACTGAATCGATACCCTGGATGGGACCGAACTTTGGCTAACGAGCCGGACTATATTTACAGTGTATAAACCAGGGGTGGCGAACCTTTATGCATCAGCGAGCCAATTTTTCTAAATGAATGTTTAATGAGCCTTGCCATTAAATTTTGCCTAGTGATAATTGGGTGCTGGCGCTGGCGTGCCATTGGTTCGCCTTCCCTGAAATAGTGTATAGGCTAATTGACAAAAAGTCGTCTCCTTTAGGAATTTAATTTCGTAGCCATCTCTTCTATATACCTACGACTGGTATGGATGTGTTCGTCGTTGCCTCTAGATCTCCGAACTGCCGGTGGTAGAGCGAAAGAGCAGAATTATGACGTCACAAAGATGGCGGCTGGGCCTATTCAATTAAGCAATATATCTACATAACTACTGAACCGATTTGCACGACCAGGGTGTCAAATGAATCGCCCTGATGCCGGGGCACTAGAATACGGCATCGGTATCCCCTGCCTGTAGTAAGAGCCTACTAAAAGGGGGCCTCTGGGCTTGGGGGTGGGTGGTTGGAGGTGGGGCTGCAACCACCCATCCAAACGAGCCCAAGGGTAAGGAACGACAACGTCGGGTGGTCCGCGTTGTCGCCGCTCGGAAGCGCGATGCTGAGGACTCCGGTGAGTTCTTAGAGAGAGCTCGGAGCCCTCGTCAAGCATCAAGTTAGGTCACCGGGAGGGCTTTAGTGGGTATAATCCCACATAACCCGGCTGCACCCCATTGCGGCCGGGCATCTTGCGAAGATTGTCCCCTCGTAAACAAAAAAAAAATAGGTGTCAAATGAAAGGTCATCAAAATATGCACTAGGTATAATTCGTTTCTTACATTGTTCCATGTGAAGCAAAAGCAACATCGATTTGTTTTACTCGTGTTTAAATATCTGACTAACCGTTGAAAATATTAAAATTTGATGTATGCATAGATTGTTGCTACATTTATTAGGATTCAAACGACATATAAATTATACCAATCGAGAAATAAACAAAGAAGCTACATTCATTTCAGAAGGCATAGTTAGCGCGTCGAGCTGGATGTATAGTCGACACAAAATAAGAGGCCCGTTTTGACACTTGAGAAAGACTCTAGAATGTAACTTGGAACGCTTTTCGCGCATACTTTATAGTAGCATGCAATGTCTAATTATAACGAAACTCTCAAAAACAGTTACGTTCTCAGTCTTCTTTAGTAATATTAGTGTTGTAACCAATTAATTACTGAATTTCACCAGCTTCATTCGATTTTAATAGTAATTAAATATTGATCAGCTGGATCAGCCGGGGCAGGTTTTGTGAATGATGTCTTACTCGTATTCGAGTCTTAAAGTACAAAAGAATATCACGAAGAAATGGACGCAAATAAATTCACAGAGTGGTTGGTTTACTAACTTTCGCTTTTTCTTAATTTTTTGTGTTGTGATTGAGTGAATATCATTAAAATATTACACTAAAAATATTAAATTAAAGACAAATTGACCTTTCGTACCATTGATTCAAAATACCTAAAATATTACAGGTTACTTAAATTTTCTAATCAAAACCTAAATCCAATGAATTTACAATACATAAATAATCAAATCGATCAAATACTCATACAAACTTGAATCGATTTATCGTGAGTATTGAATACCGAGTCGTATGGTAACATCACTAGTTACGTCGCGATGACTAATGACAAAACGGGCCTCTTATTTTATGTTGACTATAGTAAATATAAATAAAAAAAAAAAAAAAAATATAAATATAAGTCGCAGGTCGAACCTGGACAAGATTGGCACAGGACCGAGAGTGGCGTACAAGAAGAGAGGCCTATGCCCAGCAGTGGGCGATAGCGGGCTGATGATGATGATGATGATGATAGTAAATATCAAAACGCTTAGGTAGATATTATGTATGATTTTCTTTCAGCCATATATACAATGTGTCCGTTTTCCGATGTCCGATACTTTAAGGGGTTAAAATACAATTAATTTTATCGACAAATCACGGATTATTTATTTTTTTCTCCATCAATAAAAAAATGGCAGCACTTTAAAAAAATTTTTGGTGAAGCATAGCTTTTCTTGTATTAATTTAACAATATCTACTCAAGTAGAAGACTTACAAACACAAAAGTGCTCTCAAATGTTAGTTCATAGTGTAGACAATAAATCTAGATTCAAATTATATTTTTTTAATTTTTCAGTATTAGTAAAAAAAATGTTGTAAAAAATAAATTAGACAACAAATTAATGTCTTTTTCAGATACTTAGATTAAAAAAAATCAATGTGTTAACTAATTTTTCTTATTTATTTTTTAATAATACAGGATATTTGCTATAAATGCACATTTAAATCTTAACTCTGAGTTAGATAGTTGAGGAGCTATGACAGTGTAAACTTACTTGCTTACGATTCCTTGAATTATTGAAGAATTTTATCTTACCCACTGGAATGGGTGTTCAGTTATCTAATACCGGAGTAGATGCACTTTGAACAGTTACATTCAAATTATCATAGCTCCTAAACTATCTAATTTAGAGTTAAGATTTAAATGTACATATATAGCAAATATTCTGTATTATTAAAAAAAAAAAAACAAATAAAAAAATTGGTTGACACATTGTTTTTTTTTTATCTAAGTATAATAGTTTGTTGTCTAATTAATTTTTTCACACATTTTTTTTACTAATACCAAAAATTTAAAAAATATAATTTGAATCTAGATTTATTGTTTACACTATTAACTAACATTTGAGACCACTTTTGTGTTTGAAAGTCTTCTACTTGAGTAGATATTGTTAAATTAATAAGTACAAGCACCTATGCTTCGCTAACAATTTTTTTTAAAGTGCTGCAATTTTTTTTATTGATGGAGAAAAAAAATCCGTGAGTTGTCGATAAAATTAATTGCATTTTAACCCCTTATAGTATCGGACATTAGAAAACGGACAAATTGTATATATGTGTGGGAAGTTTTTCTGGAAACGGCAAATGTGGTTGTCACTTTCTAATTATATGTAGGTAGTTATGACGTCATGATGGCGGCAGACGGGCATCCATATTTTGAGTTTTTTAGCTCCGTTGTTTATTGTACAATGGCTATGATTTATATGCCATTTAAATTCTAATAAATGTAGCAACAACTTATAATTTGACTAAAATTCCACGATCCTGACGGTTGGTTTTGGGAATTGACAAATTGATAAAAAAATATCATAATAATATGGCGGGGTGACGCGGTCAAAAGTTGCAAAATAAGAACCACCCTAATACGTAGTTAACAATAATAAATAATCCCGCTAAAATTACATTAAAGTCTTTTAAATCAGATGTATCTGCATCTTTTTTTGTGACGAAAATACTGATACTTGGTGTCGAAAACTGGGAATAATTTGCTAGTTTGGTAACACTGAAACCGGCAGAAATGGCAGAGCACATCTGAAACAGACTCTTTTCATCGGCGCTTAGCAATAATTCAGCAATTGTGTAGAAATAGGTTATTTTTTTACTATAATATCAAATTCAAGTCTAAATGAACTTGTCAAGCGTTTTACCTATGCTAAGTCATTTTTGGGGCAATAATCCATATAAATAGTTTTTTTTTTGAGTGCTTTACTTGCAAACTCCTGGATCGATTCGCTGAAACTTTATGTATGAAAGCCTACAATTGAAACCCTAAATATGCAAGACCAAAGGCATTTTATTTTGCAACTGTTGAATATTAACCGCATCACCCCGCCATATTATAATATTATGATGTTTTTATCAATGTGTCATTTCCCAATATCAGGATTATGGAATTTTAGTCAAACAATAATTTGTTGCTACATTTATTAGAATTTAAATGGCATATAAATCATAATCATAACCATTATGCAATAAACAACGGAGCTACAAAAAAAACGCATAATATGGATGCCCGTCTGCCGCCTTGATGTCGTCAAAACTACCGTATACATAGAAAGTGACAACTACATTTTCCGTTTCCAGAAAAACTTCCCAAATAAATACATATATACTATTTGTGGTATGGCTGAAAGAAAATAGTACATACATACCTACCTAAGCGTTTTGATATTTACTACATCCAGCTCGACGCGCTAATCGTGCCTTCTCAAATGAATGTAGCTTCTTTGTTTATTTTGTTCTATGATTTAATCAAAGAACATCGCGCCTTCCCTTGATGTTGATGGAGGATTCTGGTCAACACGTGGTTTCTTGCAATCCACCTCTTTGTGTCCAATAGCGCCGCAGCGATGACAGGACCCTTTAAGTCGGGAGTCATTTTCTTTGCTAATGCTCTTCAAGCGCTTTGAATCGAAATCATGGTCACCACCATCGTGTCTTCTTTTGTTCGAAATCCCGTTCAGTTTCCGGAACAATTGCGCTCTTGTAGTCATATCTAGTCCATTCAGTTCCTTTTTTATCAAATTATCCTTGAAGCAGAGGACAGACATAACAAATCCAGTTATGATATCTTCAGGCATTGTCACGCGAGGAATGCGTTTCACTATGTTCCAGAGACGCGTTGCTGCTTGGCACGCAGTCTCCTTACTAGCGACTTGAAATCTGAGTATATCATCAAAATAATCTTGAGGCAGCATAGGCCGTGCAAGCTTGGTCATCAATAGTTCTCTCACACGTGGCCAAGTCATTTCTACTAGACTGAGGGTAGTCAGTTCAGTGGCTGCACGCCCTTTCAATGACTGTGTTAGAGCAAGAAGTAGGTCGATTGCCTTCCAATTTTCTACTCGCAACAATAGGCTATTTGACACTATTAAAAATATGCTACGAAATGTGGTCATTCTATTAGGTAATAACATAAAAAAACATATTTATCTCTGTTTTATCCAAAAATATTTATAGATTTTTCAAAATAAACAAAATAAATTCAAATTATTTTTTAAAATTCTTCAGCCACAAGAACGCTCTGTGATTGGCTACGCCTTGTGTGACGTCACACGCAGGTAAACATTGTTTAATGCTAAGACACTTTGTGTGATTTTATAATGTACACTTTGGTACAAGTTTGACGTTTGTCAAAGAATTAAGTTTGCTTACTTGCCTGTGACGTCACGCAAATCACATGTCGTCCGCCATTACCGAAACAGCGTTTTTAGCGCGAATATTGTTATTTAAATTTTAACACAGTATTTTACGAAAAATACTGCAAATTTCGCAGAAATATACATGTGGTGTATTAATCATATGCCAACGAATAATTTAAAACAGTTTTTCAAAATCAGTCAAATAGCCTATTATCTCAGTAAGCTCGCGCCAACCTTCCATATCATATGGTCGACGACCAATCAGCGAACAGCGCACGTCACAAAGAGTTATGAGCATGAGACAGCGGTAGATCGAGATCAATGGCGTTCTCTGGTGTCGGAAGCCAAGACCCACTTTGGGTCGCTGCGCCAGAAGAGTAAGTCAGATATCAAAGCAGGAATAAAAAAATCCATATTTCTTCTGCTTTACATAGATCAAAGTAAGAAACGAATTATAGTGCTTTTGATGGCCTTTCATTTGACACCCTATTCGTGCAAATTGGTTCTATAGTTATGTGTTATGTGTCTTAATTGAACAGGTCCAGCCGCCATCTATTTGACGTCATAACTCTGCTTGTCCCGACATTTTCGCTTTACGACCGGCAGTTTGGTGATCTAGAGGCAACGACGAACACATCCATACCAGTCGTAGGTAAATACAGGGTTATTCAGAAAGGGTATGCTGAGCCGACAAGGGCTCATAGTACTTATCATTATTAACAACTTTTTCTATGGGAATAAAAAAATCAGCTGTTCCATACATTTTGTTTTGACATTTTTCTATGGAACAGCTGATATTTTTTTGCGAATTTCGGGTTGGTCCCATAGTAAAAGTTGTTCATAATGATGAGTCCTATGTGCTTTTTTCGGCTTAGCGTACCCTTTATGAATAACCCTGTATTGAAGAGATGGCTACAAGATTTCGTCAAATAGGTCGATTGCCTATGATATGAAGATAATTTGTTCAGTATTCGTCAGGAGACAAATATAGAACAAACTATCGTACTAAAGAAAAGGGAACTAACAATCTGCTGGATAAAAGGTAACTTATTATTTTACTAAACAAAAGGTAACCTACTGTAGTACTAAACAAAACAAAGGAAATCATCCACCAACCAACCAACCATCCTTCCTACCAACCATCCAACCAAACTGAACCAAATCATCTTACTGAACAAAGGTATCAAACTATCTTACTGAACAAAGGTATCAAACTATCATACCGAACAAAGGTATCAAACTATCTTACTGAACAAAGGTATCAAACTATCTTACTGTATAAAAGGTAACAAACTATCTTACTGAACAAAGGTAACAAACTATCCTTATGAACAAAAGGTAACCGACTGTCCTAGCAAGCAAAAGGTAACTAACTGTCTTATTAAATAAGAGGTAACTTACCATAGTACTGAACAAAAGGTAACTAACTGTCTTGGAAAATAAGAGGTAACTAACTGTAGTACTGAACAAAAGGTAACTGTCTTGGAAAATAGGAGGTAACTAACTGTAGTACTAAACAAAAGGTAACTGACTATCTTACTAAATAAGAGGTAACTAACTGTCTTACTAAACAAAAGGTAACTCTTACCATCTAATGAATGGAATTGATCTTACTGCGTGTCACACTCATAGCTGTAAAAGGTAAGTATCTCTTTTACTAAATAAAAGGTAACATTGTTCCACCAATCATAGCGTAGCTCGACTAAATGTTCGTTAGCACCGGAGTACCACTGGGACTTGTGGGAGAACTACCATATCTACTATACAGAGATTACAGAGTTATAAAGAAAAGCTAAGCCGAAAAGGGGTCAAAGTAAGTTTTTTCCGAATTCCGGGTAGGTCCCATTGTAAGTTGTTTATAATGATGATTACTTTGAACCATTTTCGGCTTAGCATACCCTTCCCTAATAGCCCTGTATGAGGACAACTACGAGGCTGAGCTGTACCAAACAAAAGGTAAGAAATTTCTTATTTCTTTTCCTAATATCATCCGATTCCGTTCAGCCAATTTAGCTGTTTTAACATATTAACACAGCTAATAAAATAAAAGCTTGTAAAAATGTTCATAATGACCGCTTTCGCTTGGCATATCCTGTCCTTATCCTTCCTTCCTTTCCTTTCTATGAATTAAGATGTCAGCTATTTAGATTTTTTTATTGTTGCGTTATTGTATTTTATTGTATGCGTAGGCGACGGAGGCAGTGATGCGCGCGCGCGGGCTGACTGAGGCGCAGGCAGGGGTCATACTTTCGAGGAATATGATACAAGTGGGGGAAGACAGGTATAGGTGAGTTTCGGTCTCTGTCTAAACCTGTTGGAGACAGAAAAAATTACAAAAAATGTATAAAGTTATTATAAAAAAAATTATTCAAAACAAAATCCTAACAGGCGTGGATCCTGGATTTCGTTCAGGATGGAGGGGAGGACACTTCTTTTGGACATATTAAATTCGTTTTAAACCAAAAAAAATCACTTACGTTTTGGTTCGACTAATTTATAAAAAAGGTTCATTACTCAGATTTTATGAGAGTAGGGCAAAAAATAATATTAGGTACCATTTTTTGTTAACTAATATTTTAAAATTTCATATTATTTTTATTTTATTCATTTTTAATATTGTAAAACATTTATTTCAGACTATCCTGGGACCGCCGTCTCAAATACCCCGCCCCCCAAAACTACCCCGTCGATTACTACATCGACTTATTCTCTAGAAACGCGCCCCCCACACTCCTGCTCGCCGCCACTGAAGCCACTTCCAACCCTTACGCAAAAGGAAAAAGGGAGGCCACAGAAATCATAGACAATCTAGAAAAAAACTTGAAAAACTACAAAGTTGTCACCGTGGAGGGCGGCCATGATGTCCATTTCACTAATCCAGAGAGATTGGCGGGAAACGTCAGAAACTTCTTGGATGAAGATTTTGGGACAATAAATGTGGAAAAGTTTGAAGCCAATGAGAAGTTTAAAGTGTTTGTGGAGGATGTAAGGGAGTTTTATAAATGTAAACTTTGATGTAGAATACTTATGTTAGAATAAAATCACTCGCATGTTTGTAAAAATTCAAAATGAAAAAAAATCGAATTCAGTTTATTATTGTGATTAAAAAATTATAAAATCACACTTATGCTTATAAATGCGATAGTGGATGTGAAAAGTCAGGTCATTACGAATCATTCAATTTTTATAAATTTTATTGTATTAAATTGTATTTAATTAATTTATGGACATGGTTGTGTGAAATAAGAATTAATAATTATTGTTATTGTGTAGATTTTGCTCGGCCATGCCGATTACCGGCACGTAATTGCGTGGCATGATTTCCTGAATCCGAAAAGTGCAGTAGTCCCCCTCTATGTGTATGGAAGAGGGAGTTATGACGTCACAAAGATGGCGAGCAAGCCATTCTACTAAGCGATATATCTTAATAACTACTGAATCTTTACTTGATTAGGGTGTCATATGAAGGGCTAATAAGATGCACTGTAATTAGTTTCCTACATTGATCCATGTAAAGCTAATAGAAGATGAAATATCGACAAAAGTCAATAATTAACAAATAATTATTAGCTACATTGTCTCCGGATCTCCGTTGTTTATTATTCGATTGGCACGATTTGTATGTCATTTAAATCTGCATAAATGCAGCAACAACCATGCATCGGTGGATACATTAAATTTCGAAATTCCAGACGGTTACTGAAATATTTAAGCAAGAGTAAAAAAGTATTGAAAAAAATATTGACTTTTGTCGATATCTCATTTTCTATTTGCTTTACATGGATCGTAGGGAACTAATTAAAGTTCATCTTATGGCCTTTCATTTGACGTCCTAATTAAGTAAATCGGTTCAATAGTTATGAAGGTATATCGTTTATTAGAATGACCCGCCCGCCATCTTTATGACGTCATAACTCCCCGTTTCACACACTTAGGGGGTAACTACCGCACTTTTCAGATTCAGAAAATCATGCCAAGCAAGTACGTGCTGGTAGTCAGCATGGGCAGTCCCATAGAATGGTCCAAAATCTCACTTGGATCTCTTACTAACAAACAAACTTTCACATTTGTAATTTTAAGTGGGATTCTTCTGTGAATAGAAACGCTGTTCCGTACATTTTGTCGAGTGTCGTTGATATTTTTCCATGAAACATGTATTTGTTCTCGATTTCAGAGTTTGGTTCTAAAGTAAAAGTTGTTTATAATGATGAGTCAGAGAATTAGGATCCGATATTTTTCATCCGAGTGATGAGTACTACGAGTATGGGTTGTTTTTGGCTTGGCGTACCCTTTCCTTGTAGCCCTGTATGAGGACAACTACCAAGCCTAGCTGTACCAAACAAAAGGTAACAAATTTCTTATCTCTATTCCCAATATCATCCGATTCCGTCCAGCCAATTTAGCTGTTTTAACACAGCTAATAAAATAAAAGCTTGTAAAAATTTTCATAGTGACCGCTTTCGCTTGGCATATCCTTTCCTCATAACCCTTTATAAAGTAAAATAAATTTAATTATTTAGAAAATACTTTTTATATTTTATTTTAGTTATTGTTTTTTTTTTTGTCGTGTTATTTTTTTTATTGTATGGTTTTAGGCGACGGAGGCAGTGATGCGCGCGCGCGGGCTGACTGAGGCGCAGGCAGGGGTCATACTTTCGAGGAATATGATACAAGTGGGGGAAGACAGGTATAGCCTATAGGTGAGTTTCGGTCTCTGTCTAAACCTGTTGGACAGAAAAAAATTATTAAAAAAAAATATTTAAAAAAGACTAACTCTAACTAACAGTTGCATGGATCCAGGATTTCGTTCTGGATGGAGAGGAAGACACTTTTTTTGGACATAATAATATCGTTTTAAACAAAAAAATCAAACAATCACGTTTTGGCTCTACTCATCTAAAAAAAAGGTTTTTTACTCATAGAGTAGGTATGGCAAAAAATAACAATACCATTTTTTGCTAATATGTTATATTTTTGTATTGGGTTTAAATATTCAAAAACATTTATTTCAGGCTATCCTGGGACCGCCGTCTAAAATACCCCGCCCCCCAAAACTACCCCGTCGATTACTACATCGACTTATTCTCTAGAAACGCGCCCCCCACACTCCTGCTCGCCGCCACTGAAGCCACTTCCAACCCTTACGCTAGAGAAAAAAGGGAGGCCACAGAAATCATAGACAATCTAGAAAAAAACTTGAAAAACTACGAAGTTGTCACCGTGGAGGGCGGCCATGATGTCCATTTCACTAATCCAGAGAGATTGGCGGGAAATGTCAGAAACTTCTTGGATGAAGATTTTGAGACAATACATGTGGAAAAGTTTGAAGCGAATGAGAAGTCTAAAGTGTTTGTGGAGGATGTGAGGGAGTTTTATAAATGCAAACTTTGATGTAGAATATGTTTGAATAAAATCACTCGCATATACTATGCAAATACTAATTCAGTTTGTATTTATATGATTAAAAAAATATAAAATCACACTTATGCTGATAAATGCCATTGTGTATGTGAAAAGTCAGGTCATTTCGAATCATTTCATATTTAAATTCAATTGTTATAATTTTATTGTATTTATATAGTCTATTCATGGACATTGTTGTGTGAAATAAGAATTATAGTCAACACAAAATAAGAGGCCCGTTTTGACACTTGACAAAGACCCTAGAATGTAACTTGGAACGCTTTTCGTGCATACTTTATAGTAGCATGCAATGTCTTATTATAACGAAACTGTCAAAAACAGTTACGTTCTCAGTCTTCTTTTTTCAAATATTATTGTTGTAATTGTAACACTTGTAACCAATGAATTATTGAATTTCACCAGCATCATTCGATTTTAATAGTAATTAAATATTGAACAGCTGGATCAGCCGGGGGAGATTTTGTTAATGATTCCTTACTGATCCGAGTCTACAAGTACAAAAGAATATCATGAAGAAATAGACGCAAATAAATTCACAGAGTGGTTGGTTTACTATAGTTGTCACAATATAAGATGCCCGTTATGACACTTGAGAAAGACCGTAGAATGTAACTTGGAACGCTTTTCGCGCATACTTTATGGTAGCATGTAATGTCAAATTAATGTCAAACTCTCAAAAACAGTTTCGTTCTCAGTCTTCTTTTTTCAAATATTAGTGTTGTAACTTGTAACCAATTAATTGACGATAGCTCAACTGACGATTTTGGCTCATCATCCGAAGAAAATTATTGAATGAAGATTCAATCACTTTCGTTTTTTCTTGTTTATTTGTGATTGAATGAATGTTATTGTAACTAAAAATATTAAATTAAAGACAAATTGACCTCTCGCACCATATCGTATCATTTCAATATACCTATAAAATTCAAGTTTAAGTTAAATTTTCGAATCGTAACCTTAATCCAATGTACTTTACAATACAAAATCAAATCGATCAAATACTCATACAAACTTGAATTGATTTATCGTGAGTATCGAGTACCGAGTCGTATGGTGACATCACTAGTTACGTCGCAATGACAAACGTCTTAGCGGGCATCTTATTTTGTGATGATTATAACTTTCGCTTTTTCTTATTTATCTTTTTTTGTGATTGAGTAAATGTTATTGTAACTAAAAATATTAAATTAAAGACAAATTGACATTTCAAAAGACCCACAATATTAAAGTTTAAGTTAAATTTTCTAATCAAAATCTTAATCCAATCAACTTACAATACCTACATAATCAAATCGATCAAATATAACTTAATAATACAAACTCAATCGATTTATCGTGAGTATCGAGAAACGAGTCGTATGGTAACATGTCCAGTTACGTTACGCTGACAAATGTCAAAACGGGCCTCTTATTTTGTTTTGACTATAACTATTATTGTTATTATAAGCTTCCTCCATGCCAAGTTTTATCCAAATCCTTTGAGCCGTTTCAGTGTGATAAAGTCAACATGTATACAAAGTACAAGATCCAATTGTTAAATATTTTGAAACTATTTCGGTGGGATTTTGCTCGGCCATGCCGACTACCGGCACGTATTTGCTTGGCATGATTTCCTGAATCCGAAAAATGCTTTAGTCCCCCGCCCCTAAGTATATGGAAGGGAGAGTTATGACGTCACAGAGAAAGCGCGCGGGCCTTTTTATTAAGCAATATATTTTAATAACTATGGAACCGATTCACTTGATTAGGGTGTCAAATGAAGGGCCAATAAGATGCACTGTAATTAGTTACCCACATTGATCTATGTAATGCTAATTGAACATGAAATATTGACAAAAGTCAATATAATTAAACAAATTATTATTATTAAACAATGGAGCTACATGCTCTCCGGAGCTCCGTTGTTTATTACTATTACTAGATTGGTACGATTTGTATGTCATTTGAATCTCCATAAATGTAGCAACAACTATGCATTGGTGGATACATTAAATTTCGAAATTCCAGACGTTTAGTAAAATATATAAGCAAGAGTAAAAAAGTTTTGAAAAAAGTATTGACTTTTGTCGATATTTCATTTTCTATTTGCTGCACATGGATCATCAGATCACTTGGATCTTTTACTAACATACAAACTTACACATTTGTAATTTCAAGTGGGATTATTTTGTGAATTTCAGAAACACTTCCGTATATTTTGTCGAGTGTTATTGTCGTTTTTCTATGAAACAGATGTATTTTTTCTCGACTTCAGCGTTTGGTTCTAAAGTAAAAGTTGTTTATAATGACGAGTCAGAGAATTAGGATCCTATATTTTTAATCGAAGAACTACGAGTGTGATCTATTTTCGGCTTAGCGTAGGGTACTCTTTGCGTAATAACCTCGTAAATATTAATTATCAAAAATGAGCAATTTTGTTAACGGTATAAAAATGTGTCCTATTATACATCGAACTTTGACATTTGAATGGCCAAATAAAGGAAAATAGTCAAATTGTTTAAAAACCATAATATTGTTAAATTTTAACATTTTTATTTCTATTTACGGTTTGCTCGTCTCAACAGTCAATTGTATTAAAAAAATGGAACGGGACAAAAGTCTGGGATTTAATTGTAACAAAACATCTACATACTAGCTTTTTTCAAGCCATAATTTACTACGTAATAATGCTATAATTATGTGAGTGGTTGACCAAAAAGGGACCTGGAGGGATTGGAAACCGTTATTTATTTTTTTGAATTTTTTAATCTGTGGTCTTTTAGCTTTGTTTTGGTCTAACCTGAATATTTTTAGGTGCCGTAGTGTTTTTTTTATGATTTTTTTTGTGAGCCGACACGAGTCGAAACTTGTTTCTACACGAAATTTCAAACGCGATTTACTCGAAATCAATTATTTTCCCTTGAGGTCCCTTTTTGGTCAACCACTCACATATGTATAGCTAAATCGTCTGACAGATAAAACTTGTATACCTACAGATTACAAAAATATTGAAATACAAATTACTGTATCGCAAGTAATTAATATACGAAATACAAAATGTCTCCAAGTAAGATATTTGAAATACAAAATACAGAATTAACTAAGTTTAATTTTTTAGCTTTTTGTAATTAAAATTCAAATTACTTCACGAGCTAAAAAGAAGAACACTATTAGATTTTTAAATGTACTGTCAGACAAACAGCCTCTTGTCAGAGAGTGAATCTTCAAAGAAAACCTGCTGAAGAAAACAATCTTTCTACAGGTCCTGATGAGCACAAAACACATTTTTATATTTGGATAGCGCTCAAGAATTGAAAGCTCTTTGTTTCTATTATTTAGGAAGCTGACCAACTGACTCCATTTTAAAAGCTCTTTGTTTCTATTATTTAGGAAGCTGACCAACTGACTCCATTTTAAAAGCTCTTTGTTTCTATTATTTAGGAAGCTGACCAACTGACTCCATTTTAAAAGCTCTTTGTTTCTATTATTTAGGAAGCTGACCAACTGACTCCATTTTAAAAGCTCTTTGTTTCTATTATTTAGGAAGCTGACCAACTGACTCCATTTTAAAAGCTCTTTGTTTCTATTATTTAGGAAGCTG